>CAJNDT010002961.1:0-26617 GCA_905221615.1 Symbiodinium sp. CCMP2592 | reverse complement strand
TTGTCTCTCTTTGGGATAACTTTCGTCTATCAGGCCTGCCCTGTCTGTTCTAAGCCGTTGTGTTTCTGGTGGCGATGATGATGATGATGACGTAGGCTGCGGTTCGGCCTTCTTCTAAGGAATGGCCTGGCACATGGTGTGGTGTACATAGAGATTGTGCCAGATTGCCCTAAACCCAAACGCTGACTCCAATGCAGCCTTCGGATGGGTGTGATGTCCATATCTCGTGGCACAACGTCTCATATTTCCATACAGAAATGGGCATGCGACGTGTGTCTGGGAAGCAACTCACCACAGCCCTGGCCTGCATCGAGCTTCCCCGATTTGGAGTGTCTGTGAGGAGGCGTCTACGCCCGTCGGATGGGTCCTTGGGGCTTTAGGGTCGAGGCTTTCTGGTCTTTGAGTTGAGGACTTCGTGCTTAGGGGTATAAGCAGCTTTAGGCGTTGGGGTCAGGTGCTTAGGCGGTAAGGTTCGGGGGGCTTTGGGGTTAGCGGTTTGGTGGAGCAACTAACCATAATCTGGAGGTGCACACTGCGTTCAAAGTATCCTAGCTACGGTCGGAAACTCAATTCGCTTCTAGACGGTGCTGCCACCCCAACCGCAGGAATAAGTGTCGTGCTCATGAATATCCACATCCTGATCGTGCATCCCTTGCACCAGATCATGTTGTAAACCCAGGCATGTTCCAGCGGCAGGCCTTTAGTGACAACCATGTTCAAAGCGCGTTCCATGCATGGCCAACGCGGATAAACATACGGCTTGGATGCGAAGTGGTTACGAAAGGGGTGTGAATTCAAGCCGACTTGAGTGGGCGAAGACCCGCTTGGCATGAGCTTTGCCCAGGCCTAGGCTGTGTTCAAGCTGCTAATTTTTCATCATTGCATAGCCAGAAAGTCAGATCGCATCCCGGAGAACCTGTTGAAGGCTACGTACCCCGGTTGTATAAGGAAATCATACGTGGCGGACAGGAGCCCTACAACACGGCTTGCTTGATTCTACCTTTGTTCGTGCAATGGTTAGTAACGGTTAGTATTTCATCCGCGCTGCGACAACGACGACGACCAGTACTGCTTCTACTACCACCACTTTTCTGCGATAATTGCTAATTACTGCTACTCTTGTCCATTTTGATGTACTTTGCTTCTCACGATGTGTTTGGCTGTGCGACCTCGAGCCCCTCCATCTCTTGAGTCGCGGTGCTGTGTTTCCACATCCGCGAAGCCGAAGTCGAAAAAGTTCGTCTGTACCGGCAGGGAGGAGTCGACACCTGAGCTGCGTCAGATTCCAGCCTCTGAGAGTCTGGGACCGCGGCCGGCAATTTGCCTGTTTCCTGGCAGTCATGCTGAGGGGATTTACTGATTCATTTACTAGTCCAGGGCGCTCTGGTGTTTTGGGTCCATGCAGGCCGTGCCTGCGCATTTCCAGACGAAAACGGTGATCGAGCAAAGGTGGGCATGTGGCCGGACGGATGAGAAGATGAAGGAGGAGGAGCAGGAGAAAAGGGGAGAAGCAGCAGAAGAACCGGTGCGAGCTGTGCGCTTCATACCCGTCACATTTGAGAGCTGATAAGAAAGATGCTGATCCGCTACTATAGGGGCCTCAATAACTGTCAGTAATATTGTGGGGGGTTGCTTTTTCTAGGTATAGTAGAATATACCCCGCGAAACACTCTTCTGTTCATGCAGAACCCTACATTAAACCCTTATAGTTGCTCTTATAGTAACCCTTATGGACCCCTTTAAACGAACCCTACTCCAATCATTAAGGCTCCTACCATTTAGTAAGCCCCCGGCTGTAGGCAAGACTTCCAGTGAGGAGCGCCGAACCCGCAGTCTCTCCGCGTCTGCCAGAATTGGGAGTGGCTTAGGGTTTAGGGCTGGGTGTTTTAGGGTTTAGGGTTTAGGGCTGGGTGTTTAGGGTTTAGGGGATTTCGGGGATTTCGGATCGTAATTAGGTGATTGATTGAGGGATTTTGGGTTTCGGGTTTGACTGTTTGAGGACTTCTTTCGGGTTCAGCGTTTACCGACAGGACTGAACGCCACAGCTGATTGCAAATTTCAGTCTCCCATTGGACCCACCTAATTCCCAAAGAAGCATATCCAACTCTAACTTGCGGCAGTGCACCGAACATCCTTCACGGCCGTAATCCCCTAACCGCAAGGGTCCACAGTCTGCCTCAGATGACTCGCGTGCGACGGGCTGATGCCGCTAAAGGATGAACAGGAGTTCACCTCCAAGTCAGTCGTGTCTCGATGTCGTGACATTCTGTGCTTGTCAAGTTCTGGGCTGCCGGGTGAAAGGCGCTTGGTTCACGATCCTATACGGGATTGGGAGCCTAAACCGCAAGCCGCACAATGACAAAGTGACTACCACCCTGGTGTCCAAAAACGCTCAGCTTTATCCTGGTCGCGCTTGGTGTGCAAAGTGCAAAGAAGATGCTGCTCTGTAACATCGAGAAGACCGAAGCATGAGATAAGATTCGATAAGACCCCGAACCCTGAATTTAACTCCGTCAACACAACAGGAACAGGAATAGCTTTGATATGAAGTCCTGACCTGAAGTTCGCAAATTAAGGCCCCGCCGAACTGGCTTTCCGGATCAGGGCTTCGTTTAGGGTTTTGGGTTTAGTTCAGCGTTTTAGGGTTCGGCGATTGCACAAAGGTCAACAACGGCAGCAAGACCAAGAACCACAGGCAGCATCCGCGCTTCAACAGCCAGCGATTCGACGCTTCTTGGCAAGACGGAGAATCCTACTCTGAGGCCTGCGCCCCTGCAACAGCATGCAAACCCCACTACAGGGAACTCCAAAGAAAGTTGGAATATGGTTTCATGGTAGGATACCCTATAATTTATCATAGAAGGGTTAGGATAATCATATTCCAACTTTCTGGCTTTTACATTAATGAGCAACCATGCCACAGAAGTCCCAGATCATGATTCCTCTCAAAACAGAACACCGCGAGAGAACCTGGAAGAAGAACAGAGGTCCCAAAGCACGTGCTTTTGTACTCTGAGCCGTGACATGCTAATTCCTTGAATCCCAGCATTCTCGACCCCAAATTGCCTTGGCTGAAGACCGAATTCCGTGAACACTACATGCCAGCCTACATAACCGAAACACCGAACAAGTGCAAAGTCTAACCCCCATGCCCCGGCCTTCTCCTTTTTAGGGCCTCGGATTCGCTGTTGAAGGTTCCGCAGACTGGGCACCTCAGATTTGCCAAGGATGCCGGGTGTGCAGAGCTTTGCCTGGGTGCCCTCATTGTCACTGAGGGTAATATCGAGGCCGCACAATAAGTTTTTGTGTCCCCTTTATTGCCGCGATATGTCTGTACATATATATATATATATATATAATTATACTTAAATAAATAATCTATATATATATATATATATATAAATAGTCTATATATATATAACCATAACCGTAAGTAAAATTGTAAATGAATAAATGTATATACATATGTATATATATATATACATACGTATACATATACACATAGGTATACCTTTATCTAATCCCCCAATCCACAGCGAAGTTGTCAGGCCTACATAGGGTTCGGGGACCCCTGATTCTAAGGCGCCAACATGATTAGAACTGGGGTTAGTGAGGGCTCAAGATCTCTGACCCTTACTCATGATCCTGGGCTCATGCATTCATAAACCTAAGCGATGCACCAAAATTCCAGATTTCGAACTTAAACACCCAATCGCTCACCCGAAGCTCGAAGCAACGACGCCCTGGACACCGAAACCCAAATAGGTAAGCCCAAACAGCCGAAACTCCCAAACCCCGAAACCCTGAGACGCACCTCAACCTTCGCAAAGCTCAAAGCAGCGGGCGAGCTCCTGTTTGCGCTTGGAGCTGAGTTGGTTATTGCGGTTTAGAGGATTTGTGGTGTGGGGCCTACCGCTCAAGGCTCAGAGTGAAGGGTTTCCTCCTCTAGGGTAGGTTGAACTGCACACTGTATCGGAGGTCATGTTAAGATGGTAATGGTGTGCTCCTTGCCAGCGGCAGGTTGTATTTCACAATGGGGTAGTACATGCTGATCGGCAAGTAAGTCGGGTCATGCACACGTATGCTTGAAGGCATGGACGACAAGTCATAATTCGTTCTGGCACAGCACACTACAGTAGATGGTAAGGAACCGGCAGCAAGGTATAATGCAACAATATTTGCAGAACCAACAATGTGATGTAAAGTACCACTTCTACTGAGAATAGCGTCAAGGGCACCTGTGAAGGATAAAGTATGAACTGCATTGTGAAAAGACTGGGTAGCAGAAGCATGCAAATTGTATGTCGCGTGTGCTTATGTGCATCACGCCTAGGCCCGAAACGGCTGAGTTCAACCCCCAAACCTGAACCCTAAGACCCCAAACCCCTAATAAGCTCGGACACTGCATAGCATAAGAGGTCCGAACACTTCTTAGCGAATCCCCTTTAGACTCTAACTTTAGACCATACATTTACTACTCTATCATATACCAAGGCACGATTCTAGGTTTTGTAGGCCCCTGTATGAACTAGGGACTTCGACGATCATCCCATCCTCCGGCGGCCGTACGTAGCCGGGCCTACTTCTCGGTCACGGTCCCTGCAAAAAAGGATTCTCTTGATTTGGAGTGTTGAAGATTTCGTAATCTAGGCTTTTGCACAGAAGGTTCAAGGCTTCAGGCGTCGGGTTTAAGACTTTTTGGCTTGGGCTTGACCGTGGGGTTTGCACCTTCTGCGAAGATGGAGGGTTTGTGAATTTTGGAAAAGCAGCTGCCCAGGCTTTTTCTGCCTCAGACGGGTTTTCGGCTGGCAGGCAGGTCTGGGGAAACCGTTTACCAGAAGCTTTGCAGAACCCTTCCGAAGTCTGGATCAGTGGTCAGTGGGGCTCTCATAGTTCATGGTGCTATGGCGTGTTCTTGCTCCAAATCGTTCAAGTCTTTGTTCGGGCAGTGCAGGGTGCCCAGGGTGCCCTCGCTCATGTGCAAGCCAAACCCGTAGAACCTCTACGGAACCTCTTTGCAAACCTTACGACTGGCTCCCGGTAGAGCCCGTCCCATCCCAGAAACCCGAAACTGCACCTAAGGCCTCAACAAACCGCTCAAGCCGCAAACCCAACCCCCTATGTTCCGAAAGCACCAAAACCTGCAGACAGCAGCACCTCTACAACAAGCTCTAAATCTCAATCGGGTACCCCAAAAGGGGCTCTGGACATTCGGATCCCTGATTTGCAAGGGCTCCTAAATTTCAGCCTCGCCCTCCCTGCCGTAAACTCAATATCACCTTGCGAAACCTTACACCTCCAACCCATCATGAGACTCCAAATCAGCAACCTTGCTTTTCAGAAACCCTGAACCCTACTAAACCTTAAGCCCTGAACCCTCAACCCTAAACCCCAAACAGCAAAACCCACCTCCCCCCCTTTTCGGAGCCTGGAAAGATTCTCTGAAGTCAGGGAGGGCATTGGTTGCAGCATTAAGCGGCTTTCCGACTCCTAGCAGCCAGGGAGAGGAGTTGGGGCTTAAGGGGCGAGTCAGGCCCTCCGGGCATTAAGCCCACCAGCAGGCGGGCTTTAGACACAGTAGCTTCTTGAGGTCGTATACGGGCCTTCATATGCTTTTGCCAGGGTTTTGTAGGGCTTTAGGGGTCGATGGGAATTAATTACGCCGGTTTACGCAGAGCTTTGTACAGGTGCTTTTGGAGGTTGTTGGGCTTGGGTTTAAGGTTAGTGTTCAGGGCTCTTTGAGGTTGAAGCTTCTGGGAATGGGCTTCAGGGTTTCGAGTTCATGGTCTATCGTTCAGGTTCCTGAAACGGGCTTCAGGTTTAGGTCAGGTAGCTGTACGGGCTTAGGGTGCGATGCTGAACTGTTCAAAGCTTGAGCTTTGCCTGGGATTGCGTGTCTACTGGGCAAGTTCAAAAACTGAGGGACCCGAGGTAAATGCTCCCGAACATCCGGATACTTGTCACTCTCGTAGCACATGTTTTGTGTATAACCTCTCAACTCTCTTCCTCAAGCCAAGAGTGGTACAAGCATTTTGTTGATCATTTCTCCCCACCGAGACGTCATAATCATCGAGAGTTCCGAAAGGCTTCCCATCTGACCCCCTCGCAACATGGACCCAAAAGTCAGCGGTAAAGGGGTGAGGTTTAGTCCGCTGGTCGGTTGGACGGTTGGCTGCTTGATTTGGTACATCGATTGGTCGGGAGATATGATATTGTTGGGTTGGTTGGGCGGTTGGTTGGTTGTTGCTGTTGCGATGGCTCTTGTTGTTGTTGCTGCCATTGTTGCCGCTTTTTGTAATTGTCGTCAATCTTAAGGCGCATGAGGGCGACACTGCTTGCCATGGGGGATGGTTGGGATGGACAGGTGAGGTGTTCTGCAGCGGGGGCGCGCATGGGCCAGGTGGCAGGCGTCATCGTCACCGTCGACGTGGTCGCTGTAAGCCCAAAACCCAGGAGCCCATGCCCTGTGTCTGTATCAGTTCCCAACTAGACGAGGTGAGCTCACGTAGTGGTGAAAATTTATGAAACTGCATAGAATCTTAACAAATCAACAACTGCCAGTGCAGGCCCCGATTTCTTGTCCTGACGGAAAAGGAGCGTTGAGTTCACCCGTGATCTGGCCTCATCAGAACTTTCACGCTAGACCCTGAACCCACAAACCAATAACATAAAACCCTCGTCCCTAGACCGAAAGACTGCAGACCTCTGGACCCCGAAGCCCCAAACCCCGGGCAGTTAGCTTCGACGGGTGCTTGCGCGAAGAAACCAAAGTGGGACTCACTAGTCAGAAGAAGACCTATCATCTAATTGGCCAAGGGCTTCTTTGGGTTTTTATAGGGAATCTTAGTCGGATTTTTCTCCGCCGACTGTGTGAAGGGAGGGCGAAGGCCGTTTTCCAGAGGTCCCGCATGCCGAAGCTGAATTCGTTGAAAGACTCGGGTGGAAATCTTGCCGTGCTACCACCACAGTGACAGACAGTCTCAGTCCCCTCGAAGTTGCCATTCTACTCCTCGCTGTTCCTGCGGCTTTGTCGTGCCTTTTCCGCCTCCTGCGGGTTGCCGTCATCAGTTGATCCCGAAACCAGACATATAACTAAAACAGACTCCGGACCAGCGGCCTGACAGGAATTGAAACCCTACATGATGGAAGCCTACCAAGAACACCCCCGGTTCGGGCCCTGAAGCCCTGCACCCAAAATGCCCCCATAAGGCCTAAATCCCGAACGCACCGAAACCAGGCACGCGAGGACCCCCAATAGTATAACGCCGGAAGCCGCAAAGCTTCAGAACCCTGCAACAAAAAATCGCATCCCAGCCCAAAACCCTCAACCCCAAAACCCTAAACCCTAAAACCTCAAAACCCTCACCCCCAAAACATCGAAACCCTAAACCCCCAAACCCGTCAAGCCATAAACCCCTAAACCAGAAGCCCCAGGCTCCTCTGAGATCGAGTGAAACATCGCCAGCCACGCCGGCTCCACCAAGCCGGTCCGCAGCAGACCTCTGGGCTCTTCGGGATTTGGGGATCTAAGGCTCCAGGGTCTGAGGGATTTTTTTTTTTTAAGTGCAGTGGGGCCTTTTCTGCGAGAGGTCCAGCCGTTAGCCGGAGCTTGGGATTTAAGGCTCTATAGGCTCTATATGGTTTAGCTTCCAGGGATTTAAAGTTCAGGGGGGTTTCCAGAGCTGATTAGGCCTTCGCGCGTAGGTTGCTTTGGCATTTTGGCTTCCGGACGTATTTGTAGGCTGCTTTAGGGTTTTAGAACGCTTCGGCTTTTCAGCTCACGTAGTATTGCTGGGGTCTAGGATCTAGGGCCGCCCCCTGTACGGTCTGGGCGACTGTCGAAGGATTACAAACTCCAGTGCACTCTGAAATGCATTAAAACCATGGAGACGCTGGATTGAACAACTGCAACACTGGCTTGACATAGTGGCTGCCCGAAACATGACACTAGCCGCACTCGGCGAATAGCCATGGCTATCAGCCACCCCGGTCCC
Source organism: Symbiodinium sp. CCMP2592 (assembly GCA_905221615.1). Classification (NCBI taxonomy): domain Eukaryota; class Dinophyceae; order Suessiales; family Symbiodiniaceae; genus Symbiodinium; species Symbiodinium sp. CCMP2592. The sequence continues at coordinate 18,623 of CAJNDT010002961.1, read as the reverse complement.
CATCCCGCTACTTTGAGAGACATCGCCGCAATCCAGTACTCGAATCCTGAGCTCGATCTTGGCAAGCCCTATGTATAGCCTAACCCCTAAAACCCTGAAGTTCCTACAGCTCCGAAAATCCTGAAGCTCACGGAAGCCAAGATGGCCCACACGTCTTAAAACCAGTATCATGTTAGCACATACCGGGCCTGAAGGATTAGAATGCAACATTTTATCATAAGGCCCCCGAAGACAAAACATTGGAAATGATTCAGGCTTCTACATTATCATCGGCAGCTAGTATCTCCTCAATGATCGCAGAGTGGACAAGGAGATGTATAGTCAGAGGGCTCAAGATGTGGGATGCAGGCAAGATTGCGGATTCCGAACAAGTCTCCTAAGAACAGGAAACCTCAGTTCTAACCCACCTTTCAGGCCTTGATCTGTCCTCACAGCAGAACTCCGCCCGACTCAGCATCCTTAAAGAGACCCCACTCCTCAGCCCTAAACCCTAATATAGGGGCACTAATGAACAGTTAGAATCGGGTTTTGGGGCCCATTATACTGCTAGAATTGATATAATAATCATCAACCCACTAGCAGTAGCTCCCGAAGAGTGCTGTGCACCCGGCAAAGCGTTGCTTTCGTGGGACCCATCGCAAGGCGCAGCTGCACGGAGAGACAGTAGAAAGGCTCCTGGAAGCCGTCATGTCGTAGTAGTAGTAGTAGTAGTAGTAGTAGTAGTAGTAGTAGTAGTAGTAGTAGTAGTAGTAGTAGTAGTAGTAGTAGTAGTTGTAACTGTACATAGTCTGCGGGCTGGCTGTTGTGCTGTATGCTTTTATGCATGCTCTTCTGTAATTCGTATTCATAACATTTTGGCTCAAGTGAGCACGGCAGTGTGTCGTTGGTAGCTTCTCGTTGCCGCGACGCAATTGCGCGCAGCCCGTCCTGGGCGGACGTTCGACCTGTCACGGTCGTTGGACTTTCTGCTTGGACGGAAAACGAGGGTGCGTGCTGCCCCTTGGGGTTTCCGTTCTCCACAATTGGGGGCTGTTCTGGGAAACGGCCACCCAGGCGGCTGCTGCGCCGCAATCTTTTAACGTGGCCTCGAAGGCGCGCTTGTCGTGCGCCTTGAGGCCGTGGTCCTGTGTGGCACGGGGCTCTCTCCTTCGCTAGGCGACCCTGAGCGCTGAGGTCGCAGGTCAGCCGGAAGGAGCCACGTTGCTGAGGTGCATCGAGGATGGGTCAGTGGAGTACCCGGAGAAGATGCCCTTTATGTACTGGCTCCGTTGGCGTAAGGAAACGGGTTCCCGTCCCACCAAGAAGAAGGACGGACGATCCACGACGCTAGCAGATGAACAGCGTCTGTGGAAGGAGACGATGGAATTCCTCTACGACAACTTCGATGCCGAAGAGGAAGAGGAAGAAGATGAAGAGGAAGATGAGGAAGCTCCAGCTGCGGAAGCGGGCCCGGGTGCTCAGGATGGCGATCCGGTCCCCAGCTCTGAAGAGCTTCTGCCGGAGGCCGGGGTACCGGCTCCGCGTCCTGCCGCTGCGCCGGCGGACGTGGCCGAGACGGCGCGCCGTGTTGGTGCGCTTGCTCTCTCGCCGGTGGCCGGCGGCCCGGCCCGTTCCGGGCCTCCCTCGTCTGCTGGGACGGGTGGTCCCGTCACGGCGGAGACCCTGCAGGCGGACCGGCGGGAGCTCTACCGTCCCGACCAGGAACCGGTCGCGGATTACCTGACGCGGGTTTCAAGGCTGGTTGTGGCCTTGAAGGCGCACCAGGCAGAGGTCACGGTGGAGGATCTTGAGAAGATCACTACCAAGGCCACCATCATTGCCGAGGAATACGGCAAAATGGGAGGTGACTGGCACCCTGCCAGGATGGTGCGGGCCCTGCGCACCAGGTTTACCGTTGCCGCGGTTTCTCTTGGGTCGGAAGACCGAGAGGAGGTCGAGAAGGAGATCTCGTGCCTCGGCGAGCGGATCTTGGCCCTGGGAGGCAAGAGCAGCGGCGATCCCGAGAAGGTTTGGAGCACTCCTTCTTCTGTCCCGGCCCTGGCGGCCCGGACGGGCGCCGTTGCGGAGTCGGGCTCTAAGTCCGGAGCACCGGCGCCTCTCCCGGTGGACCTTCAGCTCGCGATCCCTGGGGATCCGCAACCTGGTCCGGGGGACTCACCCCTGAAGTCCCGCCTTGCGGCTCTGGAGATAGAGCTCGAAGGGCTTAAGAAGGATAAGCCCGGCGAGCCTCACTCCGCCAGCGGCGGAGCCGGAGAGCTCGCTGCAGCTTTGGCGGCCCAGACCGAGGCGCTCAAGGAGGCCTTGGCGTCTCGCGGAGGGCAGACGTCGATCACGACCGTGAAGACGGACCTCCAATGGCCCTCGCTCACCGACGATCGCTCCGACATCCGGGACGTGGTCCAGTTCTACGAAGAGTTCGAGGACGTCTGTGGCCTTGCCAACAACTGCAAGGGGATGAATTTCCGGGAGAAACTCATCGCCCTTCGTGCTAGCTGCCGCGGCTCGAGGCTTAAGACCTTTACTAACGTGTACAAGGCTGCCTCCAAGACCGGGGAAGTTACTGAGAATCCCCAAGCCGTTTACGAAAGGGTCAAGCAGCGGCACCTTGTCTTCGGCGAGAGCCGAGAAGAGAAGGAGATGAGGGTGGACGCGGAGCACGTCGCCCTCACTAAGGGCCGTCTCACAGGGCACCAGTTCGAGCCCCTGTTTGAGGCCTCCATCGCGGATCTGGAGAGTGTGGGTCTTGGCAAGACAGCGAGGGAGCTCTTCCTAAGCTACTTGCGCAAGATGCCTCCACATCTCCAGAAGGAGATCCGCGGTGATAAGCGGTTGTGGCCTAGCGACGGCGCATCCGCAGGGCTTCGAGGCCCTTCGACCTGGGAAGAAGCGCATAAGGGCGTCCTCGAATATGAGCAGCGTGAGGCTGCGCATCGGGTGACGGCTAATAGCGTGTACGCAGGTTCGACGGAAGACCCAGCCCTGTCCGCCGCGCGGAAGGAGGTCGAGAAGCTGAGGACGGAGCTCAAGGCTTCTAAGGCCGCGGCCAAGGCGGCCGCCTCTTCCACGCTTGCCGCTGGTCCGAAAGGAAATGGAAAAGGTAAGCCTATCTGTTTCCCTTTCCGCGACCACGGGAACTGCCCAAAAGGGGACGCGTGCCCTTACTCGCACGACAAGGAGCTCCGCAAAAAGGCCCTCGCGGCCAAGAAGGAGCGGGACGCGTACACCCTGGCGACAACGCCGGGGAAGGGCAAGGGCAAGGGCAAGGGTGGACCCGGAGGGCAGCCCAAAGGCAAGGCCAAGGCCAAGCCCAAGGCGAAGTCCAAGGCGGGCGCGAAGCCGCCAGGGACTATCTGCCCTTTCTTCAAGAAGACCGGGTCGTGCCGTAAGGGAGCGGACTGTGACATGGTCCATTCGCTTCCCGCCACTGGGGGAGCCGCGTTGCCTTCGAACTGGGCGGCCCCGAGTGGCGCCGGGATGGTGAATCCCTTCGCTACGCTCTCCATCCAGATTGGGAGCGCTGGCACGGTTGTTGCGGCGAACTCCTCCGCTTTCCCGCTTGCCAAGAGCTCGTCGTCGAAGTTCAGCTCGTTGGACGAGCTGACTCAGGACTGGTGGCACCTCTGCGAGAACGAGGTCGGGGGGTACCAGTACAGAACAGTCGTGCAGGTCATCGACGGCATGGTGGAATGCATGCTGGACGGGTGTGCAGGCTCGAACCACATCACGGAGGAACTCCTCTGTGGGATCCTCAACCGGGCAGCTGCCTTGGGGATCGGCACGGAGGACCGGAGGTTTCCTGTCGTGAAGTTCGAACGCTGGGTGCATCCGGAGTTCGTCCATGGGATCGCTGCAGGGAAGCCGGTGCCCCTGAAGGGGGCCGTCGTGCTGAGAGTCCGCTTTCTGGAGGGGCTCTCCCCGGACAACTGCAGCGAGGGTCCAGAGATATTCGTGCGCTGTAAAATAGCCGCGAAAGGAACCTCGGATTGGCATGGGCTCATCCTTGGCGGCCGCGCCTTGGATTGCTCGGGACGGCCGGGCTTGGGCTTCAAGCCCCTTCCTGACTGCCACTCCCTGGAAACCCTTGGGATTAAGATCCCCAGGTGCGAAGACTACAGTAGGTCGCGGAAGGACCGCGCCTACGCCTTCAAGTCCAGGCTTTCTAGTCTCGACGGTGCTCTGTGCTTTGAGCCGGGTACCGGAGGCAGGGACCTGCTCCGGTACAGCGGGGAGAACCCGCTGGAGCTCTTGGCCGGAGATGGGGTCATCGCACTTGTGAAGAGGGAAGGCAGTGGAGGCCAGGATGGCTCCCTTACGGAGGCTGTCCTCCCGGTAGAGTCCGCCAACTGCGAAGCAGTGCCTGGGCTGTGGCCCACAGGAGCCGAGGAAGGTTCGATCTTGCTGGTAGCCGAAGAGGACACGACTGTCTCTCCGGGGGCCGTCGTCGGCGAGGTCCGGACCGGGCTCGCGCAGACCACCGCGTGTGAATGCGGAGGGGTTGAGACCCTCTTTACGGACGCGAGTGGTGACCCGTGTGGGAACTGCGGATTAGGCACTGCCGAAGACTCGACCTTCGCTGGATGCTTTGCGTGCGGGTCCACCGAGAGGACCGCCGTCTGTGGCCTGCAAGGCTGCGGCGCATGCTCGCACAGCAGGGGTTGGCGTAAGGGCCTGAGGGTTGGGGCGGTTTTCGCCCTTGCCGCCGTAAGCACGGTCCTAGGAGGGCCTTGGGCCACGGAGTCCGTGGTTACGGATACGGATGCCGTGTCCTTCCTCTCCTCCATCCCCACTGAGGGCCAGTGGTGGCAGACGAAGGGAGGAATGGCTGGCCTTTGGAGCGGCAGGCCCCAGGAAGGTGACCCGGAGAATCGGCCGGATGTCGAAAGGCTTCCGTACGAGACTTGCCTCTTGAAGTCTTCTGGCGGGCCGTGGCGGTTGTGGCAGACTAGGGACCTCAGGCTTTGGCCCGAGTCTGTCGACTGGTCGACCGTGCCCGTCACGTCCGATCTCGCGGTCTTCAGGACGAAGACGGGGCCGCGTTGGGCAGGATGGGATGCGGGTTCCGCTACGAGGGGGCTTGGAGGAAGCCACGGCCGAGACGTCACTAGGGGTTCCAGAGTGGACACTAGGAACGAGCCGGTGTACCACATAGTGGAATCGGCCGACATTGAGAAGATGATCGAGGAACCTCCCTCCGACTACTACTACGACAAGCTGCGGGAGGATATGGGTGCGAGGCACAAGGGTGCTTGCCCGCACCTTCTCGATCACCTCGTCTCTTTGGAAGCTTTCCTCGACAAGAGCATCCTCTTTGGGTTCTCCTTTGGTGTCGCCAAGGCTGAGATCTGTGTGTCAGAGGGTAAGCTCCTCGGGCACCGGATCGGGCGGCACGGGAGTGCGCCCGACGAGGAGCGATGCCAAACGGTCGTGGATTTCCCGCCGCTTAAGGAAAAGCTCCACATCCAGCAATTCCTTGGGTGTGCGAACTGGCTTCGGGGCTATCTGCCAGCGGAATATGGCCATGCGGCTAAGGTTTTGGGCCAATGGCAGAAACCGGGAGCGGAGTTTCCGGAAGGTGGCCTGGGGACAGGCACCACTGCCGGCTGCAAGGCTTTCAAGGCCATCAAGAAGATGATGAGCCACCATATCAGCCTGGCGGCCTTCGATGAGGCGTCGGCTGCTGATGGCTCTTGCCCGCTTGAGCAGAGAGCGGACGCCAGCGGGATTGCGGTAGGGGGCTCGGTGGTGCAAATGAGCAGGGACCTCTCAAGGATTAAGGTTCTTATGACTCACTCCAAGAGTCTGACCCCTGCGCAGCAAAATTGGCCCCCGCTGATTCAAGAAGCCTTCGCACAGCTCGAAGTCAAGCGAGCACCCCGAAAGGTCTTCGGAACTATCCGAACCCTGTGTTGGACGGACCATGCCAATCTTACGAGAGCGCAGTCCTCTGATATCGGCTCCGACCAGAAACTGGTTCGATGGGTTGCGGAGATCTTGATGGATGGGTCTGAGATCAGGAGTCTCCGTGGTCGCAGTGCGACGCTGGGGGACTCCTTTTCCAGGAACCCGAAGGGTCGGGACGAGCTCTTGGCCGCCCGGACCAAGGACTTGGTCGGGATGACTGGCCAGCTGAAGGGGTTCGACCTGGACCAGTACCTTGGAGAAGGGACCGAAGGTGACGGTCCTGTTCACTGGGCAGTAGGGGAAGACGCGGTTCCCGATCACGCGACGCAGGTTGCCCCGGCGACCGCGGCTGCGGTGCCGGTCGGGGTCGCGGGCGGTCCCCCTGTACGCGTTATGATTGTTTTCGATTATGCCCCTTGGACGGAGCAGGAAAGGGCGCTCACGGAGATCCGTGAAGTCTTCGTCTCGGGAATCCCGGGGCACTCCATTGCGGTGAGAGGCTGCTGGGGCCCTTTTGAGGACGATGACGGAGTGGCGTCCCACTTCGACGGTATGACCGGTAAGCTTACCGGGCCCAAGAAGGTCAAGAAGATCCGCGTCGACCTGCTTACGTCCTGTGCGAAGGTACTTCGGGAAGCCGCTGCGTTTTCCCCTACCTTTCTGGTAGGACTTGGCCAAGGAGGAGTTGTCACCGCTGCCTTGCAGTGGCCGCTGGTGGTTGAAGTCACCCTCCAGGCTCGCAACCTGCAGCGCAAGGAAGCCCGCGTCGCGGGCCTCGCTTGGGCAGGGATCAAGGGTATCTGGAGCCTTAAGCCTAAGGTCTGGAAGGCGCACTCTACTCATGCTGAGGTGGCTGAGGCGTGCCCGGAGATGGGGCGTGAGTTTCCCGAGCCCCCTATACCAGGATATGGGATAGTGGGCAAGATTGCCGCTTCCGCTGAGGTCCTTTCGTCCCTGAAGCTAGAAGGGATCTCCAAAGTCGCGGATGTTTCCTTGCGTGGTCTCGTTGACGCGCCCTCTCGGGAGCTTTGGGATCACGAAGGGGTCTGCGCCTGCGGAAAGAGGACATACCTATTTTCAAGGTGTCCTTCGTGCATCCGGCAGGAGGCGGAGGAAACAGCTCTGGAGGTTGCTGAGGCCCAAGCCGAAAAGGAGGCCGCTGAGGGCCCGGAGTCTGCCGACCCGAGCGTGTCACTCGAGGTGAACGCCCTCTTGTCCGCCAGACTTGCTGATGGTTCGGTGGACATTGATACGGACCTCATCCGAGCATGGGCCAAAGGTTTCCTCCAAAAGCCCGTGGAAGGGCTCCTGCCCACGGTGTACGGCAGGATTAAGGCGAGTGTCTGGACTGGGGGCGACCTGGAGCTTCCAGTCGAGGGGTGCGAGAAGGACGGCCCTTCTTTGTGGAGTTCCTGGGTCGTGAACGCCTCTGGTGAAGTCCTGCAACGGCACCAGGCCTTCCCGTCCTGCCTGAGCGGGCCGAGCTCGCTCAACTGGGCTGTCGAGCCCAACTGGCACAGCCACAGGCATGTGGTTAATTCTGAGTGCGAACGCATATGGAATCTCCAGGAGGGCGAAGTTCGCCTCCGGGAATCCTTTGCGTGTCTCCTTGGTCTCAAGGGAGAGGTGGACCGCGTGGAAGGTTGGAATGATGGGAACGGCATCCAGTCCCTTGGGCATCGGAAGTCGCTCAGGGCTTCGCCTGTCATCGCCGCCTTCCAGTGTTCAGGAGAGGAAGGCCATTGGATGGCCGTCCAGCTCTCGAAGAAGATCGAGGTCAAGGAAGGAGAGATTAGCAGGACCCTGGCTTTTGTGGGGTCCGCTACCAAGGCCCCACGGGTGGTTGTGGAGTTGTACTCCTCCCACCGGCCCTTTTGTGTCAAGTCACATTCCGTGCGGACTTGCCGCGTTAAGGTGTCCGCGTCCGGGGGTTCTGGTCCCCTCAGCCTCGGTTCTTTCCCTGTGCTATCGGACAAGGACAGCCCGGAGAGTCAGAGAGAAAAGCTGGCCTTGGCGGCCAGGGATGGCGCCGGGCTCTGCGAGTTCGGCGTCACGCCAGCTCTTCGAACGGCTTGGCACGAGGCTCAACGGAGAGATCCGTCCCTTACGGCTTCGGTCAAGAAGCCGGAAGCCCCTTTCAAGCTTGGCTCGGACGGAGTCTTGGAGAGGGAAGTGACCATCAAGACTGGCCAGACGGTGGTCGTCCCGGTCGTCCAGAACGGTATCGCCGGGCCCAATGGCGTCACGTGGCGGAAGTCATGCTACATGACTGTGCATTGTGGCCTCCTGGGGGCGCACCGTTCGGCGGAGGTCACGTTCCGTCTCCTTGAAAGGGCCGTCTGGTGGCCAGGAATGGAACCAGACGTTACGTTGTGGGTGTCCAAATGCCTGGCGTGTGTTAAGGGCAGGGCCCGAGCCACGAAGGTCGAAGCGAAACCTGTCAAATGTCTCGCGGAAGCGTGTTGGCAGGAAGTTTCCGTCGACTGAGAGGGTCCTAATCGGGAGGACCGCGATGGCTTCCGATACAGTATTACGTACTTTGATTGCCTTAGCCACGCAGTGCTTCTGGAACCCATGAAGACACTTACGCATACGGATGTGCGTAGGGCATTTCTGCGGTGCGTGCTGAGATCACGCACGCTGCCCCGCCTCATCCGATCTGATCGAGGCACTGAGTTCAAGAATGCCATGATGCTGGAGTTGTGCTCCATGCTTGGGACAACTCAGCAGTTCAGTATGGCTCTCAGGCCTTGTGAGATGGGGTCCAACGAGAGGGTCCACCAAGAGGTCCAGAAGGGTCTGGGTAACCTCATCCGGCATATCGGCGGCTCCATGGAGAACTGGAGCGAATGGCTCATGGTCGCCGAGTATGTGTTGGATAATACCCCGGGGGCGCATGGGTACACCCCCAGGGACCTGGAACGGTCCTGGAGCCTCGCCTTGCCTTTGGAGAAGGACGTTCTCCGCGAGGCCCTCCAATTCGAGCCCATCACGGACTGGGCCCGTTCCCAGTTCAAGCAGTTTTCCGACTTGGCGGCCGCTGTGCGGCGCCATTGGGACGCGAGCAGTGAGGCGCGTGCCCGACTTGCTAATCGGTCGCGTCGCACAGTTGAGCTCCGGGTGGGGGACAGAGTTGTCTGGAATTCCCCCAAGCCCCGGCCAGAGGGGGCGGGGCGTGTCCCTTGGAAGCCTGGTCTGACCGGCCCTTGGAGGATAGTGGCGGTTAAAGGCCATAGGCTGCAACTCGAACTTGTTCCTGGTGGCCCTGGTGAGGCGCCAGGCCGGCAATGTGAAGCCCACGCGGAGGATGTAGTGCTCGTGCCGGAAGATGCGGAGGTGCCCGAGAAGAGGGACCCCATAGAGTTTTCGACGAGCCAGAGCATCAGCCGCCTTCATTGGGTCAGCAAGCGGCCGGTGAAGCTAAGCAGGTCGAGTTTACTGTCAAGCGCCGGGGCCGCAACTTCGTGTTGCGTATTGGTGACCATGTTGCGTACCATGGCGCCCGAGTGGGCCCTAAAACCTGTCGCCTAGGCAAAGTCACGCAAGTGGACGAAGCCAGGGCACAGGTGGGCGTCCACCGTTACATCCCCGACGCCTCAGGACTCAGAGTCCGGTGGCACCTTGCGTTTTTGGACGAAGGCGGTTCTCTGACCCGCGAAGGGACGAGACAGGCCATAGAGTCCAGCACCGTGAAGGAGATTATCTCCAAGGTGGATCTTAGTAGGGATGGGGTTCTCGCTGCGTCTTCTGCCCGGAAGCTCGATAAGGCCGGTTACTCCTTGCAAGAGTCCGTGCCGGACCGAGTGGGTGTGGCAGCTTCCCCGATTGACGTCCCTGCTGCGTTGAAGGAGCTCCTTGCTGAGGCCCCCGCGCCCTCCTTGATCGTCGGTAGAGGTAGCTCCTGTGCCGCGGTCCAGGGGTGGATCAGAGATCACCTAGAGGGTATGGACGTGGACCTTGTCGAAGTAGCGGTGTCGGAGCACTCGCTTACTCAGGTCAGTAAGGCAGGAGGCCTGCGTAGCCCTCCTGCTGCGGTTCAAGGGGCCAGCTCCTACGGGATCCGCTGGGACTTCTCCTCAGAGGAGGACCGGCAAGCCCTGAGCCTTCTGGTCGATACGCTCGACCCCAAGTGCCTCGTTGTGGGCCTATCCGGTAAGGGTATCCCCAAGGAGTTCCTCTCCCTGGTCAGTAGGTGGGGAGCAAGGGTGGCCGAGAAGGGGCGCCAGATGCTTGTTACTATCTCAGATCAGGAAGGACTTTGGGAGCCTTGGGAGGCCCAGGGGTGGGCTCCCGTGTTTGGGACGCTTTCGGAACCGAAGTTCCCTTGGGATTTCGGCCGAGCTGATCGATGTCAGCTCTTGGGATCAGTTCCTAGGGGTTCTAAGCATTCGGAAGGAGCGCTGATCTGTCTTTCCAACTTCAAGATGGATTCGGTTTGCGTTCGCTGTGCAAAGCCTGACGCTTTGGGCAGGGTAGCCCATCAGCACGCGAAGGCCCGGACCGCTTCGAGGGTGCTCGCTCCGGCCTTGTGCCGTTGCCTGGCGGATGCTGGTCTGAGGGGCGACCAGCCCCCTTGCTACGACAGCATTTGCTCAGTGAGCGGCCAGCCGCCGGCTGAGCCTGCGAAGCCTTCCGCTGCGGAGGTACCGTTGCCGGACGTTAAGTCTGGCGAGGACCTCTCCCCTCAAGAGAGAGCGAAGATGGAGGCTGAAGTTCTGGAGTTCTCCAGGAAGATGGATGCTCACTGGCGGTCGAAGGCAGACGCCAAGGATTGGGATGGTGTCTTCGCGGACCTGCAGGTCTATGCGTTGGCAGGCCAGGCTGTGGCTGCCGATCCCCGCCGTACGCCAGAGTATAAGGCGCAGGTCATTGAAGGCCTCAGGTTGGGCCCTACGGAGAACCGTCCGGGTCTCACCGAGGCTGATCTCGCAGCCATTAAGGAGACGGTGGGCCGGAAGGCCGCTGCATTCTGGGTCGAAGGTACGGCGCGTACCACGGTCCGGAAGTTGGCGCACGACTGCGTCCCTACGGGGCCTCCGGTCAGCTCTCAGCCCCATGCGCTCCGCGGGGAAGCGGCGCAGTGGGTTGATGACCGGCTTGAGGAGGAGGTCGAGAGAGGGCAGCTTGTGCGAGGCCCTTCGGCCTGGGGTTCGGCCCCTTTCCCTACGAAGGAGATGCCTTCCCACAAGCGGGCGAGGAAACGCCGCTTGGTGGTAGATTACCGCAGGGTAAACGCCAGGGTGAAGAGATCCACTTACTACTGCCGGCGGAGCACGGATGTGCTCGCTGCAGCGGTAGGCTCAGTCTGGTATAGCTTCGTTGATGCGGTTTCCGGGTTCAATCAGATCCGCAACACGAAGCGTGCCAGGGAGGTTCTTGCCATTGTTGCGCGTAGCGGTAAGTACCTCCATATTGGGCTTACCTTCGGGCCTGTCAATGGTCCCGACGATTTTAACTACGTCGTGGACCGCGCGTATGCGCCGGGTCGCAATCGAAGGCTTAGGTTCACTAAGGAATGTGTGGCCTATGTCGACGACCTGACGGTTCGTACAGGTAGGGTCGTTGACGGCCGTTTCCTCACGGATGCGGAGGCAGAGGAGGAGATAAGGACGGCGTGCCGGAAGGGCAGCCGCTCCGCGCCTCAGACCGCCGCTTCCGCCCTTGAAGCCGTAGGCGCTCGAGGCCGCGACGGCTCGAGCTCCAGTCCGCCTGACGCGGACCGGAAGGTCGCGCCTAAAGCAAAAGCAAAACACGATGAATCCCTAACGGACACTAACCACCCCACAAGAGCCCTATACCCTAACTCGCTTGTGTTCGTCTTGACCGCTTGTGTCTTGACCGCGGGGTCTAGGTTAGGGTTCGGGGTCTTAGTGTGCCGCGTCGGGGGGGTTCGGGGAGGAACGTGGGGGGCAGCTCGGACGCAGGCCTGTACGCCCGTGGGTCGCTACCTCCTTTCTATGCTACTACTCGTTGCGTGCGTGCTGCAGCAAGGGTGTAGTGAGGTAGTCCAGGGTGTAGGTCGTGCTGAGTGTGAGCCCTACCTCCTCTCTCTGTGCAGCCCCCTTGAACCCCCTGCCTTTCAGGACATGGCCGCGCAGCGTGGGCTCAAGACGAGTAGCCCAGTAGCTTGCGACGGGCCGCGCGGGCCCTTGCCATCGGATTCTTGCGCCTCGCGGTGTGCTTTGGCACACGTGGGCCGGGAGGTCGCGTGTACCCCTCTTTCCTTCGCTGCCGGTGGGTCCTCCGTGGACCGGCTGGTCGCGGAGCCACTCCCACTTTTTCCTCCGTGTGCCGGGCCCCTCGTGGGCCAGGGAGCCGCGAGGGGGGCCATGGGAGGTGGCCGCAGACGCGGGAACGAAGGGAAAGGCGGTCGTGATAGCAACTCACGATGGCAGCCGTGGGTGTGGCTAGAGAACCCCGCGGTTTGCCAGAGGGCGCTTACGCAAGCCCTCCGCCACGGCAAATTCGGCCTGCAGGGCCATCTCGGCGAAGGGGGCTGGATTAGCGGATCCGCCTTAGCCGAGAAGCTCCAGATCACTTCGTCCGCGATCGAGGCAGGTGCGGCGAGTGATCTGGAAAACGCGGCTGGCGGTCGGGAGAAGCAGCGGCTGGAGCTGGTCGATGGCCGGATCCGGGCTCTCCAGGGACACGGACGTGGGTCAGGATTGACCGCGGGCACCGTGTATGGAGACGGCCTCGATGAGGCCGGCATGAGGGAGCTCTCGGTAGAGTACGGAGGCTCCACCCTCTGTCATGGCACAGAGGTGTTTCATGCGCGGCGGATCGGCCGCGACGGCCTCCTCACGGGAGGCGGAAACGGCCCGCGCCTGACTGTCCATTGGGTGATCGGGCCCGGGTACCCAAGACAGCGGGACAGTACGTCGGGCTTTAGAAAGAACTCGACCTGTCTTGTGGTCTCGAACCTCGAGCTCCTAAGGGCTTCCGGGGTGTCCGTCTGGAGAGGGACAGACGGATGTGTTCTGACAGGGCGTGTCCCTCCAGAATGCATCCTCCGAATCCTCACGGTGCAACCCGGCTGTGAAGTCTTCGACCTCTCGCTTGCAGAGCGTCGGGGTAACACCCTGCGGTGGGTCGATGATGCGGAGCCCGGGAGCGGAGTCCGCAGAGAGCAGTCGGCGCCGCCTGGCGGAGCCGGCCCGGTCAACTACTATATCGGGGACGAGGACTCGTCTTCCGAGATGGAAGTTGAGGTGCGGGCCAAGAGCTCGGCAATGCCGGCGGGACCCCCGCCTGGACCACCTAAGGAGGGTGGTCCCCGTGGGATGCCCTCTGCGCTGCATCGGTCCAGGACGGTCGATGATAGGCCGCCGCCAGGGCGGGAAGGCAAACTAAAGCCTACCCCCAAGGTGGCCCCAGGGGGAGCGCCTTCGGCAGGGGAACAGGAGCGGGGAAGATCACACCGCCCCCCTCAAAAGGTGCCTCCCGAAGCACCGCCTGCGGACACGATCCGCTACAAGACGCCGCCCAGGGCCCGGGATGAGCTGCCTGAGGATCCTCAGGCCGCGCCCGGTGACCATGAGGGTGCCGGTGCAGCGCCTGGGGATCAGCCGATGGAGGCGGACCGTACGCTTACTCCAGCGGATTTGTTCCACCCGAAGAACTTCAGCAAGAAGGCGAACCCGAAGCCGCCGCCGAAGAGGCCAGCCGTTCCTGAAGGAATGGTCACGGTGAAGCCTGGCCCGACGCCGAAAGGGGTCAGGCCTCCACCGCCGTTCCTGATCATGGAAACCGAGAGGGCCGAGGAGTTCTTGAGCACCAGGCCTGGATGGTTGCTGGGTGGGCCGGCTGAGCCGCCCATCGCGCGATCTCCTCCTCCCCCACCTGCTGCGAGGAACCGGTCGGAAAGGCCCTTGCCTCATGGAGGGCTGGGGCCCGGGCCTTACCAAGGCCCTATCCGGCCTAAGCTTGGTGGGCCTCCGCTCAAGGCCGCTCCGAAGGGGGCCGTTCCTAGTGCTGAAGCCCCTTCTGCGAGCTCGGCCTCCACTGGAGGCCCAGAGGGCTCCCGAGAAGGAGGTACGGCCGTCCCAGAGGAGACCGAGGAGGAACGGGCCAAGACTGAGGTCATCCTCCGCGGGATCGACGATTTCATGGCATCCGTGGAGCGTCGGTCGGCAAGCCAAGAACGGCCCGCTCCGAAGTCTCCTGCGCGGCACACCTTTGTGCCTTTCAGTTTGGATCCGATTCCCGAGGAGGCTGCAGTGCCTGGGGAATTCGTCGATCTCGGGGACACCCCCGACCGGAGTGCGATCCATGGCGGGGGCGTGGCTGGTTGCCCTACACCCGAGGAGATTGGGAACGGAGACCCTAGAAGGGTTCCTTCCCGTGGGTCCGGCCACAAGTGTGGTATCCGCGGGTGCCGTGCCGAATTCGAGCACGAGTACGACGCCGCGTACCACCGAGCGGCGGTCCACGGAAGGGGCCTTCCGGCGAACATGGTGCCGGCCCCGTGCGACGATGCGTTCTTTGGAGAAGCCGCTGTGGCTCTGAGACGCTTCCGCCACGGAGAAGCTCGCAGAGACCACAGAGACCGTGTCTGGGTCTTTGAGGCTGACCTGGGCCGGTTTACGCATATCTCCAACCCGGACCGCTTCTGTGATCGCATCGGGGCGGAGCTGAGTGATTTCAGGCGGCTCCCGGATGGGGCGCCTTGTGTCACTTCCGATGGTCTCTGGCGCACGTATCGCCTTGACCGGAGGCCGGTGCAGCGGGCGAAGCCTCCCGTGCGCTACCAGAGTACCATTCTCGGGCCAGCGTACGAGGAGACGGACTTCATGATGCCCAACGCCGCAGCTCCGAGTCCCTACCGTCACTTGTTTAGGGACGAGACCCCGCTGGGCGAAGCGTTGGAGGCGATTCGCGAAGAGCAGGGGAGATCCGGAGAGGTTCCCGAAGATGTTGAACCGCCGCCTCCGGCGTTCCCCGACGAGCTTTTGGAGCCCCAAGATCCGGACGTGGACGCTCCCCGGGAAGATACCCCGAGGGAGCACGTCCAAGCGATGAGGGAAACCTTTTCAGACCTTATCTGGAACGCCCACGATGGGCTCAGAGAAGAAAAGCTCGCCGAGGGTGTCTTGAACCCTATCGCAAAGCAGACTGACACCCAACTGGAGATAGATCCCCCTATGCTGGAAACGGATCTGCTCCCTCGAGAGAAGGGGGGTGTCCAGAGGACTGGAACCCCGCCTGATCCACGATGGGGTGCGGAGCCTCAGGCTTCAAGCCCTAAGAAGAAAGCTCCGCCATCTTCGGCGACGCATTCCGAGGATCAGGAGATGGCTCCTGCTCCTCCGGATGCCTCTCAGGAGGCGTCTTCCTCCTCTGCAGCGCCTGCGGCCAACGTGACTCCCCCAGCTGAGGCAGGGAGTGCGGAGGTCCGGATCCCTAGCCTCGCGGAGTCTATGAAGGCAGGCTTGGCACGGGAAAGAGCGGCGGCACGCGCCAAGGAGGAGCCTGCTGCTTCGGCCCAGGAGGCCGCGGCTGCGGCTCCTGAGGCACGGCGCGACACCCGCCTTCCTGCAGTGACCAAGGAGGAAAAGGAGACAGCAGAGGCTAAGTCCCTCTCCTCCCTCAAGCGCGCCGTTGAGGAGAGCGGCTCTGAGCGTCAAGGCCCCGCGGCCAAGCGGTCCACCACCAAGAAGGAAGAAGCGCCCTCGGCACCAGCCGGCCCTGCAGGAGCCGCGGCCGGGACAGGCGCGGCTCCCTCGTCTAGTGGCGAGGCAGGTGCCGAAGAAGGTGCCAGCGGGGCCGCTGCTCCGTCGAGCACAGACAAGCGGCGACCCGCGGAGCCGGAGGGACCGCCGCCGCCCAAGAAGCGATTCACAACATGGCAGGATACCATGGAGACGCCGGCTCCCCAACACCGAGTTTCGGGGGTTTACGGACTCTCGAACGAGGTTCCCGGGGCCGATTGGCGCGACGTGGACTGGGATGCGACTCCACCGCCCGGGCCTGGAAGGCCCGGCGCCCGCGACGTGGATCCCAGGCTCACGGTCCCCCTTGATCTCCAACATGATGAACAGATCAGGGAATTCTTCCGAGGCGGTGGTGAGCATACGCTCGAGCAGCTCCTCGCGTTGGCGCGGCGCCGGAGGCGCGCGTTCGTCTACCAGGCTGCGATTTTGTCGAACAGGCCAGTGTTTGAAATCTGGCCCCATTACGATGAAAACGAGCTTGGACCGACACCCGAGCGCGTTCCGCTCCTCACAGGCAAGGTCTGGCCTTGGGGCTGGTGGGATTGCTTTACTTGTGGGCGTGCGAACCCACCAGAACGCAATACCTGCCGGCACCATGATTCCGAGGAGCTCGGAGGTGCCCCCTGTGTGGGGATCTTCGAGGACAGCCTGTACTGGAGCACGCCGGTGGACATGCGAACGGCGCCGGCGTGGTTCATCGAGGTCTGGCTCGATGAACATAAGGAACGCATAAAGGAGTACCTTTATGCGAAGCGTTCGGACGCGATCGCCGCCGCAATGTCCAACGCCTACTGGACCTGTGGGCGGGACACATGCCAAGAGAGGACCATGTTATGGCGCAAACTGTGCTTTAAGTGCAGTGGCCCTAAGTCGGGCGCGTCGTTCATAACCCACGGCATGCCGCCCCAGGAAGGCGACGATGAAGCTGCTTCTTCGTCGGAAGAGAGCGAGGGCACGAAGATGGAACGTATCGAGCGTTCCCTCAACGCCGATCCCCTTGCGGAGCATGCGAGGAAATTCCTCCGCTCCGGACGGAAGAGGCTCCGCGCTGAAAAGCGCAGGCAGGCAGAGCTCTCTAAAGACTCTGCCCGAGCCTGGTGGAGCCAACCTTCCTCCGGGCGCGGTGCACCCAGTGGGGGCCGCAGCTCTGGCAGCAAGGGTGGTGGCAAAGGTGGTGGAAGGGGAAGCTCGAACCGCTACGGCAACCGAGGATGGTGGGCCGGAGGTGCTGCCGTACTGGCATACTCCTCCCGACTCGGCGAGCGTGCTGGGCAGCCCGCCCTCACGCTCCCACTGCGTGGCCCGGGTGGCCACAGAGTGGCGCCCGAGGCCCCTGCCGTTTCTTCTCGCCCCGCTGTCTCTTCCGGGCCCTCGAACCGTGGTGGGTTCCTTGGGGCCGTGCGCTCGATAGGCGCTGCGGTCTCCAGCTGGGCTCTCTCCAGGAGAGCGCGCACTCGCGCAGCCCACGCCACAACGGGCAACATTGGATGGAAGACGGGTTTGGTGGCCGCTGCGCTGGCGCCTACCCTCTTCACTGTTGAGCGCGGTGCCAGAGAGGTGGCACACGTGAGCCTCACTGCCGTTGCCACTGCGGCGGAGGACCTCATCGAGGAATCCTCTGGTATCCTCGTTCGGGGTGTCCGCGTGGTTGGCTTGACGGCCGTCGTCCTACTGTGGACGTTCGCGGCCGTAGTGCTGTGGTGGGCCGGACGTGTCGCCACTAACCGGCTAATGCACGCCATGAACGGTAACCCCTTTGGGCATGCTGTTCTGGTGTCGCTCGAAGGCCGGGAGGCTGTCTTTGAGGTTGCATCAAAGACTAAGGCCGGAGCACACAGGGTTCTTGTGAAGGTCGGGTCGGTCGCGGACGGCGCAGGCTGCGACTGCAAGGCATTCCTCAACGAGGGACGTTGTGGTCACATAGAACGCGCTGTTGAAGCTGCGGGGCAACTCGTGGCCATGACAGGCGCGAGCGCTGCCCCAACGCTGTCCGTCGCCTCGGCCGCGACTAGACGCGCCCGTGCGATCCTCGGCGCGCCGGCCCTGGAACAGGGGTGCCTTGCCGGCATGGTGTCGAAAGCGAGATCGCTCTCTGAAAGAGCTCGGAATGTCGGGAACCCGTCCGAGGGTTGCCTTGACGGCGTTACCAAGCTCAGAGGCCGCCACGAGGTGGCCACAGTGTCGGCGCCTCCGACAGAGACTGTTCCGAAGACGCCTGCAGCGGAGGCTTCCCGCCAGGGTACCTCTGCGGCGTCTCCGGCTCCGACAGCTCCCATGTCGAGCCAGGCACGGCGTGTCAGAGACTTCCCGATCCCTGACGGCTTCGAGCGAGCCGGGGTCAAGTTTCTGACCCTTCAGGAGTATCACGCTGTGGTACAAACGATGCTATCGGACGCTGGGCATGGGGACCACGTTTACGTGCGAGCCTACAGCTTCGATAGCAAGCCTTTGGTTGGAGCCCTCGTGTCCTCGCTGGAGCGAGGCGCCCGAGCCCACGTGCTTGCCGACAACTAGCAGACGAGCCGGACCAAGCTCCAGCTGCAGTCCCTCAAGGAGCTAGGGGCGGCTGGCGTCCAGGTCCGTGTCGGCAAGGGCACCTCGGTCAAGGCGGCTTACGCCGCCGAGAACCGCACGGACGTGAGCATCGGCGCAGGCCTCGCGGGCATCCACCACGCCAAGACGGTGCTCGTGACGAGGCCGGACTCCACAGTTAGCGCCGTGATAGGAAGCCTAAACTTTAGGGCTAGTTCACGGGCCAACGCGGAGGTCGGCATCGCGGTCGCCAGTGTGCTGACCTCTGAATTGAGCCAAAAGTGGCTAGATTCGTTTGGCACCGAGTGGTCCAAGGCGCTGAAGCTCGAGGAGTTCGAAGCACCTCAGCGGAACCACCGCGGGCGGGCAAAACCCTCAAATGTCCAGCAGCCCGCCGCGCAACCCAACGTGGAGCCGCAGTGACCGTGGACTAGAAGTCGCGGACTGAGCTCCGCCCTTCTAGCCACCTGTGGCAAC
>CAJNDT010002960.1:0-26618 GCA_905221615.1 Symbiodinium sp. CCMP2592 | reverse complement strand
GGTTGTATCCGCACGGCTGCGATCAAGTATCACAGTATCAGGCATGTCAGTGGTCGTTTGTTCGCTCTCTGCCGGGCAAACCAATCTGCGTAATCACGACTACCTTCATACACCGAATCTTTGTCTGCAGTCTACAATCTATCTGACATGCAACGACACTGCCCGGGCTGCAAAGCTACGCTAAAGAAGGTGTGGCCTGGTCTTTGGAGCTCTCGAGGGCGCACGAGATGTAGGTGAAACCTGGAGGTCTTGAGGGCGCTCAATGTGGGGCTCCCGGGGTCGGCCAATGTAGGTGAAACCCGGAGCTCTCGAAGGGGCCTGATGTAAGTGAAACCTCACCTGAAAAAAAAAGAGGGCTGCCAATGTAAGCTCAGAGTATGTTCTTTGGTTCTTGACAAAGGCCCAGACGTGTCGAGGGAATCAGTCCACTAAACCTTTGGCAGGGTCGGTAGGTCCAGGGGTGGGGATTTTTGGAAGGGAGTAGTGTCAATTTTCTAGCTTTCCACCCCCAACAAGGTCTGCCCTGTACCCCCCCCCCCAGACTGCCCATGCACCCCCTCTGCTCCGCCGCTTCTCCCGCCTGCCCTCCTCCCACCCCCACTAAACCTGCCCCTGCCTACCCCACCCCTACCCCTCCTACCCTCCCCTACCCTCCCCCCCCCCTCACCCCCCCCCCCTACCCCCCTACCCTACCTCCACCCACCCCCTACCCCCCACCCCGCACCCCGCCTTGCAACTAGGGGCCCAGACTAGGGAAACCTGGAGCTCTTGATCGAGTGCACCCTGGAGCTCTCGAGAGGGCTCAGAGCAAGTGAAACCTGGAGCTCGAAGACACTCGGAGTAAGTGAAACCTGGAGCTTTCCAAGAGGCACAAAGTAAGTGAAACATGGAGCTCTCTGAAACCTGGAGCTCTTGATCGAGTGCACCCAGAGTAAATGAAACCTGGAGCTCTCGAGAGGGCTCAGAGTAAGTGAAACCTGGAGCTCGAAGACACTCGGACTAAGTGAAACCTGGAGCTTTCCAAGAGGCGCAAAGTAAGTGAAACATGGAGCTGTCTGAAACCTGGAGCTCTTGATCGAGTGCACCCAGAGTAAGTGAAACCTGGAGCTCTTGACTCAGAGTAAGTGAAACCTGGAGCTTTCCAAGAGGCACAAAGTAAGTGAAAACTGGAGCTCTCTGAAACTTGGAGCTCTCGATCGAGTGCACCCACAGTACGTGAAACCTGGAGCTCTCGAGGAGGCTCGGAGGAGGTGAAACCTTGGAGCTCCCGAAAACGCTCAGAGTAAGTGAAACCTGCAGCTTTCCAAGAGGCACAAAGTAAGTGAAACGCGGAGCCCTCTGAAATCTGGAGCTCTTGATCGAGTGCACCGAGAGCAAGTGAAACCTGGAGCTATGGAGAGTGTCCAGAGTAGGTGAAACCTGGAGCTCTCGACAACTCTTGGAGTAGGTGAAACCTGGAGCTTTCCACGAGGCACCAAGTAGGTGAAACTTGGAGTTCTCTGAAACCTGGGGCTCTTGATCGAGTGCACTCAGTGTGGGTGAAACCTGGAGAGAAGGTGCGGCCTGGATTCCTGGGACGCTAAGAAAGAAGCGGCCTTGTTTTCCTGTGCTGGGGCTGAAAGCTCGGGAGGTGAAACACTAAGCTTGTATTTGTTCACGCAGCGTGTCTTGCAAAGGGTGTAGCCAGCCATTACAGGAGGATGGCATACTAAAGAAGGTGCGGCCTGAATTCATCGGGCACGTGGAATTGCATACTAAAGAAGGTGTGGCATGGAGGCTGTGTGCCGGCTGGTCCGGGTGTGGGCTGGGCTGGGCCGGGTGTGGGCTGGGTGGTCTCCCGAGTGTGGGCTGGGCCCTCCTGGGGGTGGGCTGGGGCCGGGTCGCTGGGGTGTGGGCTGGACCCTGCGCCGGGTGTGGGCTGGGCCGGGGCGGGTGCGGCTGTGGGCTGTTGCTTTGCACTCGGCTGCTGCGAACAAACTCAGCTGATGAGGTAAAACCGTCAAGCTCAGGAAAGCAGCTCAGCATAACTCTGGCAATCACGCACACTTTGCACTCGGCAGGACAGCCTGCTTCAGGAGCTGTGCCACGATGAAAGTGGAAACTGCAGCCCTGCAAGTGGGTGGGGGGGGGAGGATGGGGAGGATGGGGGCAGGGGGCGAGGGGCGGCAAGGAAAGGAGCGGGGTGGCCACCACGTATGGGATTGCATACTAAAGAAGGTGTGGCCTGGGCCGGGCCTTGTGTGGGCTAGCGTAGATGCAACTCGAAACGAAAATCACACAATTTCTATTTATCCTGCTCTTGAGGGGTTTAGGGTTTAGGGTTTAGGGTTTAGGGTTTAGGGTTTAGGGTTTAGGGTTTAGGGTTTAGGGTTTAGGGTTTAGGGTTTAGGGTTTAGGGTTTAGGGTTTATTGAGCTTGCTTCGTGTGCGGGGTGCGTTTTTGAGAATATTAAACTGGGGGTTTTTTTAGGGTTTTCGGAGGTTTTTTTTGGGTTTTTGGAGGTTTTTTTGAGTTCGCGAAGTTTTTTTGGGGTTTCGGTGGCTAGGGTTCTAGGTTTTTGGATCGGGTGTTGGGTTCTTGGGGGCTTTGGGGGGTTTCCGGGTCCTGAATTTTCGGTAATTAACCCTGAATGGGGGCTTGCTAATCCCTAGGGTTTGCTAAACCCTAAATTAGAGTTAAATAAACCCTGCATGGGGGTTTGCTAAACCCTAGGGTTTGCTAAACCCTAAATTACGTTAATAAACCTTGAATGGGGGTTTGCTAAACCCTAGGGTTTGTTGAACCCTGAATTAAGGTTTAATAAACCTTGAATGGGGGTTTGCTGAACTCTAGGGTTGGTAAACCCTAAATAAACCTTAGGGTTTGCTAAACATTAAATTAAGAATTAATAAACCATGAATGGAGGTTTGCTAAACCCTAGGGTTTGCTAAATCCTAAATTAGTTAATAAACTCTGCATGGGTGTTTGCTACACCCTAGGGTTTGCTAAACCCTAAATTAGTTAATAAACCTTGCATGGGTGTTTGCTAAACCACAGGGTTTGGAAAAACCTTATTAATAAACCTTGAATGTTTGCTAAACTTCAAGCCAAATTTCCTGGATTTTGGGGTGGGTGTTTTGGGTGACAAATTCTGTTCATAGAATAGCGTTTTTATTAGGCCGGCGGGCCGATCTCGAGGTCCCCCCCATTCTGGGCCTAAAATACAAACAGGTCCTGAAGGGTTCAAGGAAACCCTTCAGATCCTGCAGGGTTTAGGACAACCCTTCAGGTCCTGTACCCTGCATGGGGGTTTTCTAAACACTAGGGTTTGCCAAACCCTAAATTACGTTAATAAACCCTGAATGGGGGTTTGCTAAACCCTAGGGTTTGTTAAACCCTGAACTAGGGTTTAATAAACCCTGAATGGGGGTTTGCTGAACTCTAGGGTTGCTAAACCTTAAATAAACCTTTATAAACCATGAATGGGGGTTTGCTAAACCCTAGGGTTTGCTAAACCCTAAATTAGTTAATAAACCTTGAATGGGTGTTTGCTAAACCCTAGGGTTTGCTAAACCCTTGCTAAACCATAGGGTTTGGAAAAACCTTATTAATAAACCTTGAATGGGGGTTCGCTAAACTTAAAGCCAAATTTCCTGGATTTTGGGGTGGGTGTTTTGGGTGACAAATTCTGTTCATAGAATAGCGTTTTTATTAGGCCGGAGGGCCGATCTCGAGGTCCCCCCATTCTGGGCCTAAAATACAAACAGGTCCTGAAGGGTTCAAGGAAACCCTTCAGATCCTGCAGGGTTTAGGACAACCCTTCAGGTCCTGTACCCTGCATGGGGGTTTTCTAAACCCTAGGGTTTGCCAAACCATAAATTACGTTAATAAACCCTGAATGGGGGTTTGCTAAACCCTAGGGTTTGTTAAACCCTGAACTAGGGTTTAATAAACCCTGAATGGGGGTTTGCTGAACTCTAGGGTTGCTAAACCTTAAATAAACCTTTATAAACCCTGAAGGGGGGTTTGCTAAACCCTAGGGTTTGCTAAACCCTAAATTAGTTAATAAACCTTGAATGGGTGTTTGCTAAACCCTAGGGTTTGCTAAACCCTTGCTAAACCATAGGGGTTGGAAAAACCTTATTAATAAACCTTGAATGGGGGTTTGCTAAACTTAAAGCCAAATTTCCTGGATTTTGGGGTGGGTGTTTTGGGTGACAAATTCTGTTCATAGAATAGCGTTTTTATTAGGCCGGAGGGCCGATTTCGAGGTCCCCCACCCACCCAGAGGCATCCACAGCAGGAGGCAAGGGCCCGGCCACCGACCCAGGGGCATCCACAGCAGGAGGCAGGGGCCGGGCCACCGACCCAGCGGTATCCACAGCAGGAGGGAGGGGCCGGGCCACCGACCCAGAGGCATCCACAGCAGGAGGCAGGGGCGGGCCACCGACCCAGAGGCATCCATAGCAGGAGGCAGGGGGGCCTCCAGGCGGGACCCCTGCCGATCCCCGGAAACCACGAATCCGTCGAGAAACTTGCAGATACCAGTAGCATCATTGTGTCTTTCAAGTCGCATAACAAGTTCACGTCCTGAGGCTGGGGCTATGGGGGGGGGGGCAGGGCGGGCGCGTAATTGGTGGTGTGCACAAGTTGCAAATACCAGTATCACGATCGTCATTCCGATGCGGGATGAACAAAATCGTGTGCAAACGTTTGTTTCTTGTGGAATACCAGGCACAAAAACGGGTTTTGCTCTGTCGATGCAAACTTATAGACCGAAGCATGTCGGGAGAGGAGGAGCGAGGGGGGGGGGGGGGCAGGGCGGGCGCGTAATTCGCAGTGTGGACAAGTTGCAAATACCAGTATCGCGATCACCATTCCGATGCGGGATAAACGAGATCACACGCAAACGTTTTTTTATTGTGGAACACCAGGCGCAAGAATAGGTTTTGCTCAGTCGATGCAGACATATGCCGAAGCAGGTTGGGCGGGAAACCGAAAGGGAAGCGGGAGGGGGAGGGGCAGGGCGGGCAGGTAATTGGCGGTATGCAAAAGTTGCCAATACCGGCATCACGATCGTCATTCCGATTCGGGATAAACCAGATCGTGCGCAAACGTTTGTTTCTTGTGGAACACCATCGCCATCGCTTGTACACCCTACATCTGCCATCATCATCCAAAATCACAGCGACGAGTATCATCGTCGCGAGGTTGATGCAGCATACATTGATGATGTAATAATGCTGAATTTGATGTAGATAGTAGACGCACAGAGAAGGTTCGCTCGGTTCTTCCGAAATTCGAGACTATGCTTGACGAGACGGGAAGCGGGAAGGGGGGGGATCGTTTGGCGATAGTCTGCTAGCTTTTCGCTGGTGTCTCTTGAGCCGCAATGATCGCGGCGATTGTCGTGCAAGTGTCAACCTTGGGGCGCGAGACAGGCTCTTGCGAGGTCTTGAGTACAATGGCGAGATTGCGCTTGCGATCTTTCCTCTCTTTTGTCGGTTCGGGTCTTCGGCGCACTTCATGGCGACGGCTGCAATGAAACGGGCCGGGACAATTCAAATAGGCGGCGAGTGTTTGTTTCTGTATTTGTTGCTCGGCGCGCCACATGCGAAGTGCTCTCGCGGCACGTGCTGGTGCGGATCAGAACTGGGGCCATTCCGTCAGTGTCCGGTCGGCGATCTGCAGCCAGTTCAGCAGGATCTCCTCCAAGCGGGCCGTGTGCCTCATTAAGCACCGTTTGACTTTGCTGAGATGGTGCACCAGGGCTTGCAGCCCAGCCGAGTGGAAGCAGCGAGCGCCCGCTTTACAAGTACCGCTGAGCTGAAGAAGCGACCAGGCATCTTCCAGACTCGGTG
Source organism: Symbiodinium sp. CCMP2592 (assembly GCA_905221615.1). NCBI lineage: Eukaryota > Dinophyceae > Suessiales > Symbiodiniaceae > Symbiodinium > Symbiodinium sp. CCMP2592. Next base: position 20,778 of record CAJNDT010002960.1, on the reverse strand, counting down.
CGTTCAGTTCAAGCTCAATTCCCTCGCGGCACGGATGCCAATGCGACAGATGATCGAGCAGCAAGCCGCCAAACAACACCGTGTCCTTGACATGGGCTTGTCTTTCCGTGCGTCGTTCTGACTTTTGCAGCGCTTTCTCTTCCTGACTGGGCCAAGAACCAACTTTGCGGATGAGATACCTTTCCATGATTCGGCGATGTTCACAGGTGAACAGGTCCGCCTGTTTGCGCGTGAGCCGCCAAAAGCTGCCATCACGGAGGACGTGCGACGGCGCATCGCATCGTACAGACATGAATGTGACGTGTCTGGACAAACTCTGCGTCTTATCTTACCTTTGCTGCATTGGCGGCCAACTGAACTTTCCTGGACCTTTTGGTCTTACTCGGCGGGCTCTTCCCTTTGCCATCGGCGCATTCATCGGGGGATGAGAAGGCCATGGGCGACAGCAATGGCCAGTAGGAAACCCGTTTAATGAGAAGTGGGAGGAAGACAGTCTCAAAAACATACGATGAATGTGGATGGTCAAACAAAGGATGCTTTCGGCACTTACAATGCTACTACTACCTACTACTACTGATACATTAATCCTACTGGTTCTATTATTACTACTAGTCTCGCGACTTGCGACAGCAGTGGCCAGCTACTACTACTACTACTACTACTACTACTACTACTACTACTACTACTACTACTACTACTACTACTACTACTACTAGTACTAAGCTTAAATTGGTCTCGGGCGCGGAAGCTTGCGGGAAAGGCATTTCGGGAGGGGCCTGGCCGTGCGGTGAGCTACTACTATTACTACTACTGCTACTACTACTACTACTACTACTACTACTACTACTACTACTACTACTGACTACTACTACTACTACTACTGCTACTACGACTACTACTTACTACTACTACTACTACTACTACTACTACTACTACTACTACTACTACTACTAAACTACTACAATTACAACTACTACTATTACTACTACTACTACTACTACTACTACTACTACTACTACTACTACTACTACTACTACTACTACTACTACTACTACTACTACTACTACGTTTTCTGGTTCCAGTGTTTTGCTTGCCTGCTCGTGCGTGTGTGTCGGCTGAATGCCAGGCTCACTAGATGTTGGCAATGCCGTACGTGTGGGGATGTTCCCGCAATTCTTGCAGGAAAGCGCTCCTGCTGACGATCGTGGGGCCGGCTTTGAGTGAGTCGAGCTTGGTGTACTCGCCGTTGAAGCATCTGTACGCAATCCAGTGCTGGTTGTCCTGGTTTTGTAGGGCTCCCACGTAGTTAGTCAAGTCTTCTGGTGCTGTTAGTGGCCTGAGGTCGAGCCGCCAGGTCACTCGGTCGTGCTGGCTCATGGCCTTCGTATTGAGTGCCGTGCTGAGGACCTCGGACGAGAACCAGCCGTTGCCGGACATGTGGTCCTCGGTGCAGTCTTGCAGTTCCGGGTTCTCGAGCAGAAACTGATTGGCGGCGTAGACGAGGTCTGCCTCTCCGAAGATGTCGTCACCTAGAGCGTTGTTGAGTGCGTGCAATCCGCACAGAGCTCGTCGCTGTTTTTGGAAAAAGATTGCTGAGCTTCTCGTGGTTGTCGCCGTGGCAGTTCGGGTTTTGGCTCGTTGCGTTGGTCGTGAGACGGGTTGGCTGGCCTGCTTGTCGCAGCAACTTGTTCTGCCGGGCTTGAGAGCTGGGGGCGGGCCGGATTTCTTCTGTAGTTTTGCAGGCTTTTTCCTGTGCGCGAAGAGGTCAGTGGTCAAGATGTCTGGTTTCTGCAGCTTTGCGAGTTTGTTCTTGTAGTGGATCGGCTTTTCGTGTGCGGCAGCGAGGGTTTGCCAGAGGGCTTCGATGCCTTCATTGCTGTGTGTGGGCAGCTTGTGTTGCGCGTAATACAGTGTCGTCAGCGCCCACTCTGCGTCCTTGTTGTAAATGAGACTGTTTCGGTTGAACTTCTTCAGTGCGGCCAGAGACATTTTGGGCACGCGACTCAAGGCCGTGTACGCTTGGCCCGGGTTTTTGATGCTTTGACCCAGGTCCGCAAAGATGCCTTCGGGCAGCGTCACTGCCTGTGCTTTGTGGATGGTGCTGGCGTGGGCGAGTACGAGGGGAAACTGTCGTCTCTGGATCCACTGGGCGTTCTTCCCCCAATAGTTGGCACTTCGTCGTTCCACGGCGACGGCGGGCGTCTGGTGCAGGTGGCACCATCTCTTTCCGGCTTTGTCGAATTTGACCCAGATGGTGGTGACGTCGTCGTCTAGGAGTTCGACGGATTGGACTTCTCCGCAGGCGCCGTTGACTAGGCCGTCTCTCACGTCCCAGTTTTGTTTGTACATCACTCGACTGCCTACCGCCACTGTGAGTAGGGATTCGAGTCCACCGGTGTCTTCTGGATCGATGTAGCTGTTGCTTGGGTCCGCGGTTTCGCCGGTTTTCGCGTACGTGTCGATGCAGGGACATTCGTAGCAGCGGGTGTGCTGTTGCTCGGTGTGGTGGTGAAATATGCGTGCGTTGGTCACGGCGACGGCCTCCCGCGTGGCGTGAAGGTGCATGGCGTTGCGAGCTGGCTGGACGCCGTTTCTGCGGCGGCTGACTCTGCTCTGGAGGATGCGGACGTCCTGCTCTGTCCACTGTCCGATGCGCAGCCTGGCCAGGAGTTCTGCCCACACGGGGTCCAGTGCGGCTCTTTGATACCCCTGCAGTTCGAGCAATCGAAACTGGGTCCAGTGTCGCTCGCACGCGAAGATGGGCTTGCCGTGCGGCGGTGGCAATTGGTAGAGGTCTCCGAAGAGGACGAGGTGGATGCCGCCGAAGGCGGTCGCATCGTTGCCGGTGGCCAGTCGCAGGTGTCGATCGATCCTTTCGAGGGGTTCATCCGAGACGAAGCCAAACTCGTCTAGTAAGAGTACTCTCGCATGTTTCCAGAGCGTGCGCATGCTCTCGAGCTGAAAACCCCGCGGCGGTGGAATGTCCGTCGACTTGCCGTAGCTGTTGTTTGTGACTGGAAGGGACAGTGCGGTGTGGAGTGTGACGCCGTTGATGTTGAACGCCGCCACGCCTGTTGGGGCCGTGATGACCACGCCGACACCTGCTTGCCGCAGTTTGTGCGCTACTGCGCGGAGGATGACGGATTTGCCGCTGCCGCCCGGTCCGTGCACGATTAGCCTCAGCTGTTCATTGGATTTGGGTGTGGTCTTTGGCGCTTCCAAGACGAAGGAGATGATGTAGTCCATGACAGTTCTCTGGTACTCGATCTGCTTGTTGTCGGTGTCTGTTTGCAGGAGTTCGAAACATTCCTGGTAGGGAGGACAGGGGGGGCGGGGGGGGGGGGAGGGAGGGGCGGGGAGGGTGGATGGGGGAAATGTTGTCGTCTGTGTAGCTTTTACAGGGGCGATGGCGGTGCGCAAACGGACCCTGTCCTCGCCGGCTTCCACTGGGGCGAAGACGTCGCTTGCCATGCCCGAAGGTACGTTGTCCGGTGCGTCGAAATCGAAATCTCGTCCGTGTCGATTGCGGAGGCATTGCATGATTTTGATAGAGTCTTTGTACTTTTCCTGGTCGAATCTGCTCAGCGTCCAGCCTCGCAGGCTTGATCGGATGCTCGCTTTCAGGTACATGGTCGCCTGCACACGTTGGATTTCTCGCGCTGCTCCGATGGTGTTGTCGAGCTTTGGGTAGCAAATGGAGTTCATGAAGTCCGGGTAGGCTTGGCTGTCCGAAACGATACGCGTGAATGCTCTGGTGTGGCTTCCTCGATCTTCGGGCTTCAGCCAGTCGCCTGGTGTTTTCCAGACGTGGTGGAGTAGGAGCTTTGAGAAGTAGTAGTCCTCGGTGTCGGTGTCCGGGCTGAACTGCCGGTGTCCTACGATGGCTGGTCTAGTCCTCGGCAGTGGGCATGTAGTGGCACCACGCGTTTGTCTGTGCTGGAAGCCCGCACAGTAATCGAAGAAGCTGATCTCTTTCCAGGGTCGCTGTACCATGGCTCCATCGTTTCCTTCCACGGGGATGTCCGTGATGGTGTCTGGGGTGGTGTTTTGGATGTTGGTGTATCTTTGTTGGGCGGCGGGAAGTTCGCTTGCGTGCTGGTTGGCGTACGCGTTGGGGTTTGCTATTGCCAGCCTCACGTCCTGGGGTCGAACCCAGAGCGTCCACGTCTGGGGACGGCCGACTTGGATCCAGATGTGGTTGCGGGAGAAGAGCACTACGGGGTAGCCCAGCAAGAGGTGGCAGGCCTCGAAGGTGGAAGCTGTTCGGGCCTGTGTTGCGGCGTGTGCAATTCTGTAGGTCGTCTGATGGAAGGGCCCTTCCTTCTGGGTGAACTGTTCCAGGAGGCGCTCGACTCTTCTGGCGGCGACGTGGTCTTCTTCGGATTTGAAGGTGTAGCCGAGAATGTAGCGCGAGGCCATGCTGAGTTCGCATATGGGCTGCAGGTCTGTGCTGCTTTGCCATTCCAGGAGTATGTTTTTGTTGTACTGTCCCATGAGTGTTCCGGTGCCGTTGAGGGGGTCGGGTTGTTGCTTCGTGCCCGGATGCCGTCGGACGGCGATGCTGGATTTCACGCGTCGAGTCCACTGCTCCTTGGCGGTGCGTGTTCGTGCTCTCGGCTCCGGTGCATGAGGATAGCCGAATCTGCAGTACTGGAGGTTGCCTGCATGTCGTCGGCAGTACTGGTTGCAGTGGTGCGCTTGGAGGCTTGCCAGGCTGCTGAGGCACTTGTAGTCGGCTCGGTCCGGCCTGCGTCGCAGGTGCACGTTTTTCCAGCGTTCCGGGGTCGTGGTGCAGATGAACTTGTCCGTGAGGTCTTCTACGGTGCGTGGCTGGATCTTGCGTGCGACCTCGTCGTCGGTGAGGTGCTCCGCGTCGTCTGCTGAGAGCTCTGTCGGCGGAAGGCTGGGCTGGACCTTTTCTCGTGTCCAGAGGAGTATGTGCACGTGAGGGTAACCTCTTTTCTGCCATTCCACCCTTACCACGTAGTCCTGCACGTGGAAGGGCGGTGCCCACTTGTGGCGTTGCGGCCGGCTCCTTGTTTGGCGTGTGTCCTCTTGGGTTCTGGGGGCGGCGGCTTCGTCGGAGTCCTCCTTCTCGGAGCTGTGGCTTGACCCGTGGTCGTCCTTCTCGGATTCTGCTTCGTCGGTGTCGGTGTCTTCTGTGGCTTCGGGTGACGCTGGGCCGAGCCATCGCAGGAAGCGCTTGACGTGTTGGAAGAACTGTCTGGCGACGATGGCCGGCATGCTGTTGCAGAGCTCGTTGGCGGTGTAGGCTCTTGTCTCTTCTTCGTCGTCTTGCTCCTTGCTTCTCTTGCGAGCTGGCCTTGCGCTCGTGTCAGATGCTGTTTCTGTGGTTCCGGGCTTCGGCATGTCTTTCGCGTGTTGGCTGGGGCTTGCGTCTGCATGCCACTTGTGGTTGGGGTCCTCCATGTACTTTGCGTAGATCCAGGCCGCTAGGGTTCGTCTCGATTTTGTGTCTAAGGGCTGCTTATGTAGGTGTTCGGCTCTCAACAGCTTTGCGTATATGCACGCGACGAGGATGTGCCCTTGCCTGGCGTGGCACGTGAGTGTCAGGAACCACTGCGGCGCGCCCAGTTGTTCGAACATGCTGAGGGCGACTCCCTTCTTTGCGAAGACGTACGGCTGCGTGCCGGGAACATCGCGGAGCGTCGTGTAGACCTGCCTACGAAGTGCTTCTGTGGGTTGTGCAGCAGCGCTTGGCTTCTGCTGAGCGATGCGTACGCTGGTGTTGCTGCTGATTCGTTTTTTGAGCCACGTCTCGAGCAAGAAGTAGATGTAGTCCGGACAGTTTTCGAAGCGCGGGTCCGCGCCGAGCAGACGCTGGCGCGTGTAGTCCGCGTATTTCATGTCTGGGTTGTAGCCGTACTCGCCGGTGGGGAAGAGGTGCGGAAACACTTTGACGTCGGCATCGGTCATGAGGTTTGCCATTAGTTTGTGTTGCCCCAAGTCGTGGGTGTCGGCAAAAGGTGCCGTCGGTGCTTCTGGGAACGTGTACTCGATGTTCGCGATGCTGGGTGCGCCCTGGTCGTTGTTGTCCTGTTCCGGGTTCACTGGCCTGGCATGGCTTTCGATTCTGTTTCTGTCGGCTTCTGCGTCGCTCTCGCTTGAGGAAAGGTGGATGTGGGCGCTCCTAGTCATCTCGTTCTTTGGTGTGTCGTGTGTTGCTCCGTTCGCGGCGGTGTTTCGGCTCTGCCGCCGGAGCTCGAGTTTCTTTCGCTTGTGGCTGGTGCGCGTGTACTGGTACTTCTGCTGGAGGCGTTGTAGGGCGGTGTGTATTTCGGGTGCTTTGTAGAGTCTATGGTCCCTGTGCAATTGCTCAAGCGCTCGGTAGAGGTACTTGACTCTGGCGTGGCTTGTGAACTCTCCGCTCGGGGAGTGTACGTAAACGTTCCCGTGTCTGTCCAGTCGACAGTTTTCGAGGACGCTGGACAGGCGGGGTTGTTTTAGAGGTGTGATGTACATGCGACCCCATTGTCCACGGGGTCCGCCGGACGGCATGTCGATGAGAAACTGGGAGACTTGCGCCATTGCAAGCAGTCGTTGTTCCATGTAGTTGAGTTGCTGCAGAACTTTGGATTGTCGCGGCACTTCTGGGAGGATTGCCGAGGTGTTTTCGCGACATTTTTTGCAAAGGGCTGTCTGCATGCTGGGGGTCGAGTCCGCTCTGGACTTGCGCATGTACCGGAGAGGGGTGAGCATGTGGCACTTCGGGCAGACTTCGGAAAGGCCGTAGCGTCGCCATTTGCTGATGATGCCTCTGGGGCTGCTGTAGACTCGCTGGCGGAATTTTAGGCGGCTGCGGAGTGCGCAGTTCTGAAAGTCTTCGTTTAGCAGTATGCCCGTTTCGAGCTGTCCTCTCGGGAGGCGTCTGATTGCATTCTTCATGCTCGTGTCGTTCATTTGCTCCACGGCAGGTGTGTTTGGTTTGACCGGCGGGTTGTTATCCAGTGGCAGCGGACCTTGGCTGTTGTTGCTGACTGAAACCGCACCATGTGACCACTAGCTGTCTTACAATTGTTCCTTCTCGTTCGCTAGGGCTCCCGGCCGCGTTTGCCGTATCCTTTGCTGCATCTTTCATCCTCTGTACATTTCGGTACATATGGCGCGGTTATAGTTTGCAGCTGTGGTTCCGGACCTGATGGCGGCGGGCTGCGTTGCATGGGCGGCTGCGTTGACAATTAGCCGTTTGCGTGCTCGTCCTAGCTTGCTTGTCCGAGTTTCGGGCCGCGCTTGCCGTAGCCTTTGCTGGATCTTTCCTCTTGCGTACATTTCGCTACATATGGCGCAGTTGGTTCCGGACCTGATGGCGGCGGGCTGCGTTGCATGGGCGGCTGCGTTGACAATTAGCCGTTTGAGTGCTCGTCCTAGCTTGCTTGTCCGAGTTTCGGGCCGCGCTTGCCGTAGCCTTTGCTGGATCTTTCCTCGTGCGTACATTTCGGTACATATGGCGCGGTTATAGTTTGCAGCTGTGGTTCCGGACCTGATGGCGGCGGGCTGCGTTGCATGGGCGGCTGCGTTGACAATTAGCCGTTTGAGTGCTCGTCCTAGCTTGCTTGTCCTGAGTTTCGGGCCGCGCTTGCCGTAGCCTTTGCTGGATCTTTCCTCTTGCGTACATTTCGGTACATATGGTGCAGTTGGTGCCGGACCTGATGGCGGCGGGCTGCGTTGCATGGGCGGCTGCGTTGACAATTAGCCCTTTGACTGCTCGTCCTGAGTTTCGGGCCGCGCTTGCCGTAGCCCCTGCTGGATCTTTCTTCTTCAGTGTGTTGCGCTTGGCGAGTGGGCCGGTTCAGGGCTGGGACTGGACCTCATGGCAGGCTGTTTTTCTTTGGGAGCTGCGTTGATGACAATTTGTTGTCTTACGTACTTACTCAAGTGATTTGCTCGGGCTTCTGGCCGTGCGTGCCGTATCCGAGGCTGGCTCGTGCTTCTTGGCTGCATTCGGTTTGTCGTGTGTTTTTGGGGAGTGGTCCGCGTCGGTTTGCACCGAGCTCGATTCGTTCGCCTCTGGCTTTCTCTGCTTTAGATTCTCGTGCCGCTCGCTGCGCGATGTCGGGCACGGGCCCTCGTCTGCCGAATCCCTGGGCCAGTCTTGTGTCTTGGTCCCATTTTGGCCTGGGTTTGTCGTGTTTCCGGCCCCTCTGCGTGTCGTCAGTCTCCATGTTAGCTGCGGTGTTGCGCACCTCTTCCGCAGACGCGTGTGCTGGCGCTGGACGTGAGGACGCCGACGTGTGAGTCTTCTGGCGTTTTCTGGTGTTCGTTGTGGGGCGGTCCGTTGATCTCTTGTCGGAGACGAAGGGCCGGGAGGCGATGATCGGTGGCGGACTGCAGTCGCCGCGAGCTGAGGTGGGAGCTTCTTCTTCAGAGCCGCTCCTTAGTGTGTTGCTGCAACGAGAACGTGATGAGTCCTCGTGCTATTGGCCTCGTGACGGACCTCACAAAGACACGTTTTGTCGAGGTGCGCAATGATCTCCTGTACTGAGTTGCGAGTCTGGTTCCAGGGAAGGTTTCGACGCTTGGGTGCCATGGCTGCGGTTGCTGATTAGTTAGGTTCTTGTGGAGTTCTTTTGGTTTGCGTTGTGATGTGCTGTCGACTCTTCGTGGCGACGGAGGGAGTGGTTCTTCTGATTGGTTCACGCCTGCGTGCACTTGCGGTGCTAGGAGTCAAGCTGCGTTCTCTTCGGCCTCCCTTTTTTTTGTTTCGGTTTGGCGCATCACACGCGGCTTTTGTTGTCTCTTTAAATAGTGCATTACGTTCCGTGGGTTGCATACGTGTGCTGGTGGACTGTTGTCGATGTCGTCGTCGTTGTTGTTCTTTTTGTTGGCAGTGCGGATGGAGCAGGGGTGACGGTCAGATGTCTTGTGGCGGTTCTTCGTGTGCTACGTTGGAGGTCTCGGCCATGGTTGTGTGCGCATGGTTGAGGACTGTGCAGTCTTTTCTTTGTTGTAGGATTTGAAGGGTTTCCTCTTCAAGCGTGGGCACGACGTCGATCCATGGTTTCTCGCCGTTGTCCGGGTGAGTGCCGACGATGTACATTTCGCGGACAGTCTGTCCGTATTCTGTTGCGAGAATGTGCCGGTACAGGTTGAGCTGGAGTCGGTAGTGTGAGACGGGGCAGTCCGGCATGTGTTGAATGGGCGGCAGCATCTGTTTGCCGTAGTTCCGGTGTTTGTGTTTGAGTTGGCTGGTTCGTTTCCAGTCGATGATGATCTTGTCGCCGTTGGGATGTTCCGCAACGAAGTCTATGGTGCCCGCGAGTGCATGTTTTTCGCTGTAGATCTTCCATTCGGTTCGATATGTTTTCGTATTGTTTATGTGGTCCAAGAAGCGCACCAGCAGTTGGATTTCCGGCGTCAGCTGCGCGACGATTCCGCCGTTGAGAAGCTGTTCGAAGTGTGCGTGCATCTCAGTGCCTGCTTCGGACGTTTCTCTTGCCTTGGTGTTCCACTTGCGTTTGATGGCCTCGTCGTCCAAGGTCATTCGCTGACAAAAGGCGTCGAGTTCTGGGTGTTCGTGTCGCAAGCGACTTAAATGAAGGCAGATCTGGTCCAGATGTGTTGCGGGCTGCTGAAGCAGGTGCTTGGGTTGTGTGGCGTCTTCTGGAAGGAGCGACAAGTCCGCTTGGTTTATTGTCTGCAGTGCGTGTAGATCGACATAGTCCGGGCGGGGCCACATGGTGCTGGATCGCATGGTGTCGATGGTGCGCTGCGGTTGGAAAAGCTCTGTAAATTGGTGTATTAATTGGGTGACTGATGTAGGTACTGGGGTACCTTTCCAGAAGTACTTGTGGCTGGATGTGTCAAAGGTGAGGTGCTGGTCCTTTTCGTGTAGGTTGATGTGTTGGAGGTGATCCGTTTCATCTGGTGGATGTGCTGGCTGCTGTATGTGCGTGGCTTTAGTGTCCTTGCACCGGCGCTGCACATGTTCGCCATGGATGCGTCTCCTTTTTTTATGTCTCAGTGTGTCGTGGAGGATGTTGTCGGCTTGGAGTGAAGACAGGGAAACGGTTTCTGGATCGTCGTTGAATGCCATGGCTCCTGTGTTTCTGTACGCGTGTGTTGATTATGTGCATCTGTGGTGTTCATTGATCATGCATGCATTGCCTCTTGATCGAAGTCATGTTTAATGCTGGTTCCACTTGATCGTCTGTCGCCGGCGGAGTTGGTGTTCGGCTTGCAGCGTTGTCGTTTTGTAGATGTTTTGCAGCGCAGTCGGCTGGAGCTTAGGGTTGGTTTTTTTGTGCGCATCGGGAGGGTGTAGGTGTATGTATGTATATGTTTGTATGTATGCAGGCATGTATGTATGTATGTATGTATGTATGTATATAGCTATGTATGTATCTATCTATGTATGTATGTATGTATATATGTATGTATGTATGTATGTATGTATTTATGTATGTATGTATGTCTGTCTGTATGTATGTGTGTATGTATGTATGTGTGTATGTCTGTATGTATGTATGTATGTATCTATGTATGTATGTATGTATGTATGTACGTATGTATGTATCTATGTATCTATGTATCTATGTATGTATGTATGTATGTATGTCTGTATGTATGTATATATGCTTGTTCATGTCGGTGCTCTTTGCTTCAAGATTCGGTTCTTCCGTTGGCGTATATTTTGGCGACCTCGTTGGAATCGTCGTCGGAGATGCCATTAGTCATGAGTGCACGCTGTCCGTGAAGAGTTGTCGCGCGAGACGGCGTGTGTGGTTCCCAGGAGAGTATGTGTTCTGAAGGGGAGCCCCTGCCTTGCCACTCTGTGCGGGGGACGGGAGCTCTCGTATGGAATGATGGTGGCGGTCGGTTTGGTGCTTGTTTTGGCTGATTCGGCTGAATGGGGATTGGTGTTGTGGACGGTTTCAGTGCCGTGGTCGTGCTTATGCAGTGGTCGTCGGAGTTGATGCCTGCTTGCTGTCTGTGAGTGAGGTTTCTTGTATCGGGGTTGTTTTGTGTTCCAGTACGTCGCCGTTGGCGGGTATGTCGATGTTCATGTGTAGTAGCAGCTCTTGTTGTTCGTGTCGGCGCTGTTGCTGGTTGGACCGCTGACTTGTCTGCACGACAATGAAGCGACATGGCTTATAGCGAGTTAAGATTGAGTGGCTGTTGCTCGTCTAGTGCTGCCTGGAAATGGAAATGGCGTGGATGGTAGTCGAGCACCTAGCTTGAGCCCAAGTTTATCTGCCAGGGAGGTTGTTATGCTTTGGCTTGTGCAGCTGTTATTCGCGCAGATTTTGTTTGTGCCTTTTGGTTGCTGCTTTAGGTGCTGCGAGGGGACCGACGGGGTCCGGCATTGGGCTTTGAGAGGCTTGCGCGAAAGACCGGCTTATGGTTCCTGTTGTTGCTCTGAGAGATCTTTGCTTGCAGTTGCAGCCTGCGTCTGTGCTTGGCGTTCGTGGAGATATTGGTAGAGATGGAGTGTTTCCAGGGCGGGCATCAGCATCTCCAAGGCCCACGGATATTCATCTAGCTGGTGGATTCTCTCGCGAGATGCGTTGCTCCTGACGCCGCTTGCGTTTGCCCTCGCATCGAGCAAGAGCTTCACTGTGTCGGGGTTGTCGCTCCACATTGCCAGTTGCAGCGGTTCCGGGAGGAGTCGCACAGCTGCTTCTGATTGGAGCTCGCAGAGGTTTGAAAGGAGCCTGTGGAGGATCGAGTCGTGACCCTTGAAGGCTGCTGCACAAAGAGCCGTTCCCCCGTGTAAGGCATGTTTCTCGATGTTGGCTTTCTGTTCCAGCAGGAATTCTACAGCTTCGGTTCTCCCGTGCCAAGCTGCGTGCCAGAGCGCCGTGGCCTCTAACTGGCTGTCTACGTGGACTGATGAGCTGAGCAAAAGTTTAAGGCCGGAAATGCAGTTGGCGCTGGCGGATGCACAGAGAGCGGTTGTCTCGTAGTCGTACTCGTTGCGGGGCGCGTGCCGGGTGTGCACGTCCGAGCGCGCTAGCAGAAGGGTGCTTGCAATTTCTTCGTCGTTATTTTGGCAGGCGATGCTGAAGGGTGTCAGGCCTTGGACGTTGCACTGATTCGGGTCGGCTCTTGCCTCTAGCACCATTTGTGTGAGGGTGTGGTAGCCGCCAGCAACTGCTTCGAGTAGGGCGCTGCGTCCACGACGGGCTGTTGCGTCCGGGTCTGCTTGGTGTTGCAGCAACATGCGTGCGGCTTCCTGTGCGTCTTGCGTTGCTGCGTGCCAGAGTGCCCGATCGTTGCCGTGGCGGTTCACGTCTGCATGGGCTTGGAAGCGGAGTTCCAGGATGTCCGTGTTATCTGCACTTGCGGCTGCTTGGAGAGCGGTGATTGCGCCGTTTGCGGTGTCGACTTTGGTTCCGCCGGGCATGGACGCGTTGACGTCCTGTGGTTTGCACAGGAGTTCTTCCACTTCGGATTCGGAATCTTCGAAGCTGGCATCAATGAGCTGACGGATGTTTTCCGTGGAAGTGGGGATGTAGTTCAATAGCACGACCTGCAGGCGGGAGGATTTTCGGATCTTGTCCTGGTCCTCGAGGAGGCGTGTGTCCTGGAGGATTTTCTGTCGGAATCGGCAGACTCCCAGGTCTGGAGCTAGTCTGGTTTTGAGCTGTCGCACGGTTATGGCTTCGTCTAGGTGGAGGTCGGCTACGAGGTTGCCTGCGGTGGAGTAGACATGTACTTGGATGGTTTCGATCTTCTGGGTGCTCGGTCGTTTCATTTTGGCTCTCTGGCGGGGGCGGTGGTTGTGCGACCTGATAGTAGTACGAACCGGAGTTCGTGGGGCTCGGGCCATTGATACTGTTGCGGCTGACGTGATGTTGGACATGTGTGTCGTGATGTTTCTGGCTGCGCTTGGTCCTGTGCATGTTTGCTGCTCGGGGCGGGTCGGTTGCATTTGGCTGGCTTGCTCTTTTTTTGTTGACGTGCGTGACATCGGCGTCGCTCGGGTTCTGTTTTGATTGCGGGCCTGCACTTGTTGCTCTCGTGCTGTACAGGCGTTGGCGGGCAGTCTGGACGGTGGTGGTCGGGGCGGTGTTTCACAACTCCTGCAGCAATGGCGGTGGTTTTCTTGTTGGGAGCGTCTACTTTCGCGTTTTGGTCACTGCTTTGCTGTGTTTTTGTTGTTTCGTTTTGTGCGCAGCTGTGGGATCGGGTTCTGTTCGGTTTGGGCCTGTGTCTGCTTTCTCCCGTCGTGTCTTGTCTTCCTGATTTTCCGGCCTCGGGATTGCAGTGCCACCAGTGCCACCAGCAGGCCCATGTAGGGTTTAGGGCCAAATTTCCTGGATTTTGGGGTGGGCGTTTTGGGTGACAAATTCTAATCATAAAATAGCGTTTTTATTAGGCCGGAGGGCCGATCTCGAGGTCCCCCCCATTCTGGGCCTAAACTACAAACGGAACTGGTGCCTGATCGCGGAAAACCCAAAAAAACTCAAAAAAACTCGGGCACACCAGTGCCACCAGTGCCACCAGCAGGCCCATGTAGGGTTTAGGGACAAATTTCCTGGATTTTGGGGTGGGCGTTCTGGGTGACAAATTCTGTTCATAAAATGGCGTTTTTATTTGGCCGGAGGGCCGATCTCGAGGTCCCCCCCCCATTCTGGGCCTAAACTACAAACGGAACTGGTGCCTGACCGCGGAAAACCAAAAAAAACTAAAAAAACTCAAAAAAACTTGGGCCCACCAGTGCCACCAGTGCCACCAGCAGGCCCATTTAGGGTTTAGGGCCAAATTTCCTGGATTTTGGGGTGCGCGTTCTGGGTGACAAATTCTGTTCATAAAATAGCGTCTTTATTAGGCCGGAGGGCCGATCTCGAGGTCCCCCCCATTCTGGGCCTAAAATACAAACGGAATTGGTGCCTGACCGCGGAAAACCTAAAAAAACACAAAAAAACTCAAAAAACTCTGGCCCGAAAGACATGCAGCCGGGCACCTTTTGATTTTAAAGGTTTCGGTTTTCAAAAAAAGCGACCCCGCACACTCGACCATTCTTCCGAAAGGCACTGAAGCTGTTCCCCACCCAGGGGTTGTGAGAGTTTTCTATTTCTTCATGTCGTTTTACTCTAGCCGGTGGTAATAGTTCTGGTTAGTCATCGGAGCTGTAATTTGCACTGGGTCGTTGCTGCTTCGATTTTTCTGGATGCCTCGCGCGCACTCTTTGCGGCGTCGGGCGCAGCCGCAGGTGTCTGGGGGTATCCATCACCTAGGTTCGTCACGCTTGCGGAGTGCATGGTTGCTTCTGCAGACGGGCTTCTGAGCGCGGTGCGGCTCCAATTCCTCGTCTTCGTCCGTGGGGTTTTCGGAGTACATGCCGGACGTCCTGAGTGTGCTGGGCCGTGGCTGAGGCTCTCTGGACGGCACTTGCTGAGGCGGACGCGGCGTCCTTGTTGCCTCCGGTACTGGCAGCTGGACCAGTGTGACCTCGTCAACGCTGGACACGAGCTCTCTGCCGGTGAGGAGCGTGTCACCCTTCAGGGCTTGGTAGTCGCCTTGGTCGTGCATGCCCTTTCCTTTGCTGTGCGTCTGGGCATCAGGTGCTTTCGGGCGCCGGGCAGAACTCGCCCCACCGGCGGTACGCGATATTCTGCAGGACGAGAAACAAGGTACTGTCGCACTTTTCCTGTCGGAGCGGACTGGCGTAGGAAGACTGGCTTGACTTGGTCTGAGCGTGATGCCTTTACAGTCACGCAGCTGCCGTCCAGGAAGTTGACCTGGAAAGAATGCCTCAGCCGGAGTCGCGTGTTGAACCACTGCCTTTCTGAACGCACTTCGAGTGTCGAGCTTCGGCGAGTGCTTGGTCCTCGGGCGCTGCTCGGCGTTGTTCGAGCTGATTTGATGCACAGTGAGCTTGGGCGTGGCGGACGTTGTTCGTGTTTGAGGCTCTCGCCGTGGTGCTTTGGTCGCGGTCTTCATGGCTAGCTTCGGTGCCATGGCTTTACTTGGCTACGTTGTGAGACTTTGCACAGTTGTCTTGGTCTTGTATGACACCTGCTTGATGGATCCAAAATGCAGCTTCGCGCATTCGAACTTCTTGGGACGCTGCAGTTCCTGTTCCTCGCCTGGCTGGGATTGCCTGCTACAGCTGGTTTTCACTGTTCCGTGGTCAGTCTTGCATCTCGGACGGACGGATGGTGGCGCTCGCAGCCCGTGCCGTGCACCATCAGCTACGCTTGGAAGCGGGGCAAGGACTGCCGGTTGAACGACATGCACGAGAACGCGAGATGTGGGCAGTGGCCTCCGTCCCTTTTCTGCAAGGGCGATCCAATTCGGTATAAGATTTCCTTGCTGGTCTTTCTTTGTCTCTCTCTTTCTCTCTCTCTTTCGTTTTTTTTTTTTCTCCCGTCTCTTTTTAGCTTGTGTCGGTTCGCCGTGGATATGTTGACCCTCGGCGGGGAGCTGGCCGTTCAGGCTCCTTTCAGATTTGCTCCTGACGCTCAGAGCTTAAGAGGCTTGACCTCAGACGAAGCAGGCAGCTCTGACCACCTGACCTTTCAGAGGAAAGGCTCTGAGGTTGTTCCTCACCCAGGAGTCTTTACATTGCTTGCGATCGTCTTCCTATTCTTCAATCCCTGGGACGTTTCCAGGGCGGCCGGCAGAGCTCTGAACCATCTAGCTTGTTGCCGGTGTTCGTCTGCACTGTGCAGGGCATGGCCTCTTTCCACTGTTATTTTCAGGCTTCCGTACAGAAAATCGGTGCCGTTCATCAGGTTGTGATTCCAGCTTACTCCTTTCTGTATCAACCCGGCGCTATATCACTCCGAGATTCGCTTCTGAGTTCCTCCCCCTTCCTCCTGACGCTCAGAGCTTAAAGGGCTTGGCTCCAGGCATGCAAGTGGCTCTGTCCATTTGACCTCTCGTTGGCGAGGCCCCGGAGCTGTTCCCTACCCAGGAGTGGTGCTATTCTGATTCTGTGTGTAGGTGTTTTAACTTCTGGGCTTGTCTTTGTTTCTGCAGGTTCCTCGTTGTCTTTCCTCTTACCCTCACCCTCTCTCTCTCTCTCTCTCTCTCTCTCTCTCTCTCTCTCTCTCTCTCTCTCTCTCTCTCTCTCTCCCTTTGAGCCATGTAGTCCTGGTTTGTCAAGTCCGCTTTTTTTTCGAGCTGGCCGCGCGCATCGCTTGCAGCGTCGGCAGTGGCTCTCACGAGATCTCATGGGCATAATGCACCTGCGACCGCGATGCTGAGAGGTATGTGCGGCGAGATACCCCGGTCCACTTTTCTTCCTGAGCCTCTCGCTAATCGGATCCCCTGCACGGGCGAGAGTTGCAGGTTCGCTAACTCCGTGTAGAACGGATGTAGCCTTCTGCCTGATGCGATCCTTTGTTCGGGGTACTTTGTGTGCTGCTTACATCCGGAAGCGGCAACCAGGGCTTTCAAACTAGTAAGTTCATGGCTCGAAGAGGTCGTACGAGAAGCCTTGCCAGAGTACAGTGGCACGGGAAAACTGTGGTGCACGAACTGGGTGTGGCCGTAAGTGCCCTCTTGCTTGGACGCAGGCGGAGCCCGGTTGTTCTCGCAACCACACTGCGCAAACTCTCCGAGCAATCGCCCGGACAGCATGTGAATGTGTAGCGGCGCTCGCCCCACTGGATGTAGGATACGACTTCCCGCTCCTGATACAGGACGACTTCAGAGCACAACCTTCTTTCAGTATGTTACCTCGCGATCTCCTCTGGGTAGAGACGATCGTAGATCCTCTCGAGTTCGCGGGTCACGGCGACCTGGTTGCTGCACTGACTTCTTGATGTCACTGCGTCTTTGCGAGAGCTGAGCCACCCGCAGCGAAGTCATCCGGTGGGGCCTCAGGATTGATTGGAACACTTTCACGAGAAGCGCGATAACAAGAACTGGTTTGTGCTTCATGGAGGTATGGGTAAGAATGTGACGTTTGTGTCCGAATGCAACACCATGTTGGCGGAGCGCAAATCTTTGCTTTGCTTGAGCCACAAAAGCTGTTGTGCCATGCACAGTTTATTTTTTGTTGCCTCGATTGCGTCTCGCGCTTCTGTGCTAAGGGCCTTGCCATGCGTTGCATTGGAGGGCCTCTGTTTGTCATGCTGCAGCACTGCATTTGCCCTAGGGCGCTCAGTGTCCGCATGCCGGTCACGGCTCCTCTTCGCCATGCACCCTTTCATCGAGTCCAACATCCCTGACGCTCAGAGCTTAAGGCGCTTGACCTCAGACGAAGCAGGTGGCTCTGACCACCTGACCTTTCAGCTGAAAGGCACTGAGATTGTTCGCCACCCAGGGACTTCGCGGAACCGGGGAGGATGAACTACCTTAGGAGTTCTGAAGTTTCCCTTGCAACCCTGGGCGTCCTCCTGCTTTTTGCTCTCCGCGCACGCACTGCTGCGGTTCAGGCTACCGGTGCTCTACTCAGAGTCCGAAGCGTAGAAGCCGGAACTGAGTGAAGCACGTGCAACAACCGAGTAGCTTGATCATTACGTCGTCTCCAGCGTACTGAGGTCTGGACAAAAGGTCGTCGTCCTCGTTGCCGCCGGAGATGACAACGAACTGCAGGTTCGTGTGCTTCCTGGCCGGAGGATTCTACTCTTTTTTTTGCTGATGGTTTAAGGCGCCTTAACTTGAAGGGTTGACCTGCACCGCTCGTGGCCTACCAGCTTTCGGCCGGTGGACTTGTCAACGGCGGCCATGGGGACTTCGGGCGAGACTCCTGCTTGGAAGGTCGGGTTTTGGAGCTTTGGTGCAGTGTGCGCACCACGCAAGTTTGCCGAGGCTCGCGCCGAGCAGCTTCGCCACTTTTTCTTTGAGCTCCCAGATGCGGGCGTCCCAAAGTGCCTGTGCTAGAGTCTAATTTGCTCATGCCCTTCTGAAGTTGCGGTTCAGTTGGGCCTTCACCTTCACGGTTTCGCCGCTTAAGGTTTCCAGCACCACTTCCGTCCTGATGACATTCAGGATCGTGCGCTGGTCTGGTATAGCACTGTTGTTCTGCTGAGGCTGCTGCAGCGCGTGCCGCGGGGCATTGAACCTGCGCTTCCATACTGGCAGCCGCACCCTGGCTGGCATCCCTATTACGGCTTTGCTTGGCACAATTGTATGCGAGGTGAGTTCTTTCTCCTGTATGACGATGCTTCTTACTGTGCCGGATCTGGTCTGTGTTTTGATGCGTAGCGAATGTTTGTAGCTTCAAGACGGCTACGGCGGATGGGATAGTTGCTTCTGCTCTGCTCTGCAAGACGCTACCCTCGCCAGTCTAGAACTAGTCATATCCCTCTTCCACAGTGGTGCTCTGTGACCCATGCGTCCCCTGTGGCATTGCTAAGTTTCTTTGGGAACACGACTAACGGTTGCTAGAAAGGGCATGGGTAAGGCGGCGCCTTCTGACATCAGGCCGCCATTTTTGGCTCGATTATGGACGTGCCTGCTTCTGCACTTCACTACGCACGCTCTCATGTCGCCTTGCTGTTCAGGCTTTGCTACGTGTTGTCCTGACTCTTGCGGACACGGTGGGAACGTGCTTCCGCGATGGCACCGAAAGAGCTTGATGTTCCATCGGCTCTTCTCACCAGCTTGCGCATTGTTGTATCCTCGTTGGGACATGGTCTGGTCCTGTTTCGCCGGTAGCCTGTGGCTTATTTTCGCTTCTCTGCGCTCCTTGCCTTGGGCGATTCTGCAAGTGTGAACGCCGGATCGAGCTTTCGAACACTTCAGGTCTGCCTGAGAACGAATGTTGAACTGGACCTCTGAGTGTGAGTTTCCTCTCGGCGGCTTTCGCTCTAGCAACCGTCGATGGCGGTCAATCCCAAAGTGCTCTTCGGATATGATATCCTTAGCCGCCCCCCGGACGTCTTTGAGGACCGGATGTCTTTCCATCGACGAGTTTTTGTTGCTAGGTCCGGGGAAAAAACGACTACTTGGACGCCTTGGCTCGCGCCTCTGTTCGCCCCTGAGCCGGTGGCTTATTTCTCTGCCTGCGCTCCTTGTCTTAGGCGATTCTGCAAGTGTGAACGTCGGATCGAGCCTTCGAACACTTCAGGTCTCCCTGAGAACGAACCGCTGCCCGGGCACCGTTGCACTTGGCTGCTGCTGCGGTGCTTCAGCGCGATGGACGCTTGCCCAAGGCGTCGCGCCGAGCCCCCCGGACACGTTAGCCCATTGGTTCCGATGTCATACCCGAGGGCGGACCCACCGACTTCGGGCGTTGGCCCCAGACTCGGCTCTACGAACTGATTTGCCGTAGCCGCGGCTCCCCATTCCCCGACCAATAGGAATGCGCGTCTTCGCAGTCGGCCGCGAAGTTCGCGTCAGGTAGGCATGAAGGCGTCTGCCTCCTCACGCCCCGAGTCGACGCAAAGGTCTCGAATTCAGAAAGTTGCGTTCTGGGAGGTTGGGCGGACGTTTCGTGCCGGGCTGTGTCTATTAGTTCAGGATTCATATTGCTGCCGAGTTCCTTGCCTTCTGCGTGGGAGATGTTGAACTCGACCTCTGTGGGCGAGTTTCCTCTCGGCGGCTTTCGCTCTAGCAACCGTCGATGGCGGTCAATCCCAAAGTGCTCTTCGGATATGATATCCTTAGCCGCGCCCCGGACGTCGTTGAGGACCGGATGTCTTTCCATCGACGAGTTCTTGTTGCTAGGTCCGGGGAAAAATGACTACTTGGACGCCTTGGCTCGCGCCTCCGTTCGTCCCTGAACTTCCGGCTGGAAGCCAGACGCGACGAGGACAACGGCGCATGTCAATGGATCTCCCCCTTGCCTTCCCTGTCCAGATGCATTCGCCACGTGCAACGCCCACGCCACCACCGGCACGTTAGCCCATCGTCCGGCTGTCATCGCTCGGAAAGCTTTAACCCCGGAGCAAGGAGCTTACCACCACAGAGCTGTTGGCCCCAACGTGGGCAAAGGCACAGGGCGCCCCACGTTCCGATCCAACCGAACGTGTTGAAGCGAGGTTGTGGCGACTTCGCTTCGTGGGTGAGGCATGTGTCATACCCGTTCGTACTGATCTCCCTTTGAAGGGCCGAGTCCCATCGGGTGACAAATCCGATGCGCGAGTTTGCATGCGTGGGTAGGACTCCGTTGGCGCGTCGCAGAGCTCCCCCTCATGATGCCTCCCCGGATTCTCCGCGGATCCGTGGGTACAGATCTCCTGAGCACGCCTCAATTCTCCGGGCGTTGTCCCCGCACAGCCGGCATCGGATGCTGTGTTTCCGTTGTGGTGTCAGGGGTTTGGAGATCTGGGATCAACCCCTGCGTCGGGTTCGGGGATGTTTGCCTTTAGCTCCGCGAGTCAAGGCACCTTCAACTTCTCGGTCAACGTTTCTCTGCTGTCTCTCTCCTGGCTTCCTTCAGATCTTGAAGCTGATTGTGTCAGAACTCGCAGCTGCGATCCGGATGGACGACAGCCATGAGACCACACCAGCTTCATTACAGCAGCTTCTCTGCCTCAAAGCCCGCCGGGCGAGTAGATGACCAATAGTTGCTCTGCAACACAGTGTCCTGAAAAAAAAGTTTCGGGCCTCGTAGCCGAAATCTGTGCGGGTGCCCCCTTGGAAAAAACCAGGTGGATGCAATAAAAAGTGCAAACCTACGTGTTCGAACGGGCTTCGAATGTGAACAACCCGAGAAAACAATCCGGGAAGACCTGGACTATATTGACGTTTGGACCTAGGTCCGACTTAGGTCGGTCTGTCTTGCGTGGGGAGGGGTGCGTTTAAATCTTCGCTTAAACGTCCTTGCGCGCTAATTGGACCTAGGTCCGACATGGGTCGGCATGTGTTGTGTTTATTTCAACCATTAACTAAGGCACATTTAATTGGACCTAGGTC
>CAJNDT010002959.1:0-26630 GCA_905221615.1 Symbiodinium sp. CCMP2592 | reverse complement strand
TGCTGCATGAAGCCCGTTCTTCATGTTGTGATCAAACATGAACGCCGACAAGGGAAGCCAACCCTCATTGTTCTCTAAAGGGACGCAGGTGATAACTCTCTGCTCCGTGGTCGCCGGCTGCGTCATGACTAAGTTGTTGATGGCCTGTCAAGGGGTCACACGACAATGTTATCCACTGCAAAAGTGCGACACTGGTTTTGCCCGAGCCTCTTTCATGCTGTCTTTTTTCATGCGGTCTGCAACTTGTTGCCCGATGTTTCCTTTCCTCAGCATAACCTCGAACTGTGCATGAATCTTCTGCATAACGGCCGGCATCTCCGGCGTGTCCGTGTCATTCGTCGCCATTCTTGCTACGTTTCGTCAGAACCGGCCTATCCGTGCTTTCAGGACTAGCCAAATGCTGAGCAATCACGAGAAGTTAAGTGCAGGGGCAGATTCAGGACAGGGCACACGACACGAACTGCACGGATGGGACACTTCTCTGTCTTATCGCGGCACAAAGTACGTCACTGCATCCTTGAAGTTCGTGTTGAACTCAAGTTTGTCGAGTTACATCCTTGGAACTCGTCTTGACCATGTTCGCCTTCGCCATGCGATCTGGTGTGCGCAGAGAAACCAGACTCGGCCAGCACATCTTACCTCCTCCGGAATGCCACCCTGATGTGGAAAGCTTCGTGGCGGTGCGGAGGTGCAAGCTGGACGTTCATCATTCCTGAGTTAGACTGAAAGTTCAATAGATAGTAGTGGAAGCAGTCTTACCACATCTAAACAACCTGATTCCAAACCAAGATTCCTCGAGGTCTCGGTCCGTTTCTTATGAATTCCAGTCTGGGGTATTCCTCCTGCCTGACCCCTGTTGCGACGCTGCGGTAGTACGTTGCAGCACGACGAAGATGCGGATAGTGCTTTTCAATGGATTCCGCCAGCTCCAGTACCTGTTGAGCTCTTTTTTCCTCCATTTTGGGCCCGGTTGTTGCAGTCGTTGTATTTATTTGTCTGAAAAACTCTTCCGTGTCGCTGCGAACAGCAGTGGGCCAGCACAGTAGCGGTGCTTGACTGGCCTGCTTGTCACTCATGTACATTTTCATGATGGCAAATACGTCACTCTGGTTGCCGCAGTTCCTCATGCGAACAGGTACGCGTTCTGATAGCTGAATGCCACGGCCATGATCCGGCAGAGCTGCAAACAGGGCCCAAATTCAGGGATGCTTCTGGCTCGGATTGACATCTGCCTTACACTTTGATGCTCCCCGCCTTCGCGTGGAAGAAACTGGAAGACATGTGGCACCCGCTTGTCAGACTTGCCTTCGGCTCGTTCCTGATACGCATGGAAAAACTGCACCGATTGTGGAAGGAGCTCGTCCCACTTGCGAACCTGCGGCAGACTGCAGCTTCTAATGTGCGGCCTCAAACTTACCCGACTGCGTGTGCTGAGTTGGAGCTCATAGTCTGGCCTGCGTCACATGTTCGCACTGCATCATCATTCCTTTATCTCGAAACATCGGCCCGAGACTGTCCGTGAGGATTCTGCTGATGTCTTGAGGTGTCTGGATGTCCGTAGTTTGATTTAAAGCCGTTGTCACCAGGGCCAGTGTGGCGTCTCAGTAAACACATTCAGCTCATCAACAGTGCATTGCTGTGCATCAGCTACCACGCAGCAAAAAACTAACTTAAAGAACAGAATCCCTGCTGCCGAGTATCCCACATCCTCATGCGTGTGGCCTACCTGAAGATGGTTGTGTGAACTTGCTCGGAAATAGTTCATTTGCACCAAAGCGCATAGAAGCTTTGAAGTGCTCTGATGGCGAACTTCTTTCGTTGTGTTGTCTGCTTGTAAGTAGAACCTTGGTTCACCGATAGTTGCGTCGGAGTGATAAACTGAGACACGCGGTGCCAGAGTCATGCCAGGACACTCGTGGGGAAAAGGAAGATTCTTTCTTCTGTACCAGGAGAATGCCGTGTCCATCGCGCGCATGAGCTCAGAAGCAGCACAGCCACATACAGGCACATACAGGCACACCGGCGGCCGGACCGCAACAAAAAGAAGCACTCGAATCCGGAATGCGGTTGAGCTGCAATCTCCAACGTCCAATTCGCCCCAAGGCCCATGCCCTCATCACATGTGTAGAAGAATGCACCAACTCCGTGCACCAGGACAAGGGTGATGGTTACGTGGATGCCTCACAGGAATGCTGGGGAGTCGACTACTGAAATGTGTCACGGTTGCACTGCGGACACATGGGTTGCAACTCATCCCTCATGCTAATCAAGGCAAGACACGTGGATTCTTCTCAAACGCGGACAATTTCGGAGTTCGTTGATCTGGAAATTTCGGGAGCATGGCTTTCGCCTTGTCGTAGCTGTCCAGTATGACACAAAGCAAGTCTCGTTGTGTTTTGCTACGTTCACGTGCTTGCCAATAGACCTCACGGTCCCTCCATTGTGTGATATGATGATCAAGAAGCTCGTTGCATAGTCGTACATGGAGGGTGAAGTCCTTCTTGCTCTCTGCGATGGCTGCTTTTAGTTTGGAGCAGGTAAAACATAAAGAGTGCGTGGACTTCTTCCTGAAACGAAGGCACGGTGACCAGCGCACAAACTCCGAGTAGAAGAGCGACCTTCCTGCCACATTCACATCCTGGGATCCCCTTGCACAAAATGCTTGGTACTGCGTGAATAAGGTGCTTCCGCTGCTGTGTGGCAGCTCTCGGACTGGCAATTGCGTAGGATCCGTATCAAAACTGATCTGCTCCGTTGCTGTCTGCATCTTGTAAGCAATGAGTCGTGTCAACATCCGTTTCTGCAACTCGGGCGTGCTGGTAGACAAGACCTCCGCTGTAGTGAACCTTGGACTTGCCATGCACCCTCCGACTCGAAAAGTACAAATCACAATCCTGCACCATGTTTCTATCACAAAGAAGCCAAGACGCTTCGTGGTCATCGACTCTGCTGCACTGTGGTACATGTGCATAAAGAAAACTCTCAGAGAAGCCTGCTTCAAAGCTGGCCGTTTCGACGAACTCATTTTCCGTAGGTCCATCCCATGACAAACGGATTTGCAGCGCCTCAGCCTGCTCCGTCCGATTCCTAGAAGGCACAGAAAAGCCTGCCTGCAAACTGCATGACCTGCGATACTGTAGCGCAGCTTCTTCCCGCCACCTTGTTGTAAAGACCACAACAATCCGTCCTGGGCCGCTTTGGACAAGCTCCAGAAACGAGAGCACACGTTCGTCATGGTTTTTTTCGGTACGTGCAGCCGCGTTCACAGCTGCAGGGATGCTTGCAAGCCTGTGCAATGCGCTTCGGTCTCATGCCGTTCTTGCTGTACGCATCCATTTCCCTATCTTCATCGCAGCGCACCGAGTGCAAACACTCCAGCCGGTCCAGGGTCAGGTCCACACGTGCCCACGCGGTACTTGAGGAGGAGGAGGAGCTTTCATCGTCGGATTCGTAGGATTCGTCTTCGTCGGATTCGGATGGCCTTGGCAATCCGGGTTTAGGTTCAAGGTTCAGCCTGAACATAATAGACCCCAAACCCTTGCTGGGACACAGACTCTGACTCCGTCAATTCGTAGCGCTGCAGCCCACCAGTTCTGCGTTTCTTCTTCCTCGACTCAGACTCTGACTCTGTCAATTCGTACCGCTGCAGCGGAATATTGCGTTGAATACGTCGTTCTGGGATACTTTGACTGCTGGAGCTGGGAGCTCCATTCATGAAGCCTTGCAGATCGAACTGCGGCGGCATAGCTGCTGTGTTCCTGACTTAATTCTCAAGTCATGCTGCCCTGAGCCATGTTCATTGTATTCAGGATTGGTCTGACATTGGTTTCATCCTATTGTAGGTCTACTTGACTCCCCGGTTCAGTCATACTGAGCCACACAAACAGAGCAATGAGCTTCCACAAGCTTGCTGCAAAAGTGCCGGACAACCGATTGCATTGCGGGCGATTCCGCAACTGAGACGCATTTCTTTTATGTGCGCGACTCTCCTAACACATGCGTGACATCTACCGCACTGCACAAAACGCAAATGGCGGCCCCGATGCTTCGAAAGTGCATCATGTTGCCTCCCAAATCATGGAGATCCTGCAAGATTGAAGCTCTGGTGGTCCCAATGCATGGATATGGCCAAAAAGGAAACATACTGCTGCCCTGGGACACGCTCTGACAGGTTCTCCAGACTCAGCTTGTTGATGGGAGCGCCCATCAGCAGCATCACCTCTCTGCCTGTCAAAATACCCGATGGATGAAATTGCCTCATGTTGCCTCCCAACTCATGGAGCTCCTACATATGGACTGCAGGCCTAGTAAATATCGTTGATGTTTTCCCAGAACCAGGAATCGGCCGCCAGGTGTGAGGCACTGTAGCGGCCTGCATCGATTCTCTGGGCAAGACAATGGCAACTGCCTCACACCCTGGCCTTCCTTTCTTCATGACATGCGTTCGTCGCAGAGACTGCGACGTGTTGACCATTTCCATTGAGCCTGACAACTCAGGCAACAGTCAGCTTGCCTTCTTGCTTGTCAGTGACTGGCCTCCGTTCTTTGCCCAGACCAAGTCCAAGAGGTCCATTTCCCTTGTTGTTGAAACTTGGGATGCTGCTTTCGGGCAAGCAGCTTCGAAGCAGCCATGGGCTCGCTTCCTGGATACCTTAAGTCAATGTGTCCGAAGGTAATAATGGGAACCCGAAACCCTGAACCGAGGACCAAGCGTTGTTCTCTCTTGCCCAGATGTTGTGTTGTGCAGGCCACTTCACGTGCTTCTTCTTTGTGTTCCTGTCTCGACGAGGGAACTACATACCGGAACACATGTTTTTTGGCTGCTACATTATTGCGATCCTGCGTCTTGTTCTTCCATGACTTCGTCTCTCCCTCGCGTGGCACACCGCTGGGTGAGAACTGTGCAACAAGAGGTCTGTCCTTGGAAAGCATGACATGCATAACGGCACTGAACCTGCATCTGCATCAAAACAAAGCCAAGTCTCCAGGAGTATTTTGGTTTGCAATGCATTTCCCTGAGAACTTCCTCTGTGTAGGACTGAAAGTTCTGCTTGGCGTCGGAATGCAAGCAATCCCGTCTGGCCAACAGAATATACAGTCGTTTGCGACTGATCGGGCTTCCATGCTGCAGCCTTGCTCTGGTGGCGTCTGACACTCAGTTGGCGAATCTTATGTGCAGCTCGAGCGCGGATCTATCATCAACACTGCCATTTCATACCTCGATCAGGCCATGTTCAAGCTGAGCCGTCGACGGATTTGATTGCTGTAGCCAAGCGTCGTTCGTAGCTGTGATTTCACAGTCTGCTTGAAGATCTTCATACATCGCTCGAACCCCATGACATTCTCCAAGATAACCATCTCAGTTGCTTGCTTGACATTCTCCAAGACAGCCATCATCTCAGTTGCTTGATCATGTTGACAAGTTGCTGGGGGGTTTATTACCTTGATGTTCCTGATTGTTTTCCATAGCTGCTTCGCATTCTTATCTTCCAGCATCTTGGATAAATGATGGAGCATCGAAAATGGAGTGCATGGGAAGCCAGACACATAGAGGGATACCTGCACATTGTTTGCAATGTCACTGACAGACTTCCTGCAGGTCCGGCCGGCCTTGTCTTGCAACCAACTAACATTCGCTTTCAACATATCGTCTGCAAGCCTGAGTGACTTCATGTGCTTGGACTGGATAGCACAGACTTGCCAAGCAGCCTCCCCGGAAACTGAGTCACAGCGGGACTCCTTCAAAGTCGAAGTTCCTTTGCAGAAACTCTCGTGCACTTCTTTTTCGTTCACTTCCTGACCTTAGCAGCAACCCAGAAAACCTTAGGATGGTACTACTTGCAAGTCCATGTTCAGATGAGGTACAAATGAGCGACCTGTTCCTTTCCCAAGAGCATACGTAACACCATCAGAGGTGTTTCTGTTCCACTGCCTGAGGTTCCGCTTACAGGGCTGACGCATGAGGGCTCAGAGCCGATGTGCCAAGTGGCAATCCGACACATAAGTAAGAGTTCGTTCCTGCATGTCTTTTTTGAAGCGGGCCATTCCTGCCGAGATACTTAAGGCTGCACTGTGCAATGGAACTCAGGTTTCAGGCCTGGACACAGTCGTAGAAAATCACCGGCGAAGTCCAAGTAGTTGAGTTGATTATCACTCAACTTGTCGTTGGACTCCGGGTCCAGCTCCTCCATGTTCAAATTCATGATATTCCTTTCCTACAGCTGTCGCCAGTTCTCCTTCGACGTGCTGCTGCTGCTGCTGCTGCTAGAAATGCGCCGTAGTATCGTCATGGCAATGGAAAAGATGGCTAATTTCCGTCGGATGTCTGAATCTGTCTGTTTACTTGTGAATCTACATTGCTTTGGGCCTGGATTGCCGTGATGCCAGGCAAGCATGCTTCCAACTAACTTCTGGTGCAAGCATAACAGCTGAGTGCCTTGCCACCTGCTTGCATTCTTGCGTGCTGTAGCAGACCTTGGATGTAACTACGTGGTGTTCTTCCCAAACCATCCAGAACAAGGTGACTGAGGCGTTGGCACGATACTTGAACTGGTCCACCCCATGTCTCCATTTCCCAGCCTGGTGGGAAACTTGAATGAACCACACCAGATTAAACAATAAACTTGCCTCAGGATGGGGCAAAACCAAGTAGGCCACACCTGTGCGAGCAGCGCAAAGCAATCTTGTTACGGGTTCGACCAGGGGGCATGAAAGACACAAAGCATCGCCGGAAGGTTTTTTGCCTCAGCGTACTGTCTGCTGAGTGATGATTTCAAAAACTCTATGCGCAGGGATTAGGCTTCCTGTGCATCTGTACGTAGAGAGGCCCGGACCAGGTTTTTTTTCCTACCTGCTATTTGTTTGGCACCAATTAGCTGACGTCTCCCAAACCTGGTCTGTTCCTGTTGGGAAGCTGCGTGTGAGCCTGGAAAATCACTGTCCTAGCGCTGCTACTGTCTAGGTCCGTAACTACATCAGGGCTCACAAAAACTTCCTAGTGTACATGGACCCAATCACTGCTTGGTCCAATGATCGTCAGACTCATATCTGCTGCCATCGCCGTAGGTCGTGCCCCAATCGACATAGCTGCAGTTTTCTAGCCCTTTGCCGGGCTGTGAGCCTGGCCCTTTGCCAAGGCCCTTTCCGGGGCTAACCGGGTCCTTTCCCTTTCCTTTGGTTCCTTTGGTGGAATCCGTCGACGAGGCAGCCTGCAGCTTCCGTTTTTCCATTGTCTCTTTGACTTCAAGGTCCCATAACAAGGCCTTAGCTTCATCCACTTCCTTTTGCGACATGCACCATATCTGTCTTGTTCCTGACTTCTTGTAGACATCCACCACGGCGTTAAAGAGAGCTCTTCCCTTCACTGGTGAAAATTCTGGTCCTTTGCCGGTAGCTCCCAAGTTGTCACATTTCCCATTTCCCTTGTCTCTTCCTTTCGCCCTGTACGTTTGGTTGAGCTTGCTGAACTCCCACACGTAGCCAAGTTTCGGGAAGTAAGTAAGCTCACCCGGCATCTGAGTCCGTGGAGGTTCTTCGTTTTCTTCCTGTCTTTGCTGTTGTTCCTGTTCTCGGCGATGCACTTCCTCATACTCTGCCGTAGCGTCAGCGACATACTGCTCCAAGAACTCCGAAATCTCCGTTACCCGGACTTCCACTCCGTCCATGCCTTCGGTAAGGTGCTTCACTGCTTCCTGGAGGTCCTTGATTGAGTTCGGTTCCACGCTAAAAAACTTGAGTGCGTGGTCTTGCTTCTCTTTCATATCGTCTACTTCCTTGACGATGTTCTTCAGCTGCTCCTCTGACTTCAGGACAGTTTCCTCGGACTGCTTCACCTTCTCGACAACTCCACTCGCACTTGCAACGGCCTCTTCAACGCGGCGGACCGCATCCTCTGCATTGGCTTCCCACTCGTCGTGTTTGTCTCGCTTCTCCTGTTCTGCTGCTGCCTCTTCGAGCTTCTTCCTGGCAAACTCCTTCAACTGCTCTTCTTGCATCCCGTGGGTTGGATGCACTACTGGTGGTGTTGCTGC
Source organism: Symbiodinium sp. CCMP2592 (assembly GCA_905221615.1). Lineage (NCBI taxonomy): Eukaryota > Dinophyceae > Suessiales > Symbiodiniaceae > Symbiodinium > Symbiodinium sp. CCMP2592. The sequence goes on along the minus strand of CAJNDT010002959.1, from coordinate 18,600 downwards.
CGTTGGATCTTCTGGTCGCGCTGTCGCCTCGGAGGTTGATGCTTCGGCCCCCGTGTATGTGTCCTCCTCCTCCTCCTCCTCCTCCATTAGACGCGCCCGCCTGGCCTTCTTCCTCCTGCGTCTCGTCTCCTCTTCGTTGTCCTCCTCCGGCTTGGCCGTCCCCTTGTTGATCTGGTTCATGAAGATGTGGGCGGCGACGCACAGCAATGCCAAAGCAAGCAGCAAGTCCGTCAGCGTCATGATGCAAAGGGCTACGTGCGGCCTTCTTCTCCTTTTGGAAGCTTGAGAGATTACTGCTCACTGCATCACACTGACACAACCATGGACTGGCATCCGAACCACTTCCGAAATCACTTCCGAAACCTTCCCGGCCTCCCTGGCGTCGTCGTGGTCGTGGTGGTCATGGTGGTCGTGGTCATGCCTGCAGGTCGCGAGCCACACGGGGGGTTTAGGGTGTGAGAGACATCAGCGCCAAGTTTAAGACGTGCGGTTTCCGTCGTTCTTGTACGTCTCGAGGAATACATTGACCACTTTCCTGTCAGAGACATCACTACCCAGCACTTCTTAAGGGCATGCGCCGGGCCTCGCTGCCACCTTCCAGGAATCCGTTGTGAGACTTCACCTGGGAGGTTCAAAGGCTGAAGTGGATGGTGGGTCGTGTCCGTGTGAGCACACTCGAAACCGGACGACATTTTGCACGCACATCCGTAGCTCTGATCTTCATAATGACATGAATCTGAAGTCATTACGGAAGATTGATGTGAAACCTCTGTCCAGGGACACATACGTGAACTCCATGTCAAAAACAATGTCCCTGAATCTCATGCTCGACCACCGCGAAAATTCAATGCGAGGTGCTCTATGTTCTTCCTGAGGTTTTGTAATGTTGTCCGTTGTGTCTCCGTCGTGTTCTGCTTCAGGTCATTCTGCCCCTCGTCCAAAACCAAGTACGCTGTGGCCAGGACTGCCCTCACCAAGTCCGCCTTGCTTGCGTCGTTCATTTGTCGTATGTACGGTGAGACAGTTGGAAAAAGCTGCTCAAACACTTTGGCGTAGTAGTAGTGGCCGACGTCTCCATAATTTGTTCCATCCGGCCCTTCGAAACTATGAATTCCGTGAATTGAGACTTTCTCCTCTCGGACGCCCCCTTTGGATGAGAAGGCTTTTCTTTCCTGTTTTGAAAACTTCTCGACCCACTCATCTAGGAATGCGTTGTTGCCGTTGGCCTCCGCCAGAGCACGTGCCCACCATGCAGCGGCCATCAGGCTGGCTCGTCTTTCCTCCGTCATGGGGGGCTGTGCACCCTCCGGTTCCTTGGTGGGCTTTGTACCTGAAGGCTCCTGCGTCGGCATCTTATTGCTTGGGACCCTCGGGATTTCCGGGATGTCGTCTGACGGGCCGCTTTGCTTGTGGTCGTTGGTGCCGTCCTTCTCCTCGAGCTGCTGGAACTTTGCCAAGAAGCGATTCCCCCACTGTTCCTGTTCACGCCGCATTGCAAAAATGCCCTGCAGAATCTGGTTCTCCTCGTAGCGCAGCCTCTGCAACTCCATTGTACTTTTGTTCTTTTCTTCCTCGTGGGTCGTTCGAAGGAAAGCTACTTCCTCCGTGATCTCCTTGAGGCGCGTGTGTGTCCACAGCACCGACTTCTCGATGCCGTCGAGTCGTTGCATCACATTGTCCATACGTTGTGCTACTGATGCTTGAAGACTTTGAATGCGAATGCTGATGCTGTTTGCTTCTGCAGCAACCTCGTCCTCGCCCAATCCCGCCAAAGCCTCCGCCTCCTCCTTAGCCTGTCTCTTCCTCTTCTTTTTCTTGTCTGGTTCGTCGTCGTTGTCGTGGTGGTGCATGGTGTAGATGTTGATGCCCATGTACATCAGAACCACCAAAAGTAGGAGCTCAATGACGGTCACCATCACTAGGGGCAGGACCTACGTTGCCAAATATCAAATAGTTGCTATGCGTGCTTGATTTGGCACAATCCTGCGTCACACAGTCAGAGATTCACATTCAAACCAAGCGCTGAGGTCCAAAGTCACGCCTGCACGGCTTCACCTCCCTCCTACCTTCTTCCCTTTGGGGCGAGCACTCATTGCATCACACAGCCATGGACTGCTCGTGCTGCACCGTTCCTGAAACTGCCACGTCTGAAGCACAGAGTTTACAAGTGCCACTGCCCAGCCTCCAGTGAGCATGTTGGTGTGCTCGTCCGTCGTGCTTCTAGGTGAGGAGTACGTAGGCCTTTCGTGCGAGAGACATCACCGCCGAGCTTAAGACGTGCCACTTCCCAGCCTCCAGTCAGCATGTCCGCTTTATCATCCCAGCAGGTTCATGGTGCAGGGCGAGGTACCCCCGTCCCGCACCATGAACCTTCTGGGATGATGTAGCCACCGTCAAGGCCTTCCTGCAGGTCACAACCAGGCGCAGCAATGTAAGCATGGATTCTGGCAGTCCTTGTAGATCTCGGCGATCGGGATCGTTGTGACTGAGTCGGACTTAAATCTAAGTCATGTCCCCCGAATTGCAGGTGAGTTTGGCGTTGGGAGGGGCATGCTAGGAATCTGTCTGTATGCTTTACTTTTTGTATGGCTCTGGGCCTGGATTGCCGTGCGAACGAGACAGCTGAGGGCCTTGCCGCCTGCTTGCATTCTTGCGTGCTGTAGCGGACCTTGGATGTAACTACGTGCTGTTCTTCCCAAACCATCCACAACAACGTGACTGAGGCGTTGGCATGATACTTGAACTGGTCCACTTCACGTCTCCATTTCCCAGCCTGGCGGGAAACTTGAATGAACCACACCAGATTGAACAATAAACTTGCCTCAGGATGGGGCAAAACCAAGTAGGCCACACCTGTGCGAGCAGAGCAAAGCAATCTTGTTATGGGTTCGACCAGGGGGCATGAACGACACAAAGCATCGCCGGAAGGTTTTTTGCCTCAGCGTACTGTCTGCTGAGTGATGATTTCAAAAACTCTATGCGCAGGGATTAGGCTTCCTGTGCATCTGTACGTAGAGAGGCCCGGACCAGGTTTTTTTTCCTACCTGCTATTTGTTTGGCACCAATTAGCTGACGTCTCCCAAACCTGGTCTGTTCCTGTTGGGAAGCTGCGTGTGAGCCTGGAAAATCACTGTCCTAGCGCTGCTACTGTCTAGGTCCGTAACTACATCAGGGCTCACAAAAACTTCCTAGTGTACATGACTCACTGATGGGGAGTCTTCCAGTTCTCCCAACTTTGCTTCCACTCCTCCTCCACCTCCTTTTTCTGCTGCTGATCCTTCTGCTGCTGATACTTCTTCCATGCTGTGACATGCGGCTGCTTCTGCTTCTCATTGTCCTCGGTCCACTCTTCCCACTGACGCTTTGACGCTTCTGCCTTCTCCTGTTCTGCCAAACGCTTTGCCGCTTCTTCGTCGATCAACTGTTGTCGAGCCTCGTCTAGTTCCTCTTGGGTGTTGCACCATCGGTCATGGTCCTTGTGGAACTGGATGATGTTGTGCCACAGCTCTCTTCCTTTTATTGGTGGGTTGTCACAACCTCCCTTGCACCTGTATGCCTGTATTTTTTTGTTGAACAGCCACTGCCATCCTTCAGCATAGAAGACTGTAAATTGGTCCTCCGCTTGAGTCTGTTCCGGCTGGCTGTCGGGGTGCGTGCTCTCCGCGTCGGCATTTGTGCTCGTCGTATCTGTGTCATGTTTGGGGTCTGCTAGTTCATACTTCTCCAAAAAGTCCGTAATCTCCGCTAGCTTCCCTTCCATGGACTCTTTTCTGCTGGTCAGACTCTTGAGGTCTGACCCCAGAGCGACGACCATGTCGGGTAGCTTGCCAAGCTCCGACACGTGCTCCTCTTGCTTCTGTCTCAGCTCGGCTATCTCCAAGAGGATGTTCTTCATCTTGTCCCCTAACGAGGAAATTTCCGTCTCGGAGCTCTGAACCTTCTGCAAACATCCGTGCATAGTGTGAACGGCGGCCACCATGCGTTGGACCGCGGCCTCTGCACGTTCCTGGAAGTTCTCGGGCTCCAAATCCTTGGCTTCCTTTGGCGGATCCTTGCCAGCTTCATCTTTGGGCTTGCTTTCCTTTGGCGGATCCTTGCCAGCTTCATCTTTGGGCTTGCTTTCCTGCTGTGTTGGTTCTATTGGATCTTGTGGTTGTGCTGTGGCCGTATGCTTTTTGTCATTATTGCGGTCTGACCTCCCGTTGCCGCTGTCCTCCTCCATGAGACTGGCCCTGGCCTTCCTCCTCCTGGGCCTGATCTCTTCTTCGCTGCCGCTGTCCTCCTCCTGCTTGGCCCTTCTCTTGTTCTGCTGGTTCTGCTGTATGCTGTACATGTAGCCAATGGCTACAATTGCCAAAGCGAGCAACACCTCCGTGAGCTCCACCATGATGCAAAGGGCTATGAAAAGTGTACTCCTTTGGGAAGCTTGAGATAGTTCTGCTGTCAGACGGGCGCACACTCACAGCATCACACAGCCATGGACTGCACATGCCGCACTGTTCCTGAAACTGTCATGTCCGTCTGAAGCACCGAGCTTAAAAGTGGCACTGCCCAGCCTCCAGTGACCAGTGAGCATGTTGGTGTGCTCGTCCGTCGCGCTTCTAGGTGAGGAGTACGTAGGCCTTTCGTGCTAGAGACATCACCGCCGAGCTCAAGACGTGCCACTTCCCAGCCTCCAGTCAGCATGTCCCCTTTATCATCCCAGTAGGTTCAAGGTGCAGGAGCGGGTACCTACCAGTCCTGCACCATGAACCTTCTGGGATGATGTAGCCACCGTCAAGGCCTTCTTGCACCTTAGTGCAGGTCGTGTCGCTTTCGACCTGCACCACACATCCGCAACAGCAAGAGCGACAATGTCGCTCTTGCTGTTGCGGATCTTCCATGGGGCAGTCGGTCCTGCTTGTAGGTCTCGAGGAATACGTTGACCTTTCGTGTCAGAGACATCACCACCCACCGTGTTTAAGAAGTGTCTGTCACTTAAGTGCAAGCACCGAACAGGCCGCCCAGCACAGGGGGGTTGGGGGGGGTGGGTGGGTTTCTCGGTGGGTGGTTGATGGATGGGTGGGGCGGTTAGGTGGCTGGGTGACGGTGGGTGGGTGTGAATCAGGGGTGCGGGAATTGGTTGGGGGACCGGTTCGTGGTGGGTGGTTTGGGGGGGGAGGCGGGGTTGTCATGCAGGAATGGTCCCTGATGCATGCGACTTTTTCCGATGCTGCTCTTGGCTTCATGACCCATCCAGTCAGAAGTCCTAAGTCTTTCTAGGAACTTCACACGGCCACCGGGCCCATGCCCCTGTGCCGCCGCATCAACCATGGAGTTCGTCGTGTTCTTGAAACTGTAAGCGGATTCAGAATCACTAGATGTCAGATTGTTTTGGTTAAGACTCGAATCCATGGGGATGTCACGATCAGAGCCATCAGCTACGTTATGAAATCCGTTATTCCGTCTCACTGCTTACTGCGATAATCCGTCCTGTCGGATCTGGGCGAGCGGGATCGCTTTCCTTCCCGATCGAAGTCAGAGTCGGACTCGTCACTACCTGGAACGTGCGAAGTTGGGGTCGCACAAGGTTGCGGTGATGAAACCAAGGCTCGGGCTGCGTGCGGGAGAGGTCGGGGTGAAAACGACCGTCGGGGACGTGGGATGCAAACTCTCCTGTCAGAGATGCGCATTTCACTGACTGAACAACTGACAAATGAACTGTCGGGCCAAGCCTTACTGTCCTTGAGCTTCTCTTCGTTGTCTTGCTGCGCCGAGCTCGCGGGTTCCTGCAAGCGGAGTCGTAGCCGGAGCCGCAGGACCTCATCCTCTTTCCTTGCCAGTGTCTGTCTCCAAAGCCCCGTTGCAGTGAGGACTTTCTCTTTGTACTTGACCTGTGCATCCTCGAGCCTCTTCAACCTGCTCTTGAACTTGTTTGTCATGTCCGTCTGGGCTTTGGAAACCTTCTCGTCGAACTTTTTCTTGTTCTCTTCTTTCTCTTTCGCCATCTGTGCCTGGTGCTCGGCGTTCATCTCTTTGATTTTGTTCTCATACATGGCAGTCAGTACCTTCATCTCCTTCTGGCTATCCTCGAACTTGTACCTGTACGTATCTTCCGTGATGGACAGCCTCTTAGCCCTTTCCTGGTTGTTTCTCTCATGCGTGTTCTCCAGTTCGTCCAGCATGTCCTCGCCTTTCTTCTTTACAGCTGCCAGTTCGGCCTCGTGCTTCTTATTGTCGTCCGCAATCTTCGTCTCGTACATTTTCTTCGTCCAAATCGCTTCCTTCTCAACCTCCCTCAAGCGATCGATTTCCATGCGGTCCTTGTTATGCGTCAAGATGGCGAGCTTGTTGATAGCCGAATCCTGCTTCTCCGTGAGCTCCACCTCATTCTTCCATTGGTTGTACATCTGTTGCAACCTTCTGTTGCAGAGGCGCCTGATACCGCTGAAGTCATTGGCTGAGTGCTGCTTGTTCTTCTCAGCTTTCTTCCACTCAACTTTCCATTCATCCGGAAGGGGTCGGAGTTCCTTTGTGAAGCCTTGCTTCGTTGGGTCCGTCTCTGTGTCGTCGTGGCTTCCTGCAGGGTTTTGGTGGCTTCCTGCAGGGTTTTGACTTCGACGCCAAGCCGCCCATTCCGCGTCGGTGTACACTTGCTCAGTCATGGCGCTAGTGGCGCCAAGAAAAAACGGTGCGATTTCCTTGAATCTTGAGATGAAAAGCTGCTGCAGTCCAACATGTTGAGCTTGGAAGCAACCGACGGTGCAGCAGTCAAGTCTTGGTGTGGCTTAGGCCGGGGCTCTTCGAGGATCTCGATGCGCAGACTGTCTCAGCCTGGTTGGCCGGCGACAGACGGAAAGTGAGCAGAGAGATACTGAATCCATGCATGACTTTCCTGCCTCTTCCTTCCCTCACATCACTCCTTGCTGCCTGCTCATTCCTCGCATCTACAGTCACACCCTCATCTTGATCATTCCTTCTTCCTTCCCTGCTTCCTTCCCTGCTTCCTTCCTTCCTTCCTTGCTTCCTTCCTTGCTTCGTTAATTATTTTCGCTGTCTCTCTCTCTCTCTCTCTCTCTCTCTTTCTTTCTCTCTGCATCTGTCTTTGAGGATCCGGCTCACCCCTGCTCGGGGTTCATCCTCACCCCTGTTCGGGGTTCATCCACACCCCTGCATGGGGTTCTCACGACCCCTGTTCAGGGTCCAGGCTCACCCTTTTCGGGGTTCATCGGACGCCCCTGTGCGGGGCTCTAACGACCCCTGTTCGGGGTCCAAGCTCACCCCTGTTCGGGGTTCATCCACACCCCTGCACGGGGTTCTCACGACCCCTGTTCGGGGTCCAGGCTCACCCCTTTTCGGGGTTCATCCACACCCCTGTACGGGGCTCCGACGACCCCTGTTCGGGGTCCAAGCTCACCCCTATTCGGGGTTCATCCCGCAGCCCCTTCAAGGGCTTGGTGCGGGTACGCCCCTGCACGGGGCTCCGAAGACCTCTGATGTGGCGACCTGACATCCTGACAGAGCCTGCGCGAATGCCTAATTACAACTACTTTTGCCTGCTACCTTTAAACTTCTTTCCTGATCAATGCCTCCTTACCTACATGCCCGCCTACCTAGCTATCTAGAGACCTGGAAGCCTGCCGGTGCACCTAGACCTACAAGTACCTCCCTCCTGCCTATCTACTTATCTATACCTACCTGCAGGAGTGGGTGGGCGGGTTTGGGGGTTGGGTGGGATTACAGTTTAGGGTCCAGGGTTTAGGGCATGAGCTGGACGTTACGAAAGCTTAGATTCCCTTCATGTTTAATCATGAACACACACACACTAATTTTCAAGTCGTTGTGAATCGTACAAAAAGCTGACTTTAGGGTTTCAGAACACAAAATCTCAAGCTTCTTGTTTTCGTTGAGCCACAAGAACACCAAGTTGCATTTGTTTGGTTTGCTCGGCACAAACGAATCTTCAAAATAACTTCAAAAATATCTTGCAACAAAGAAATTCCATGTGAACTACAAAACTTGGGACAGGCAATTATGTCAGTATGGCTTTGATTTTTCGATGTACATGTTTTCACATTTCGAACAAACCAAGTTTTTCAGGCATTGATTTTTCTATTGAGCCACAAGCACACATCTTTTTATACATGTCCAGCATCTCGCTCTTTCCATAGAGCCACAAGAACACACATGACGTAGGCCCAATGTTGCTGCAGTAGTTGCATTTGTTTTCCGTCCTGCCCCCCCCCCTTCAGCACGACATCAGACATGTTGCTTTACGTGTCCTATATACACGTGTTCTGACATGTCCATCATGTCAGCAACAAGTGTCCTATATACACGTGTTCTTACATGTCCATCACACGTGTTCTTGCATGTCCATCATGTCAGCAACACGTGTCCTATATACACGTGTTCTTACATGTCCATCATGTCAGCAACACATGTCCTATATACACGTGTTCTTACATGTCACTCATGTCAGCAACATAAATCCTAGGACCCGGTTCCATAACGGAAAGGACCCGGTTAGCCCCGGACAGGCATATCTGACCTCAGTGTGAACTGCATATGGGCTGCGAGATCAAAATCGTGAATGCTGCGCAACTGCACGCCCTTGTCTCATCAAGCCCTGCGCTGCAGTGCTGCGCATTCAACGGAACAAGTTACCAGCCCTGGCTCGAGCTATAGCATTTCAATAAGAACACTTCGCTGCGATCTCGCAAGCCTCTTGATCAGGGCCATGCCTTCCGTGTGTCCTGGCACAGCAAGCTCTGCTTGTGTCTTCTCGTCGCAAAACCCCGGCCGTGCAGCCCAGCGAGCCAAGTTTCCAACATGTGCCCCTTGCCGGCACCTCCATGGAATGAGCGGCTGTTGCACGTGCGTGTGCGGAGGGAGGCAAGCAATGGCAAACGGCATCGCGTCCGTGCTTGACCTGTAGTCGACCGGCTGAGGTCTTCTGTGATCCGCCCCGTCTAGCCACCGCCTGCGTCCAGCAACGGTCGCGTGGACAGATCAAACGCTTGCTGCTGGCCCTGACGCCCGAGTACCAGCGTCTTGCCGTGGAGCGGGTGCCGAACGAATTCCGTGGCTACTTCCAGGCAGAGCTGGCCAAGCCGAAGATGTGCATGGGCATGGATGGCGAGCGATGTGTTTTTGCGCTGGCAACACGTGGAGGCCCAGCTCAGATGAAGGGCCGAGCCACACGCTGCCTGTTCTGTCGACCCGAAGATCTTTGGCCTCTGTGCGAAGACGACGCTGGCAAGCGAGAGGCGGGCGCGTTGCGTGTGCTTTCGGTGGTTTTGCATTGCCGTATGATGCATTCTACCCTCCACCAGGTGCTGGGCAAGCTCCGTCGGATGTCAACAGCCAGCCGTGCCCGTGCTCTGGCAGAGCGCTTGCCGCCTGAGGCTGTGCAGTACTTTCAAGCAGAGTTGCACGGCCCCAAGCGGCGTCGTCTGCTGGACAAGCAGCACCTCCCGGACTTGTGGAAGGGCGCCTTGGCGTCGCGGCAAGCAGCCGGAGCCCCCGCATCGGCTGCGATGAAGAAGAAGTATCGAGAGCGGGTGCTGGAAGACAGGGCTCGGGCGCGGCGCCGCATGGCCCGGCCAGCAGAGCGAACCCGAGCTGGCGAGGCCGTCGAGAACACCACTGGGTTGCCTCCGGCGAAGCGGCGCAAATTGGCCGAGGACTTCGAGCGCTGGTGCCTGTTCGACTCGTGGAGCCTGTGCGACAGCTGCGGCCTCCTCGCGCCTTGCGACCTCACAGAGAGCCGGCTCGGCAGGCCGCAGCAACCCACGCATCTCTCGGGCAAGTGCTCCAGGTGCAAAGCAGTGCGGGCGCAGCCGGTCGTGACGATGGCAGATGTGCCGGAAGCGTTGCGTGGGCTCACTCCGGAAGCTGCGCAAGCCCTGTCACCCTTGGAGATCGATGTGGGGCCGGTCATTCGTGCCGAGCACAAGTCCGGCTACCGTCAGAAGACGACGCTGATCCGTTTCCGCTGGCACACGACGGCGGTGAAGAAGCGCATCCAGCTGTTGCAGGCCAGGGATTCTGAGTAGATCTCTTTGTCTCTAGGTATCATACTTGTCGCTCGTGCCTTGGCCAGGACCTGGACATGCGGGCAAAGGCCCGTGCGGCTTACGACTTCCTGATGGAGTCGGACGACACTCCCTACGCGACCTTCGTGGGCGAGCACGGGGAGTTTCTTCGGGAGCATCCCGGGGCAGACGAGCTTACTCGCCGCCGCAGGCTGCAGTTCATTGAGCGCGTGGGCGTGGAGTGCGCCCTCTGGCCGGTCCTCTTCTGGGACGTCAAGAACACCTTCACGCACGAACGTGCCACGGATCCCAGGCGGGTGATTCGCCAGGAGCGGGCCGCGACCTTGGAGCAAGTGCTGAACACCGGTCGGCACAGTGCTGGCGAGAGCGAGAGCGACAGCAACAGCGACGAGGAAAGCCAGCACAGCGACGAGGAGGGTGTGGAGGACGCTGGCACCACGCGACACAGTATGAAGAGGCTCTTCGCTGCCTTGGCGCTGGGTCGCCTGCTGGGCTACGCCGCCGACTTCCAGCTGCTGCAGTTCGTGTACGACCTGAACCTCTGGACCAGCATCGGCTCCAAGAAGAACTTGCAGCTGCCGACGCCCATGCGCCTCATGGTCAAGGGCGAGGCCTTCAGCCCTGACTACTGGCGCGGCGTGCACTATGCCTTGCTGGACATGGTGCGGCAAGTGGGCTACCCTCGCATCTTCTTCACCATCGCCCCCTACGAGTGGAGCTTCCCGTACCACGAGTGGGTCCGCGACGAGATGCAGAAGCTGCTCAAGGAACGCCTCTTCCTGCCGGTGGCGGAGACATTGCACATGGTGCACGTCATGGTACAAGCTGTGAAAGGCTTGCTCTTGGGGCAAACAGGGGGATGGGCGCGGCAGCAGGCTTGGACGAGCAACATTCGGACTTTCGGGTTCTTGACGAGCACGGTCGAGCCCGCCGCCTGCACTACTTCTTGCGTCTGGAGTATCAAGACGGGACCCGCAAGGCAGCCACCCAGGACTACCACGGCTCCGGCAGAGTCCACGTGCACGTCGTCATCTTCGTCAAGCCCGAGGACGTCGAGCAGCTGAACCTCGTCGAGACCGTGTCTGCCACGCTGCCCGAAGATGCAGACCTCCGCGGCTACGTCGAAGGCAGCCAATATGACCGGGACAAGAAGAGCGGCTGGCCCGTCCACGAAGCACCGACTTTCTTCGACCGCGAGGCAGGCGCCTGGCGCCTTCAGCACACGGAGGACGACCACGCGGCGGGCTTGCGCCCCTACATCGTGGACTTGATGGAGGTGCTCCACTGCCACCAAGACTTCCAGATGTGCGACGACGACGGCCTGCTTCGCGCCTACGTTACCAAGTACGTCAGCAAGTTCTCGGATGCGGCCAGTGAGGAGTGGCTGAACGACGACGCGGAGGCCATGAGCATCGCGGCCACCGTGCTCATGCGTTACCGGCCGCTGGAGCCCGAGATGGTGCTGCAGCTCTTCGGCGCCAAGTTCCGGCAGTGGCACCTCTCCACGCAGAGCGGCGGCAAGCGCGATTTCGTGGCGCCGTACCCGGACCAGGATCCCAAGCCGCGCGAGGTGGAGCTATACGAGCAGGCGGAGTGGGCCTGCGGGCGCATCAGCCTCCTCGACTATCTACGTAAGACCACGGCCGAAGGGAAGATCTGCCACTGGCTCAAGAAGAAGCACAGGGAATCCGGCAGCGAGGCCACCCTGGAGGAGTTTGCTGCGAGCTACGTGATGCAGGGCGAGAAAGTCGTGGCCGCCCAGACCGTCTCCAAGTTCAACGACCGCTTCTTCGGTCAGTGGCTCATGCTTCATGTTCCCTTCGAGAAGGCCACGGACTTCTGCCTGCCCCAGAACCTCGCGCGACGGCTCCCGGAAGCCCACAAGTACTTCGCCATGGCGGTCCTCTGCGAGCATCCGGTGGCGCAGGCCATGTGGCAGGACGACGAGAAGATCCGCGCGGAGCTGAAGATGGAGGCGCACACCAAGGACCACGTGGACACCATCCTCGCCATGATCCGCGCTCACCGCGGCATGCTTCAGGAGTACCTGGACGGCTCGCTGGATGCCCGAAAGGAGCAGCAGGCCCAAGAGAAGCGCCGCGGCAAGGCCTCCAAGAAGAAAGCGGGTCCAGTGGATGCCAGCAAGTTCAACAGAGAGCAACTCCGCGCCTCGTCTGCATCAGCCTCTGCATGTGAAGCAAGCGTGCAAATTAAAGCTTCGCTCCTGACCTGCTGCGAGGCTTCAAAGAGCGCGTGGACACCGCCGTGGACCGCGCGTTGACCATCGAGGAAACAGAGGACGAGGGCGAGGCAGACCGTCTACGACAAGAAGCTCGAGGCAGCAAGGCCAACGTTTGCCTGGGGCCCCCTGGCACTGGCAAGACCACCGTGATCTTCTCGTGCATCGATCGGGCTTTGGCCAAGGGCGGCAAAGTCTTGATGGCTCTGCCGACGGCCCAGCTGTCCAGTCGCATGAAGGAACGCTACGGTCACAACGTGGACATCGACACCTGCCACGCTGCCTTCGGCCTTCATGAGGCTGCTGAGCACGGAGAAGCTTCCTTGCTCGGCATGTACTCTCTCATCGTCGTCGACGAGCTCTCGCAGCTTGACATGGTCAACTTCGAGAAGATCCTGAAGCTTTGGGTAGCTGCGGACCGCGTGCCCGCATTGGCGCTGCTGGGCGACCGGTACCAGATGGCGGGCGTGGGAGAGCAGCGGCCATGGCACTCGCGCCTGACCTTGTACTGCTACCGTGTCGCCCTGCACAAGATGTACCGGTGCAAGGACAAGGAGCATGCCAAGCTCCTGGCGGTACTCAGGACCGGCAAGCCGAGCGCCCAGCTCTTGCGACGGCTCCGCAAGAAGATGGCTTGGAAGCCGCCTGGCCCCCCCACGGTGAAGGGGCTGCGGAAGCTCCTGAAGTCCAAGCCCCACACGACCATCCTCACGTGCACCAGGCGAGGTGCTGCTTCGGTCAACGCAGCTGCCTTGAAGGCCCTCTTTCCCAACTACGCTCCCCTTGTGACTTTGCCGGCTGACGTGGACGCGAACCCCGAGAACTACGTGCAGGGCAAGCTGAAGCCGGCTGACGAGCTGCAGCCCTCCGCCATGCCCGTCTACAAGGGCATGAAGGTTTACCTGACACGCAACGTGCGGAAAGACATCGACTTCATCAACGGCATGGAGGCGACCGTCCTGAAGTATGACGACGGCACGGGCGGCCTCCTGGTCAAGACTGCCACCGACTATGTGGTCAGCGTCTGGCCGTGGACGGACCCGGAAAGGGGCGGCTTGGTCTACTATCCCGTCCGGCCCGGCTACGCGTCCACCATCCTCAAGTTTCAGGGTGCAGAGCTACCTCACGTCGTCGTCTACTTGGATGCCCCGAAGGTTCCCGCCGCGGCCTACACGGCCATCAGCAGGGTCGGTTACTACAAGGACTTCCTGCTGGCGGGCATCTTCACGGAGCATCATTTCACGCCAGCCAAATGATCTGATTTAAAACTGGCTTCACGTCGGCGGGCGTCAAATATACAGGTCGCCATGTCGCGTGCTAAAGAGAACGACTTTCTGCATGCTTCAGTTTACAACCACAAGTGCCTCGCGAGCAATATGCTGTGCAGGCAGTGTAGAGCACAGTGCACGCCCACGACAGACAGCGCTCGAGGCGGCAAAACAAGGTTGCTCGCAATTGTGCTGTGCCGCATCTCGCGATTGATTTGACACATGCATATGTCTTGATGCCTGCTAATCCCACCATACAGACTGCAAGCAACATGGGTGCATAGACCGTGAAGTTGTCTCGCTTCTGCAATTTTGGCTGCAAGCGACCGCAAATTGTGATGTCACGCATATGACTAAATGCAAATTGCCTTCACAAACACCCTCTCATGGCCGCACTTTCTCAAATCGCTGCTCAAAGCTTTAGCCCTTTTTCTAAACCATATAAGCCCCCCTTGCTAGGGGGGGTTGGGGGGGTAGACAACCCTAAACCCGTTCAAGGTTTGTAATTTGGGTGGGAGGGCGGGCATTGCAGCTCATGCGCCGACCCCAACCACTTCATGGAGGGGTCGACAGCGCACTCGCAGCGAAAACCCTAAACCCTAAACCCTAAACCCTAAACCCTAAACCCCAAACCCTAAACCCAAATCCCTAAACCCTAAACCCTAAACCCTAAACCCTAAACCCTAAATTTTAGACGGCCAGAGGCCGAAGATGCGCCAGCGCAGGTTCTGGTTTGATGCCCAGCAGGTACGCAGGATTTAAGGAAAGCAACCGTAAGGTTAAATCCTAAACCCGAAAATTTTAGAAGGCGCAGGCGCCAAGATGCGACAGCGTAGGTTGTTGGTTTGACAGTAGAATGGAAGCAGAAAGCACGAAATTCTCCTACGAAAGCCCGAAATCCTCTCCACGAAGGCCCGGAAGTTGGCACAACCCAGTAGGAGAATTTAAGTAAATTGGAGGATGGACCCCCGACAAAAGGTTTAAGTAAATTGAGGTAATATGGCCCTGTCAAGGCACTGGAGGACATCAGATGGCAAGCTTTGTGAGCCATTTTGCCTGGAGGCCAACAAAAAAAGATTTTCTTCAGCTGACAACCAGCCACAAACAGCCTCCTGGGGCAAGCTTTGCGAGCCATTTCGCTTGGAGGCCAACAGAAAAAGATCTTCTTCAGCTGACAGCCAGCCACAAACAGCCTCCTGAAACAAGCTTTGTGAGCCATTTCACCTGGAGGCCAACGAAACAAGATTTGCTTCAGCTGACAACCAGCCACAAACAGCCTCCTGGGCAAGCTTTGTCCATTTCGCCTGCAGGCCAACAAAAAAAGATGTTCTTCAGCTGACAACCAGCCACAAAACAGCCTCCTGGGGCAAGCTTTGCGAGCCATTTCGCCTGGAGGCCAACAAAAAAAGATGTTCTTCAGCTGACAACCAGCCAGAAACAGCCTCCTGGGGCAAGCTTTGCGAGCCATTTCGCCTGGAGGCCAACAAAAAAAGATTTTCTTCAGCTGACAACCAGCCACAAAACGGCCTCCTGGTGCAAGCTTTGTTAGCCATTTCGCCTGCAGGCCAACAAAAAAAGATTTTCTTCAGCTGACAACCAGCCAGAAACAGCCTCCTGGGGCAAGCTTTGTGAGCCATTTCGCCTGGAGGCCATTAAAAAAAAATTTCTTCAGCTGACAACCAGCCACAAACAGCCTCCTGGGGCAAGCACAGAGCCACCAAGATCCGGAAGTACGATTTGTTGCGGATAAGAGTGGGCCACACAGAGCCACCAAGACCCGGAAGTACGATTTGTTACGGATAAGAGTGGGCCACACAGAGCCACCAAGACCCGGAAGTACGATTTGTTACGGATAAGAGTGGGCCACACAGAGCCACCAAGACCCGGAAGTACGATTTGTTACGGATAAGAGTGGGCCACACAGAGCCACCAAGACCCGGAAGTACGATTTGTTACGGATAAGAGTGGGCCACACAGAGCCACCAAGACCCGGAAGTACGATTTGTTACGGATAAGAGTGGGCCACACAGAGCCACCAAGACCCGGAAGTACGATAACTGAAAGGCTTTTTGTAAGCCCTTGTCTTTCTTCAACCTCAAAACTGCAAGGTTTATTGTAAACCCTTGTCCTTTTTCAACCTGAAAACTGCAAGGTTTTTTGTAAACCCTTGCCTTTCTTCAACCTCAAAACTGCAAGTTGTTTTGTGAACCCCGCACGGCAGTCGTCCCGGACATGAAAGAGGGTTCCAGGGCAGAGGGTTCCAGGGCGCAGAAGGCTGCCAGCAAACAGTGCAGAACAAAAACACACCATTTTGTTAACCCTTGCTGTTGTGCTCAACATCCTTGAAACAAGAAGTCAAGAACCAGTGCAGAAAAAAAGCCCCATTGTGTTAGTCCTAGTTGTCGTGCTCAACATCCTTAAAACAAGAAGCCAAGAACCAGTGCAGAAAAAAAGCCCCATTTTGTTAGTCCTAGTTGTCGTGCTCAACATCCTTAAAACAAGAAGCCAAGAACCAGTGCAGAAAAAAAGCCCCATTTTGTTAGTCCTGGTTGTCGTGCTCAACATCCTTGAAACAAGAAGCCAACAACCGGCCCCTTCCCCCACCGGACCTCTCACGATTGACACCTGCTGTCAATCTGGCAAGGGAGTGTGACAGCCATCCGCCGGGAGGGTCCAGAGCTACTGACAATCCAAAGGGGCAAACGGCCAGCAAGGGAGTGTGACAGCCATCCGCCCCCTTTCCACCAAGCTCCACCCAGATTGCCACCAGCTGACAATCTGAAGCCCTGAAGATTGCCACCTGCTGACAATCCAAAGGGGCGACCGGCCAGCAAGGGAGTGTGACAGCCATCCGCCCCCTTTCCACCAACCCCCACCACGATTGCCACCTATTGGCAATCTGTACCCCCTTAAGATTGCCACCTGTTGGCAATCTGTACCCCCCTAAGATTGCCACCTGCTGACAATCTAGATCCCCTGTGATTGCCACTTGTTGGCAATCTGTACCCCCTTAAGATTGCCACCTGTTGGCAATCTGTACCCCCCTAAGATTGCCACCTGCTGACAATCTAGATCCCCTGTGATTGCCACCTGTCGGCAATCTGTACCCCCCTACGATTGCCGCCTTCTGACAATCTAGACCCCCTAAGATTGCCACCCGCCGGCAATCCATTAGGCCTGGCAAGTGGCAGCTAAGCACAAAAAACGCAGGTGTGATTGCCACCTGTTGGCAATCTAGCCCCCCTCCCAACCAGGATTGCCACCTTCTGACAATCTAGACCCCCTAGAATTGCCACCTGCCGGCAATCCATTAGGCCTGGCAAGTGGCAGCCAAGCAGCAAAACACACAAACCCGAACCGTACACGCAGTGCGTTTCTGGACCCTCCGTTCGCACCCCAAGGGGGCATGCTTGCTGTCTTTCTGGAAGCTAGTAATGGCGTTGAACTACAGCGACTGCTGTACGCGCCAATTGACTAGCGAAGCGGCCTCCAGATACCTAAAAAGAGCCGAGGTGCCTTCCTTGAGCATTCCAAAAGTAGGCCGCGGGCATACTTTTGGGATGTGTGCCACGGACGCGCTTTGCGCGAGGATCGGTTTGTTTTCCTCAGTGCCAAGGGCAAAGGGGGCTTCCCATTGAGCCTGTCAACGGGAACGCGTGTACTCGCTCGCGGGTGCGCGTTACTACCGGGGATCCGATCTATCTCCAATCGGTGAACACATATGGGCGAAGGATGTTTCAATCCGACCAGAAACATCGGGGAAGCAGGGAGCGTGTGCTGCGGGACATTCTCTTATAATGCGCCTAAAATAAGGCCATCCCAGTACTAAGTACGCTGGGGGGTGCCTTCGAAGACCTTCACACTCTCATACTTCCCACGCATGCATTCACTGAACATGTCCAAGCCAAGGACTGATTTTTGGTGCAAGCGACTCGGCTGCAATTAAACACGTGCATGTCCACATCTGTCCATGCTAGGCTTCCAATTTGCTAGCAATCATCTGATCTGGACGCCAAGGTACGGCCAACAAGGCCGAAACGCGCAGCAGCCGCCAGGCTGCAATCACATGCGTGCACGCTCCCACTGTCAAAACACTGTCTCGCGCAACACCCCTGCTATTCTTCCTGAACTCGTCAGCTTCCATTGTCAGGTTTCTCTGCCGCAACGCAAACACTCGCCGTAGAGCAAATTTGGACTCAAGCTTTGGCACCATGAGCAGCACAGACAGCAAGAGCTCTGCCAGCAGCAGGTTAATTAGGTCACCGTAACCCATGACGCAAGCACAAACACACCAAGGCTAGCCGCCACACTAGCTCTCTCCCACTGCATACTCAACACCCCGCACAGTTTCGTGCCGGGATGGCGGAGACACCCCTGGTGGTGCAGTGCCAGCTAGAGGCGTGCCGCGACACCCTCACGGCCAACTTTTTCACGCTGAGCGGCCGCCGCATCCAGCAGCCAGTGAGATATGTCCGAGCAAATGTGACCCGAGGATTCGTTCCTCAGTGCCAAGGGCCGGGATCTTCCGTCCAACCTGTTAATGGGAACGCGTGTCCTCGCATTGCGGGGCACGTTACTACCTGGCTGTCCAATCAATCCGAGATTGGCGATACCACTTACAGGTGAAGCCCCTCTGTCATTCTTATCCGACACGGGCTACGGAAGTAGGAGCGTGTGCTGAGGGACACTCTCTGACAAGGGGTTCTGAAACAAGGCTATCCCGGATTCATCATGAATCATCATCCATCCGGGGGGCGCCTTCAAAGACCTTTACACCTTTCATGATCAACATATTCGTTCACTCAACATGTGCCCGTCAAGGTACGGCTTTGGGATGCAACTCGGCTGCAAACAAACATGTCCATGTCCAAAGCGTGTTTGAGTCATGCTTGCAACATGCTTGCGTCGACTTCCCGGCCAATGCCAAGGTACAACCAGCGCCGTCACATGAGGCGAGAGCCGCCTCCAGGCAGAACAAAAACACCCCATTTTGTTAACCCTTGTTGTTGTGCTCAACATCCTTGAAACAAGAAGTCAAGAACCAGTGCAGAAAAAA
>CAJNDT010002958.1:0-26654 GCA_905221615.1 Symbiodinium sp. CCMP2592 | reverse complement strand
CGCGCGCTGTGGGCTGGGGAAGACCCTCCGAGTACTGCACTGGCCACACAGAATGAAGCCCAGGACATCCGAGTACTGCGCTGGCCACCCAGAAAATGAAGCCCAGAGCATCCGAATACTGCACTGGCCGCGCAGAACCAAGCCCAGAGCATCCGAGTACTGCACTGGCCATACAGAATGAAGCCCAGAGCATCCGAGTATTGCGATGGCCACACAGAATGGAGCCCAGGGCACTCGAGTACTGCACCGGCCATGCACAACGAAGAGCATCCGAGTACAGCCCAGATCATCCGAGTACTGCACTGGACACACAGAATGAAGCCCAAAGCATCCGAAGACTGCACTGGCCACACAGAATGAAGCCCAGAACATCCGAGTACTGCGCTGGCCACACAGAATGAAGCCCAGAGCATCCGAATACTGCACTGGCCGCGCAGAACCAAGCCCAGAGCATCCGAGTACGGCACTGGCCATAGAGAATGAAGCCCAGAGCATCCGAGTATTGCGATGACCACACAGAATGAAGCCCAGAGCATAAAGGGTGCACGCAGGGCTCTCGATAGGCACTCCTACCATACGAACGGGTTAAGGTGCCCTGAAATCTTAGGGTTGGAGGGATAGGAAAGGTGGGGTGGTACAGGACTCCCAAAGCATGCAACTTTTTGAAAAAAAAGCACAGAGAGGGCTGTGGTGCCCTTAGCTGTGGGGCCCTTGGGTAAGGAAGCCCAGAGAGGGCTGGTGTGGCCCTGGCTAAGGAAGCCTACTATTAGCTATTGTAATTGACGAAATCTTGATGTCCTTAGGACTTCTCCATATAATTACGATTATCATTTCCCACATAATATTTGTTGAATATTGGAATATTTATGCGTGCTTATGTATGAGATTCATTCGCTTAAGGGCGCGAGATTAGGTCTTCTCGTGGGTGCAAGTGAAGCCAGAAATAGAGTGAAAGGCTTCTCCTGTGTGGTCTTGGGTAAGGAAGCGAGAGGGCTGTGGTGCCCTTGGGCCCAGAGAAGGCTGTGGTGCCCTTGGGTACGGAAGCCCAGAGGCTGTGGTGCCCTTCAGTAAGGAAGCCCAGAGAGGGCTGTGGGGCCCTTGGACCCAGAGAGGGCTGTGGTGCCCTTAGGTAAGGAAGCCCAGAGAGGGCCGCTTGGGTAAGAAAGCCCAGAGAAAGCTGTGGTGGCCTTAGGCCCAGAGAGGGCTGTGGTGCCCTTGCGTAAGCAAGAGAGGGCCGTGGTGCCCTTGGGCCCAGAGAGGGTTGTGGTGCCCTTGGGTGAGGAAGCGCAGAGAGGGCTGTGGTGCCCTTGGGCCAGAAAGGATTGTGGTGCCCTTGGGTAAAGAAGCCCAGAGAGGGCTGCTTGGGTAAGGAAGCCCAGAGAGGGCTGTGGTGCCCTTGAGCCAAGAGAGGGCTGTGGTGCCCTTGGGTAGAAAGCCCAGAGAAGGCTGTCGTGCCCTTGGGCCCAGAGAGGGCTGTGGTGCCCTTGAGTAAGGAAGACCAGAGAGGGCCGAGGGGGCTGTGGTGCTCTTGGGTAAGGAAGCCCAGAGAGGGCTGTGGTGCCCTTGGGCCCAGAAAGGGCTGTGGTGCTCTTGGGTAAGGAAGCCCGGAGAGGGCTGTGGTGCCCTTGGGCCCAAAGAGGGCTGTGTTGGGTAAGAAGCCCAGAGAGGGCTGTGGTGCCCTTGGGCCCAGAAAGGGCTGTGGTGCCCTTGGGTAAAGAAGCCCAGAGAGGGCTGCTTGGGAAGGAAGCCCAGAAAGGGCTGTGGTGCCCTGAGGCCCAGAGAGGGCTGTGGTGCCCTGGGGCAAAGCGGCCCAGAGAGGGCTGTGCCGTTTGGCCCAAAGAGGGCCAGGGCTGCCCATGCATAAGGAAGCCCAAAAAAAGCTGGGTTGCCCTTGGACCCAGAGAGGGCTGTGGTGCCCTTGGGTAAGGAAACCCAGGCACAACTGCAGTGCCCTTGGGTAGGGAGAGGGCTGTGGTGGTCTTGGGTAAGGAAGCTCTCTGGAGAGGGCTGTGGTGCCCTTGGGTGAGGAAGCCCAGAAATGGTGTGGTGCCCTCGGGCCCAGAGAGGGCTGTGGTGCCCTTGGGTAATGGGTAAGGAAGAAGCCCAGAGAGGGCTGTGGTGCCCTTGGGTAAGTGGCACCCGAGAGAACGCACTCATAGACCAGGCTGGCTAGGAGCCCCGAAGCACCTCCCAAAGCCAAAGGGCCCTCAACACGCAAGGGCTCGAGATTAGGTCTTCCCGTGGGTGCAAGTGAAGCCAGAAATAGAGTGAAAGGCTTCTCCTGTGTGGTCTTGGGTAAGGAAGCCCAGAGAGGGCTGTGGTGCCCTTGGGCCCAGAGAGGGCTGTGGTGCCCTTGGGTACGGAAGCCCAGAGAGGGCTGGGCCCAGAGAGGGTTGTGGTGACCTTGGGTGAGGAAGCCCAGAGAGGGCTGTGGTGCCCTTGGGCCCAGAAAGGATTGTGATGCCCTTGGGTAAAGAAGCCCAGAGAGGGCTGCTTGGGTAAGGAAGCCCAGAGAGGGCTGGGCTGTGGTGCCCGTGGGTAGAAAGCCCAGAGGAGGCTGTGGTGCCCTTGGGCCCAGAGAGGGCTGTGGTGCCCTTGAGTAAGGAAGACCAGAGAGGGCTGTGGTGCCCTTGGGCCCAGAGAGGGCTGTGGTGCTCTTGGGTAAGGAAGCCCAGAGGAGGGCTGTGGTGCTCTTGGGTAAGGAAGCCGGAGACGGCTGTGGTGCCCTTGGGCCCAAAGAGGGCTGTGGTGCCCTTGGGTAAGGAAGCCCAGAGAGGGCTGCTTGGGTAAGGAAGCCCAGAGTGAAGGCCGTGGTGCCCTTAGGCCCAGAGAGATAGGTAGTGCCCTTCTTACCCAGAGAGGGCTGTGGTGCCCTTGGGCCCAGAAAGGGCTGTGGTGCCCTTGGGTAAAGAAGCCCAGAGAGGGCTGCTTGGGTAGGAAGCCCAGAAAGGGCTGTGGTGCCCTGAGGCCCAGAGAGGGCTGTGGTGCCCTTGGGCAAAGCGGCCCAGAGAGGGCTGTGCCGTTTGGCGCAAAGAGGGCCAGGGCTGCCCATGCATAAGGAAGCCCAAAAAAAGCTGGGTTGCCCTTGGACCCAGAGAGGGCTGTGGTGCCCTTGGGTAAGGAAACCCAGGCAAAACTGCAGGGCCCTTGGGTAGGGAGAGGGCTGTGGTGGTCTTGGGTAAGGAAGCTCTCTGGAGAGGGCTGTGGTGCCCTTGGGTGAGGAAGCCCAGAAATGGTGTGGTGCCCTCGGGCCCAGAGAGGGCTGTGGTGCCCTTGGGTAATGGGTAAGGAAGAAGCCCAGAGAGGGCTGTGGTGCCCTTGGGTAAGTGCCACCCGAGAGAACGCACTCATAGACCAGGCTGGCTAGGAGCCCCGAAGCACCTCCCAAAGCCAAAGGGCCCTCAACACGCAAGGGCGCGAGATTAGGTCTTCCCGTGGGTGCAAGTGAAGCCAGAAATAGAGTGAAAGGCTTCTCCTGTGTGGTCTTGGGTAAGGAAGCCCAGAGAGGGCTGTGGTGCCCTTGGGCCCAGAGAGGGCGTGGTGCCCTTGGGTACGGAAGCCCAGAGAGGGCTGTGGTGCCCTTCAGTAAGGAAGCCCAGAGAGGGCTGTGGTGCCCTTGGACCCAGAGAGGGCTGTGGTGCCCTTAGGTAAGGAAGCCCAGAGAAGGCCGCTTGGGTAAGAAAGCCCAGAGAAAGCTATGGTGGCCTTGGGCCCAGAGAGGGCTGTGGTGCCCTTGGGTAAGCAAGAGAGGGCCGTGGTGTTTTTGGGAAAAGAGAGGGTTGTGGTGCCCTTGGGTGAGGAAGCCCAGAGAGGGCTGTGGTGCCCTTGGGCCCAGAAAGGATTGTGGTGCCCTTGGGTAAAGAAGCCCAGAAAGGGCTGCTTGGGTAAGGAAGCCCAGAGAGGGCTGTGGTGCCCTTGAGCCAAGAGAGGGCTGTTGTGCCCTTGGGTAGAAAGCCCAGAGAAGGCTGTGGTGCCCTTGGGCCCAGAGAGTGCTGTGGTGCCCTTGAGTAAGGAACACCAGACAACGCTGCGGTGCCCTTGGGCCCAGAGAAGGCTGTGGTGCTCTTGGGTAAGGAAGCCCAGAGAGGGCTGTGGTGCCCTTGGACCCGGAGGGGGCTGTGGTGCTCTTGGGTAAGGAAGCCCGGAGAGGGCTGTGGGGCCCTTGGGCCCAAAGAGGGCTGTGGTGCCCTTGGGTAAGGAAGCCCAGAGAGGGCTGCTTGGGTAAGGAAGCCCAGAGTGAAGGCCGTGGTGACCTTAGGCCCAGAGAGGAATGTAGTGCCCTTGGGTAAGAAGCCCAGAGAGGGCTGTGGTGCCCTTGGGCCCAGAAAGGGCTGTGGTGCCCTTGGGTAAAGAGGCCCAGAGAGGGCTGCTTGGGAAGGAAGCCCAGAAAGGGCTGTGGTGCCCTGAGGCCCAGAGAGGGCTGTGGTGCCCTTGGGCAAAGCGGCCCAGAGAGGGATCCGAGTACCGCACTGGCCACACAGAACGAAGCCCAGAGCATGCGAGTACTGCACTGGCCCCACAGGATGCAGCCCAGAGCATCCGAGTATTGCCCTGACCATGCACAACGAAGAGCATCCAAGTACTGCACTGGCCACACAGAACCAAGCCAAGAGCATCCGAGTACTGCACTGGCAACACAGAATGAAGCCCAGAGCATCCGAGAACGGCACTGGCCACACAGAATGGAGCCGAGAGCATCCCAGTACTGCACTGGCCACACAGAACCAAGCCCAGAGCAGCCGAGTACTGCACTGGCCACACAGAACCAAGCCCAGGGAATCCGAGTACTGCCATGGCCATGCACAACGAGGAGCATCCGAGTACTGCACTGGCCGCACGAAAGACCCTCTTGCAGGCTCTTAGAGGGCTGTAGCCCACTCTTAAACCTCTGAGAGAGCAGACAAAGAGCCTCTGTGGGCTGGGAAAAATCTCACCAGCACCCTTCAGAGCCTCTGAGAAAGAAGCAAAAGCTCCTCTGTGGGCTGGGGAAGACCCTCTTGGAGGCTCTGAGAGGGCTGTAGCCCAGTGCCAGGACCCCTCTTAAAGCCTCTGAGAGAGGCTCTTAAAGCCTCTGAGAAAGCAGCAAAAGCTCCTCTGTGGGCTGGGGAAGACCTTCTTAGAGGCTCCGAGCACTGCCAAGACCCCTCTTAGAGCCTCTGAGAGAGCAGACAAGATGCTCTGTGGGCTGGGAACCCTTCTTAGAACCTCTGAGAGAGGCTCTTAGAGCCTCAGCGAGAGCTCTCCAGAGACCAAATGAAAGGCCTTCACCACCTTGCTCTCCCCTCTTAGACCCTCTGAGAAAAGCTCTTAGAGCCTCTGAGAGAGCTCTCCAGAGTCCAAATGAAAGGCTTTCACCACCTTGCTCTCGTCGCCCAAAGCCTTCTCCCGTGCCAGGAATCGTTTGACCTGCTTCTTTGCCGTTTCCATCATCTGCTTAGGGCTGGGGAAGACCCTCTGAAAGGCTCTGAGAGGGCTGTAGCCCACTGCCAAGACCCCTCTTGGAGCAGCTTAGTGAGTCTCTGAAAGCCTCTGAGAGAGCAGCAAGGCGCGCTCTGTGGGCTGGGGAAGACCCTCCGAGTACTGCACTGGCCACACAGAATGAAGCCCAGGACATCCGAGTACTGCGATGGCCACACAGAAAATGAAGCCCGGAGCATCCGAATACTGCACTGGCCGCGCAGAACCAAGCCCAGAGCATCCGAGTACTGCACTGGCCATACAGAATGAAGCCCAGAGCATCCGAGTATTGCGATGGCCACACAGAATGAAGCCCAGGGCACGCGAGTACTGCACCGGCCATGCACAACGAAGAGCATCCGAGTACAGCCCAGAGCATCCGAGTACTGCACTGGACACACAGAATGAAGCCCAAAGCATCCGAAGACTGCACTGGCCACACAGAACGAAGCCCAGAACATCCGAGTACTGCGCTGGCCACACAGAATGGAGCCCAGAGCATCCGAATACTGCACTGGCCGCGCAGAACCAAGCCCAGAGCATCCGAGTACTGCACTGGCCATAGAGAATGAAGCCCAGAGCATCCGAGTATTGAGATGACCACACAGAATGAAGCCCAGAGCATCCGAGTACTGCACTGGCCACACAAAATGAAGCCCAGAGCATCCGAGAACTGCCCTGGACATGCACATCCGACTACTGCACTGCCCACACAGAACCAAGCCCAGAGCATCCGAGTACTGCACTGGCCCCACAGAACCGAGCCCAGAGCATCCGCGTACGGCACTTGCCACACAGAATGATGCCCAGAGCATCCGAGTACTGCACTGGCCACACAGAACCAGCCCCAGAGCATCCGAATACTGCGCCGGCCACACAGAACGAAGCCCAGAGCATCCGAGTACTGCACTGGCCACACAGAATGAAGCCCAGAACATCCGAGTACTGCACTGGCGACACAAAACGAAGCCCAGAGCAACCGAGTACTGCGATGGCCACACAGAACCAAGCCCAGAGCATCCGAGTACTGCACTGGCCACACAGAATGAAGCCCAGAGCATCCGAGTGCTGCCGTGGCCATACCCAACGAAGAGCATCCGAATACTGCACTGGCCACGCAGAACCAAGCCCAAGGCATCCGAGTACTGCACTGGCCACACGGAAGCCCCTCTTGCAGGCTCTTAGAGGGCTGTAGCCCACTCCTAAACCTCTGAGAGAGCAGACAAAGAGCCTCTGTGGGCTGGGGAAAATCTCACCAGCACCCTTCAGAGCCTCTGAGAAAGAAGCAAAAGCTCCTCTGTGGGCTGGGGAAGACCCGCTTGGAGGCTCTGAGAGGGCTGTAGCCCAGTGCCAAGACCCCTCTTAAAGCCTCTGAGAGAGGCTCTTAAAGCCTCTGAGAAAGCAGCAAAAGCTCCTCTGTGGGCTGGGGAAGACCTTCTTAGAGGCTCCGAGCACTGCCAAGACCCCTCTTAGAGCCTCTGAGAGAGCAGACAAGATGCTCTGTGGGATGGGAACCCTTCTTAGAGCCTCTGAGAGAGGCTCTTAGAGCCTCAGCGAGAGCTCTCCAGAGACCAAATGAAAGGCCTTCACCACCTTGCTCTCCCTTCTTAGACCCTCTGAGAAAAGCTCTTAGAGCCTCTGAGAGAGCTCTCCAGAGTCCAAATGAAAGGCTTTCACCACCTTGCTCTCGTCGCCCAAAGCATTCTCCCGTGCCAGGAATCGTTTGACCTGCTTCTTTGCCGTTTCCAGCATCTGCTTAGGGCTGGGGAAGACCCTCTGAAAGGCTCTGAGAGGGCTGTAGCCCACTGCCAAGACCCCTCGTGGAGCAGCTTAGTGAGTCTCTGAAAGCCTCTGAGAGAGCAGCAAGGCGCGCTCTGTGGGCTGGGGAAGACCCTCCGAGTACTGCACTGGCCACACAGAATGAAGCCCAGGACATCCGAGTACTGCGCTGGCCACACAGAAAATGAAGCCCGGAGCATCCGAATACTGCACTGGCCGCGCAGAACCAAGCCCAGAGCATCCGAGTACTGCACTGGCCATACAGAATGAAGCCCAGAGCATCCGAGTATTGCGCTGGCCACACAGAATGAAGCCCAGGGCACTCGAGTACTGCACCGGCCATGCACAACGAAGAGCATCCGAGTACAGCCCAGAGCATCCGAGTACTGCACTGGACACACAGAATTAAGCCCAAAGCATCCGAAGACTGCACTGGCCACACAGAACGAAGCCCAGAACATCCGAGTACTGCGCTGGCCACACAGAATGAAGCCCAGAGCATCCGAATACTGCACTGGCCGCGCAGAACCAAGCCCAGAGCATCCGAGTACTGCACTGGCCATAGAGAATGAAGCCCAGAGCATCCGAGTATTACGATGACCACACAGAATGAAGCCCAGAGCATCCGAGTACTGCACTGGCCACACAAAATGAAGCCCAGAGCACCCGAGAACTGCCCTGGACATGCACATCCGACTACTGCACTGGCCACACAGAACCAAGCCCAGAGCATCCGAGTACTGCACTGGCCCCACAGAACCGAGCCCAGAGCATCCGAGTACTGCACTGGCCACACAGAACGAAGCCCAGAGCATCCGAGTACTGCGATGGCCACACAGAACCAAGCCCAGAGCATCCGAGTACTGCACTGGCCCCACAGAACCGAGCCCAGAGCATCCGCGTACGGCACCGGCCACACAGAATGATGCCCAGAGCATCCGAGTACTGCACTGGCCACACAGAACCAGCCCCAGAGCATCCGAATACTGCGCCCGCCACACAGAACGAAGCCCAGAGCATCCGAGTACTGCACTGGCCACACAGAATGAAGCCCAGAACATCCGAGTACTGCACTGGCCACACAAAACGAAGCCCGAGCATCCGAGTACTGCGATGGCCACACAGAACCAAGCCCAG
Organism: Symbiodinium sp. CCMP2592; assembly: GCA_905221615.1. Classification (NCBI taxonomy): domain Eukaryota; class Dinophyceae; order Suessiales; family Symbiodiniaceae; genus Symbiodinium; species Symbiodinium sp. CCMP2592. The sequence goes on along the minus strand of CAJNDT010002958.1, from coordinate 18,281 downwards.
AGCATCCGAGTACTGCACTGGCCACACCGAATGAAGCCCAGAGCATCCGAGTGCTGCCGTGGCCATACACAACGAAGAGCATCCGAATACTGCACTGGCCACACAGAACCAAGCCCAAGGCATCCGAGTACTGCACTGGCCACACAGGATGACGCCCAGAGCATCCGAGTACTGCCCTGGCCATGCACAAGGAAGAGCACCCGAGTACTGCACTGGCCACACAGAACCAAGCCCAGCGCATCCGAGTGACAATCTAACCCCCCTCACGACGCCAACAACCGACAATCCAGAGGCACACAGACCAGGATGGGACCGGGACAGCCATCCAACGCCTCCCTCACCGGACCCTTCACGATTGCCACCGACCGACAATCCGGACCCCTGACAATTGCCGCCGGCCGCCAATCCGAGCGAGCCTGCCGACAATCCAAGGGGTAAAAAGACCCCGAAGAAGGGGTAAAGCTCTAGTGCAAAATCCCAAAACCCATATAAAAAAAAAAAACAGACCAAGCAATGCAATGAGACGGCCGTTGCTTCGCACAGCCGCTCCGGGCTTGCCGTCGGGGTCCTTGCCCGGCGGGGGCCGGAATCGAACCGCGGACCCAACGTTGCGAAACGATGCGCTCCCTGCCCAACCAGCACGACCCTCGCGATTGCCACCGCGCGACAATCCCCAGAAAACAAACAGCTTACGGTTGCCACCTGCTGACGATCTGAGCCCTTTATGCTGGCCGCCCGCTGACACACCAAAGGGGCAAAGCACAAGCTATTGCACTCCTGGGAGCTGCCGTTGTGACTATCCTCCCAGGGCTGAGGAGCCGACCAGGAGCCAAGAGCCAATTCGCCGCATGTACCATCATACCGCAAGCGGTCATTCTTGACAGACCCTTTCAACACTCTTTGAGCCTACGAACGAGCACTCCAACACCAAAACTGGTCCAACAGTCTCCCTACACGAAGCACACACATAAGCCGAACAACACCCGGTCCACATTTTGGCCGAAACCGTGAGAGAAAACCGTCTTGAGACATCACTTCCCCATAACCTGACCGTTTACATTAAAAAAACACTCTACGATAGTGAAACATAGCTGAGGCACGGAAACCTATAATTGCGGTTCGGCCCGAGCGAGCTAGATCATAATGCGTCGTCGCGTCGCTGGGTATGGGGTTCTGGGCTTAGCCCCTCGCCATCTCCACGCGTTGTGCGGGGAGGAGGGACCGGGACTCGCGAGTGGTGCTCCCGCTCGGCCCTCCCCCCAGCTTGCCTGTTGCTGGGGTTCTCGGCTTTGCCCCTCGCCATTCCGATGCGCAAGGCCGGGCCAGGGGGGACCGGGACTCGCGAGTGGTGCTCCCGCTCGGCCCCCCTGACCCCTCACTCTTTTTGCCCGCCGCGCGAAGACGCATCGGTGGCATCACGCCAGTGGCTGGACCTGGGCGGCGGGGAGGGGGGCCGGGGATCCCGGACGCAAGGCAGCCTAGGGTACCCAAAGGGTTCGGGACCTAAAGCCCTGGAGGAAACCCAGCAACCCCACAGAGAACCCTGCGCACCTGCACTCCAACCCTTGCTGCCTCACAGCCCCATGCCTTCCAACCTCCGAAGCCACACCCTGAACAAAACCACGAGCCTCGCGCACTCCGACCTTGCAGCCTACGAAAACCCAAACCACCTCGGAACTCCCTGAAACCTGGCAGGGGAGGGTGCGGCGAGTCGAAGCGAAGCGACGAGGTCCAGACCTGGGCGCCGGGGAGGGGGGCCGGGGATCCCGGACGCAAGGCAGCCTAGGGTACCCAAAGGGCTCGGGACCTAAAGCCCTGAAGGAAACCCAGCAACCCCCCAGAAAACCCTGCGCACCTGCACTCCAAACCTTGCTGCCTCACAGCCCCATGCCTTCCAACCTCCGAAGCCACACCCTGAACAAAACCACGAGCCTCGCGCACTCCGACATTGCAGCCTACGAAAACCCAAACCACCTCGGAACTCCCTGAAACCTGGCAGGGGAGGGTCCGGCGAGTCGAAGCGAAGCGACGAGGTCCAGACCTGGGCGCCGGGGAGGGGGGCCGGGGATCCCGGACGCAAGGCAGCCTAGGGTACCCAAAGGGCTCGGGACCTAACGCCCTGAAGGAAACCCAGCAACCCCACAGAGAACCCTGCGCACCTGCACTCCAAACCTTGCTGCCTCACAGCCCCATGCCTTCCAACCTCCGAAGCCACACCCTGAACAAAACCACAAGCCTCGCGCACTCCGACCTTGCAGCCTACGAAAACCCAAACCACATCGGAACTCCCTGAAACCTGGCAGGGAAGGGTCCGGCGAGTCGAAGCGAAGCGACGAGGTCCAGACCTGGGCGCCGGGAAGGGGGCCGGGGATCCCGGACGCAAGGCAGCCTAGGGTACCCAAAGGGCTCGGGACCTAAAGCCCTGAAGGAAACCCAGCAAACCCGGGAACCAAACCCCAGCAATCCCTCAACAATAAAAGGCCTCAATCTAGTCTAGCCCGAACCAACAGAGAGCAATCGCGGAGCAGACAACTTGGCAGACGACGAGCTTGAAGGCTTATGCAACGGCCCACTAAAAGCAGGGAAACCACAAGCACCCCCAAACCCCGGCCCAACCAGCACGACCCTCGCGATTGCCACCTCGCGACAATCCCCAGAAAACAAACAGCTTACGGTTACCACCTGCTGACGATCTGAGCCCTTTATGCTGGCCGCCCGCTGACACACCAAAGGGGCAAAGCACAAGCTATTGCACTCCTGGGAGCTGCCGTTGTGACTATCCCCCCAGGGTTGAGGAGCCGACCAGGAGCCAAGAGCCAACTCGCCGCATGTACCATCATACCGCAAGCGGTCATTCTTGACAGACCCTTTCAACACTCTTTGGGCCTACGAACGAGCACTCCAACACCAAAACTGGTACAACAGTCTCCCTACACGAAGCACAGACATAAGCCGAACAACACCCGATCCACATTTTGGCCGAAACCGTGAGAGACAACCGTCTTGAGACATCACTTCCCCATAACCTGACCGTTTACATTAAAAAAAACACTCTACGATAGTGAAACATAGCTGAGGCACGGAAACCTATAATTGCGGTTCGGCCCGAGCGAGCTAGATCATAATGCGTCGTCGCGTCGCTGGGTATGGGGTTCTGGGCTTAGCCCCTCGCCATCTCCACGCGTTGTGCCGGGGAGGAGGGACCGGGACTCGCGAGTGGTGCTCCCGCTCGGCCCTCCCCCCAGCTTGCCTGTTGCTGGGGTTCTCGGCTTTGCCCCTCGCCATTCCGATGCGCAAGGCGGGGCCAGGGGGGACCGGGACTCGCGAGTGGTGCTCCCGCTCGGCCCCCCTGACCCCTCACTCTTTTTGCCCGCCGCGCGAAGACGCATCGGTGGCATCACGCCAGTGGCTGGACCTGGGCGGCGGGGAGGGGGGCCGGGGATCCCGGACGCAAGGCAGCCTAGGGTACCCAAAGGGCTCGGGACCTAAAGCCCTGGAGGAAACCCAGCAACCCCACAGAGAACCCTGCGCACCTGCACTCCAAACCTTGCTGCCTCACAGCCCCATGCCTTCCAACCTCCGAAGCCACACCCTGAACAAAACCACGAGCCTCGCGCACTCCGACCTTGCAGCCTACGAAAACCCAAACCACCTCGGAACTCCCTGAAACCTGGCAGGGGAGGGTCCGGCGAGTCGAAGCGAAGCGACGAGGTCCAGACCTGGGCGCCGGGGAGGGGGGCCGGGGATCCCGGACGCAAGGCAGCCTAGGGTACCCAAAGGGCTCGGGACCTAAAGCCCTGAAGGAAACCCAGCAACCCCACAGAAAACCCTGCGCACCTGCACTCCAAACCTTGCTGCCTCACAGCCCCATGCCTTCCAACCTCCGAAGCCACACCCTGAACAAAACCACAAGCCTCGCGCACTCCGACCTTGCAGCCTACGAAAACCCAAACCACCTCGGAACTCCCTGAAACCTGGCAGGGGAGGGTCCGGCGAGTCGAAGCGAAGCGACGAGGTCCAAACCTGGGCGCCGGGGAGGAGGGCCGGGGATCCCGGACGCAAGGCAGCCTAGGGTACCCAAAGGGCTCGGGACCTAAAGCCCTGAAGGAAACCCAGCAACCCCACAGAGAACCCTGCGCACCTGCACTCCAAACCTTGCTGCCTCACAGCCCCATGCCTTCCAACCTCCGAAGCCACACCCTGAACAAAACCACAAGCCTCGCTGATGGTGGCCATCCCAGGGGAGCCGAAGTCAGCGAGTCAAACGACAACTGACACCGGACCAGCTGCATCAAGGACTCCATGGCCTAACGGCCAAGGCGCTCCGGTCGAATCTCTGTGCGGGAATCCCGGAGAGATGGGTGGTTCGATTCCCCCTGGAGTCACTTCCCCCTTTGCACGGCTTCGCCCCGCCACCGCCCCCTTTCCACCAACCCCCACCACGATTGCCACCTGCTGGCAATCTGTACCCCCCTCAAGATTGCCACCTGTTGGCAATCTGTACCCCCTAAGATTGCCACCTGCTGACAATCTAGATCCCCTGTGATTGCCACCTGTTGGCAATCTGTACCCCGCTACGATTGCCGCCTTCCGACAATCTAGACCCCCTAAGATTGCCACCTGCTGACAATCTAGATCGCCGGTGATTGCCACCCGTTGGCAATCTATAACCCCCCCCCCCCCCCTTAAGATTGCCACCTGCTGACAATCTAGATCTCATGTGATTGCCACCTGTTGGCAATCTATACCCCCCCCCCCCCTACGATTGCCACCTTCTGACAATCTAGACCCCCTAAGATTGCCACCTGCCGGCAATCCATCAGGCCTGGCAAGTGGCAGCTAAGCACCAAAAACGCAGGTGTGATTGCCACCTGTTGGCAATGTGACCCCCCCCCCACCAACCAGGATTGCCATCTTCCGACAATCTAGACCCCTCAGGAACACAAGGGGGGACCCTCCCACGAAAGAAAAATCTCCCGAGCCTAGGCAGAAACGCCCCCGAGAACCTTGACCTTCTTTCAAACAACAAAGACACCAAAACCGCGGCAATCCCTAAACACTACTAAAGCTTCAACCAAGAGCAGCCCGAGCAAACAGGGAGCACTCGTAGGGCCGACGACGAGTTCGAAGGCATAAGGAACGGCCCCCTCAAAGCAGTAAAACCACAAGCGCCCCCAAAGCCCAGCACTCCCTCAACAATAAGAAAGCCTCAATCTAGTCTAGCCCGAACCAACAGAGAGCAATCGCGGAGCAGACAACGGGGCAGACGACGAGCTTGAAGGCTTATGCAACGGCCCACTAAAAGCAGTGAAACCACAAGCACCCCCAAACCCCGGCAATCCCTCAACAATAAGAAAGCCTCAATTTAGTCTAGCCCGAACCAACAGAGAGCAATCGCGGAGCAGACGACAACTTTTAAGGCTTAAGCAACGGCCCCCTCAAAGCAATGAAACCACAAGAACCACCAAGACCCGGCAATCCTTTTACACTCACAGGGCTCTAAACCTAACTTAACCCGAACAAACAGAGCACAATCGCAGGGCACACGCCAAACTTTAGGACCTAAGGACCAGCCCCCCAAAGAAAACTCTTTTCGGGGGTTCTAGGGGGTGTCCCCCTGGCGCGGTCCAGCAACAAGCGAGTGCTGGCGGGGTCCAGGGCGAGGAGTCCTGGCGGGGGGTCTGGGGGGCAGCGCCCCCCAGGATCACGGTGGTGAATATTTACGATTCGTAAAGAATTTCATGAAAATGAAAAGTTCAAAGGTTTCGATCCCCAACCCGGAAAAAGTGCCGAAAAACACGATTGTCAGAAACGGGCTTTTTTACCAAACCCCAGCAAACCCTTAACATTAAAAAAGACTAAATTTAGTCTAGCCCGCACCAACAGAGAGCAATCGCGGAGCAGACAAGGAGTTTTAGGGCTTAAGAAGCAGCCCCCTTAAAAGAAAGGGATGCAGCTGCTGGCTTCGCGTGAGATGCTTAGGGCGCCTTTTAGCGCAGTCTCAAAAAACTGCGCTGGCGAACCCTAAACCCTAAACCCTAAACCCTAAACCCTAAACCCTAAACCCTAAACCCTAAACCCTAAACCCTAAATTTTAGACGGCTTGCGCCGAAGGTGCGCCAGCGCAGCTTCTGGTTTTATGTTCAGCAGGTACGCAGGATTTAAGGCAAGCAACGGTCGACCATAGGGCAGTTTAAGTAAATTGACAAGTTTTTTCTAAGTGCAACTGAACGGTTTAAGTAAATTGAAATGACCCAAGCAACACACCCAACCCTAAACCTTTAACCCTAAACCCTAAACCCGAAAACCCTAAATCCTAAACCCGAAAACCCTAAACCCTAACCCTAAACCCGAAAACCCTAAATCCTAAACCCGAAAACCCTAAACCCTAACCCTAAACCCGAAAACCCTCAAACCCTTAACCCGAAAAGCCTTAGCGTCCGCAAGGGTTGGTTTCAGTAAATTGAAAGAGTTGCCCCCCCACGAGGGTTTAAGTAAGTTGAAAGGTTTAAGTATATTGAGAAGGTTAGCCCCCACGAGGTTTTAAGTAAATAAGATGACTCAAACAACCTGGTTTCAGTAAATTGCAAGAGTTGCCCCCCCCCCCCACGAGGGTTTAAGTAACTTGAAAGGTTTAAGTATATTGAGAAGGTTAACCCCCACGAGGTTTTAAGTAAATAAGATGACCCAAACAACCTACCCGCAACCCTAGCCCCAAACCCCAAAAATACGAGGGCGATCCCTAAACCCTGACGAACCCTGCGTTCCAACCAACCCTAAACCCTAAGAAACAAAAGCCCTAAGAGCACGCACTCCAAACCTCACTGCCTCGGAGCCCCAACCCACCTTCCAAAGCCGAAGGACCCTCAACACCCAAGCCTCGCGCACTCGGACCTCTCTGCCTCGGAGCCCCAACCCACCTGGAAGCCCTGAAACCTCGCGAGGGAGGGCCCGGCCACGCAAAAGCAGCACCGCCGAGCCTGGGCGGAAAGAAAACGACACCTAACAAACCCTGAACCCCAAAAGACCCTAAACCCTAGCAAACCCTCTAGCCTAACAAAGCTTAAACCCTACCGAGCCCGAAAGCCTAACAAACCTTAAGGCCTAGCAGAGCCCTCACCCCCAACGCAGCCTGATCCCTAGGTCGCAACAACCCCTGAAGTCCAACAACTAAACCGCAACAAACCCCCTAGGAACCCCTAAACCCTGACAAACACAGAACCCTAACAGATTTCAGACACCAACAAACCTTGAACCCCAGCAGAAGGCCCAACCCCGACAAGGCCTCAACCGTAACGAACCCTGAGCCCTGATACAGCAGGAAACCCAACAAATAAATCGCACCAACTCCTACACCTTAGCGGGACCTAAACCCCGGCAAAGCCCAACCCCGACAGTCACCAAACCCTGTGATACATGCCCCAACACACAAGAACCGAGACCGTTAAATTTACGTAAAGCAGCCTTCCTAGGAAACCTAGCCCTCAAACCCCAACCCCAAAGCCCTAAGCCCTGAGCCCTGAGCACCACAAGCTTAGCCCGAAACCCTTAAACCGAATACTTTGAATGCGCGCACGGACCACAGCCTCCCTGCCTCTCAACTTCAACCCACCTTCGCAACAAACCCCAAAGCCTAACACCTCTGAAGGCACCGGCCAATGACAAGGTCGGACCTGGGCGCAGGGAGGGGTAGAAGGGCCGGGATCCCGCATACAGAGCAGCGCAGGGTAGCAAGACAGCACAGAGGACCTAAGAAGCCGCAAAAACCCTCCAAGGCCCGGCAACGACCCCTGCACCCCACTCTAGACCTCGCAGCCTGCGAAAAAGCCCACATCCCAAAAACCCTGCAACCTTGCGCGCACGGACCGCTGCCTCGCTGCCTCTGAGCCCCAACCGGCCTCCAAAGCAAACCCCAAACCCTGGAACCTCTGAGGGCACCAGCCCAAGTCGAGGTCGGACCTGGGCACAAGGAAGGCAGGCGAAGACGGAAGAGCAAGGAGGAGAGGCAGAGCGGACAGATGCAAGCACAGACCCATGCAGTGCCGCAGGCGACGAAAGTACCTTCCTTTTAACCGACAGATGCACAAGGAAGTGTGAAACAACGCAAATGCCGGCCTCAGCCCCCGAGCCACCGATGCTGATGTTAGGCGCTCGGCAAATGCGAGAAAAAGCGGGGCAAAGAGAGGGAAAGGGGGGGAGAGGGAGGGAGAGAGAGAAAGAAAGAGAGAAGGACAGAGAAAAAAAAGATGAGAGAGCGAGAATGGAAGTGAGAAATACAAAGAGGCAACACACAAATTCAAGTGAAACAAACAAATTCCAGTGCGGCAGGTGAAAAGGGCCACGCATTGACGGAGCGCATCCCGAAGGACTCCTTCCCCAAGGCACAAGAAGAACAAACTAAATACGATAACCACAGCCACCAACGCCAAAACCATTGCACAGACGGAGCAAGTCACTCAGCGGTGCATGCCTGTATCTGATTACTCAGGAACCGAACCTAGCGGTACGATCCAACAACCAAGCCTGGGAGAAAGAGTCCACGGCCCGTGAAACAAAATGCGATGGACAGCTAACCAACCACGAAACGAAGAAAGACCTATCTCCAAGAAACGATGCCAGTTCCACTCCAACAAAACCAAACTGCAGAACCAAAACTGACGAAGCTGTCCATCGCGGGAACCCATGCGGGTCGGTGTGTCTCGGCATCTGGAAGCAAAGCTTCGCTCCGACACACCGACCCGCAAGTTGCCACGTTTGCGAGACTGTAATTTCCTTAATGACAACCAGCTATCATTCCTAGACCAACCCACAAATAAGAATCAACAAAGGTCTATGCCAAAGAAGGAAATTAACAGTCCCGCAAAAGACGTGCCCGGCCCCCCCGGTCGCTCAGTCCGACTACCGGCAACACAAGTAGAGATGTCATGTCGATTCGTATTGCCGTCACCATGAACTATTATATACTGCCACTATTATTGTTACTCCTATTACGAGTATTAGCACTATTATTATCACAGCTACTAAAACCATCACAGGCGCACACACACACACACCCATGTACAAGTCGGACTGAGCAACCAAAGATTTTTTTTTTAAAGAAAGAAAATGGCAGGTGGCAAACGGCCGAGACCCCGCGATGTGAAACAATTAATTACCGCTTTAATAGATGGACCAGGATACATACAAAGTTACATACATAAAGGATAATACCCTAGGGTTAGACAACACTACATAGATAGCTACATACACACCCAACCCCTCAATACCCAGGCCTACTTACGAGGCGGGTTCTGATAAAAATGAGCCTTGGCCTTTGCCTCGGCTTTGGCTTTAGCGGCCGCCTTAGGCGTAGCACGCTGCCGGAAAAATTGGTTGCGAGGCACTGGACCATCGCAGCGATCACTCCGCTGAACGCGTCCTGTCGGCAGACAGAAGAACAACCGAGATCCCCCCAAACGCCCAAAATACTAGACCCGAAACCTTACATGCCCGAGCACTAGATCCTTAAACGGCGGACAAAAAAGGTACTAAGCCGAAAACAATCCTAAACCCCACAATCCCAAGCACTGAAACCCCGAACCCTAAAACCCGAGACCCAGACCCTAAGCCCCCGCATCAAAGCCCTGGCACCAGAACCACTAAACCCAAAGACCATAAGAAAAAAAAAAGCCATGAACCCCATAAGCCCTAAACCCAGAAGTCCTACGAAACCGAAACATATAGAACCTTAAAACCCCGCGAACCGCAATCCCCAAACACACAGAACACCCAAAGGCCTCGCAACCGGTTGGCGAGGCAACGTGGGCACTCGCCACAGGGCAACCAGGCCACGTTGTACCGGTTCCTGTTCCAAGGGTGGGAGCGGAGGGTGGGGGGGGGGAGGGAGGGCGGGGCAAGCAAAGGCCGAACGGCACAACCACAGCAGAACTAACGACCTAAACCGAAGCCCAAGACATAAACAAGCCAGACCCTAACCTGGGACCGACGGGCCGGTTGCGCCGCTGCCGCTTGGTAGGGCTTTCATCCCCGTCGGCAGAAGGGACCATGACCTCGGTTCACGCATGCAAACAAGCGAGGTCACCCCAAAGCATAACTAAAAAACAAGCCCGGTCCAAGGAGCGGGGATGTCGCCACTACCAGAGGCGACCTCCTTACAGCCACAAGGCATGCAGACCAAGAAGTACAACGCAAAACAAGGGAGAACACAAGACCAGCCAAGCTACGACACAGGACGCCAGCTCCTTATAGCCACACGGCACGCGGAACAGAAAGTACAACGCAAAACATGAAGGAACAAAAAAAACCAGCCAAGCCACGGCAGGCACGGCTGGTTCCGCCGGAAAGTCCAGTGACGCCTCGAAAGCAACACACCAAGCAAACCCAAGAAGAAGCAAGAAAAGAGCAACACAAGCAATGCAACCAGGTTGCAGCGATATCCGAATCGTAGCGCGTCGCCTCGCGACCGAAAACAACACCCAAGCCGGGATCTTAAACACTAAGCCTGAAACCCAGACACCCTACACCCCAGCCCTGGAACCCGGAAACCCTAAACCCAGACACCGAAACACCGAAACCCCCAAACCGTAAGCCCGAAAACCCTAAACCCTAACCCCAAATCCCGACAGGATGAAGTGACCGCCGTCCACGAGCCCAACTGGAACACTAAGCCGCCCACGTCGTTTTCTGGCAGGTCGCCGACGAGTTCCGGACATTCCGGAAACTCCTCCAGATGCAATGCCCAACACCACAGATTATGCAGAAACGAAACCCCGAAACCCCGAAAGCATAAACACAGCCCGCGACAAGTAAAGCCAAGGAACCGCCACGTCCCACTCAAAGACTTCCTCCGAGTCCTCATCCTCGTCCCAAACAACCTCGATTTGCGTACCAACGAAACCCGAACCCCCGAAAGCACGCCCGCAAACCACAACAGCCTAAACCAAGGAACACCAGCCGCGACTTCGGGGTCCAAGTGCCTCACGCAATAGGAGGCGAGAGTAGAGAAAAGAATAGAAAGAAGCAGACGAGTAGAGCTCTACCAAAACGTAGGGGGCCGACTCCCAGGGGACGGACGACTCCACATCCGCAGTGTCCTAAGTCATCACGAAGAAGCAAACCGCGGAAAGAGAAGAGAAGATAAAGAGAAAAGAGATAAATAGAGAGATAGGGAGAGAACATCAAAGCCAAGACACTTCGGGAAGGGCAAGAGATGCCACCGGAGAATCATAAGTCAAGAACGACCAGCAACAAACAGTGTAAGCAGAGGGAGAGAGCGAGAAACGATGGAAACAAAGCCCCGCAAGAAAAACCACCCCAACCAAAGCCAGGTTGCTGCTGAAACAGGAGAGGCGGCCGGCTCCTAAGTCCAAAGCTGCCGGCAGCAGAAGGGTAAAAACAAGGAAAAAGTTGGAAATGAGAGGGAGAGGAGAGAGAGAGAGAGAGAGAGAGAGAGAGAGAAAGAGAGAGAGAGAGAGACAAAGCCAAGACGCTTCGATGGACGCGGACGACGACGCCGCGGGTTCCTAAGTCAAGAATGAATAGTAGCAAAGAGTGCAAGCAGAAGGGGAGAGAGAAAGAGAGAGAGAGGGAGAGAAAGAGAAAAGGAAAGAGCGAGAGAGAGAGAGAGAGAGAGAGAGAGAGAGAGAGAGAGAGAAAGAGAGAGAGAGAGAGACAAAGCCAAGACGCTTCGATGGACGCGGACGACGACGCCGCGGGTTCCTAAGTCAAGAATGAATAGTAGCAAAGAGTGCGAGCAGAAGGGGAGAGAGAAAGAGAGAGAGAGGGAGAGAAAGAGAAAAGGAAAGAGCGAGAGAGAAAGAGAGAGAGAAAGGGAAAAAGAGAGAACACATGGCCAAGGCACAGATGGCAACGGCGGTGTCACGGGTGCCTCCTAAGGTCAGCCCCACAGCCACAACAAGGCGAAACAAACCACAAAGAAACCAACCAACCACCCCGAAACATAAAAAGGCCGAGTAGCGTGGCCCCTTACCCGCGCCTGAGTCCCACAGAACACTAAGCAAAAAAAGCTAGACAACAGCACATTAAGCCAAGTGGCACAGTCTGGCGGGGGAGTGTTTCTCCGCGGCGCCGCCTGGAAGAACAAAGGGCAACCCTACAAGGAAGCACCAAAACAACAAACCCCCGAAACGAACCCACAACAAAACCAACCAGAACGAGCACCCCGAGCAACCCTCTCGTGAACCACTACCTTACAAATGCAATCCAGGAAACGCCCGCCACCAGGATCAGCGCCAGAAGCAGCACAACACGCACCATCTTCTCGGGCACCTCGACAAGGGAAGCATACAGTGGAAGAGAGAAGAAGGAAAAGGGAAAGGACAGACACAGAAAGACGTGATGCACCTGGGAGAAGAAAGACGGCGAAGAGCGATGTCCAGACTTGGAGCCAGTTGCTGCAGAAGTGCCGTGAAACAAAAACCCGAAGATACGATACGGCCCCTGAACTAACCCCGAACCCCAAACCCGAGCAAAACTCTAGACCAGATCAGCAATCCGGAACACAAAGGCACCCAAAACCAGGAAGGAAGCCCGCAGAGGAAGCGGAAATACCAACAAGCAGAGACCCCGTGCGACACCCAAGCCGGCAGAGCAGGCACAAACCGTGGCCCGGACAAGTACGACGAAGAAGCTAGGGCGGAAGCGTTCGAAGCTGCACCTGAGCAAAAATGTAAAGACGTACGTCCCGCCCAAAGCAACCTAAACAACCCGAGAAGCAACCTCACACAAAGCACCCACATATCAAAAAAGAACGCGAAACTTGAAGCGTTCCGAATAAATAAGCTCACGGGTTCAGGTCGACTTCTTCGGGACTTGAAACGTCTAGAGTGACGGACGGAAATGCAATGGAAGTCGAAGCCAGGCACTAACCCCTTAAAGCACCGCGACACAAAACCTAGAAGGAACTCTGGACTACAAACCCCGAACCGCTAATAAGATACAGCCTCGACCATAAAGAAAACGCCAAAGCCCCAACCCCAAACCATTATCTCGAAAGCCTTCGTTATAGCCCTGAACACGGCAACAAACCCCAATCCCACAGCCCTGACCCGACCTGCAGACACCGCGGCCCCATGCAACAGAACCCAACTCCACAAACAAAATAACAACCCTTCAATCTACTTAAACCAGGCTCTTGCAACCCCAAACCCTAAAACCCTAACCCCGAAAACCCTACCCACCAAAGCCCACGAGGCAGCGGCGTGAAGGCTTCACCTGGGCACGAAGGCGGGGGGCCGGGGATCCCGGACGCAGGGCAGCCTAGGGTAACCCAAGGAACCTAACACGAACATAAAACCCTAAACCAAAAAAGAACACAGCCCTGCAGAGAGCCCTGAGCGCGCCCGCACTCTAAACCAGGCTGCCTCGGAGCCCCACACCTTCCAATGCCCGAAAGGACCCCGAACAAGACACGAAACCTTAACCCCAAGAAACCCGAAACCCAAACAGCCTAACAGAACCCGAAACGCCAACAAGCCGCAAACCCGGAAAAGCCCTAAAAGCCAACAAGCGCTAAACCCTGCCAAACCCTAAGTCCTAGCACACCCCAAACCCTAACAACCCGAAGCCCCCACACAAAGCACGGCACGCACTCCAAACCTCACTGCCTCGGAGCCCCAACCCACCTTCCAAGTCCGAAAACCCCTCAACACCCAAGCCTCGCGCACTCGGACCTCTCTGCCTCGGAGCCCCAACCCACCTGGAAGCCCTGAAACCTCGCGAGGGAGGGCCCGGCCACGCAAAAGCAGCATCGCCGAGCCTGGGCGGACAGAGAAATAAACCCCTAACACACCCTGAACCCCAAGAGCCCCTAAACCCTAGCAAACCCTCTAGCCTAACAAAGCTTAAACCCTACCGAGCCCTAAAGCCTAAGAAACCCTAAAGCCTAACAGGGCCCCAAACTCTAACAAAGCCTAAGCCCCAACGAACCCTAGGCCCGGACAGACCCCAAACTCTAACAAATAAACCACAACAAACCCTCAACCCTAGCAAACACTAACCTTTCCAAACCCCCTTCAAAGCTTCCACCCTGACGAACCCCAGACCCTAACAAACCTTGAACCCCAGAGTGCCCTAAACCCTAACAACAGATCCCGAAGAGCACGCACTCAGAACCTGGCTGCCTCTGAGCCCCAAAGGAGAGAAAGCGGGGAGGTGGAGGAGGCAGGGAAGGGCGGAAGAGCTAAGAGTTTGGAGGCCCAGCGTTTCAAGGCTCGAGGTTTACATAAGGTGAATGCTTTAGGCTTTCGATACGTGGAGCGTGAAGGTTCGAGGGTCGGAAGCCCGTATGCACAAATCAAGCCCAGCAAACCGGAAATCCCACGCCACAACCCCGAACCAACTAACAACAAAAACCCGCAACGGCGCAACCGAGTCCCCGGCGAGCGAAGAGGCCACGACCTGACAAGGCAAGCGAAGTCAGGGAAAGGTGCACAAGCCATGCAGTCGACAATGGCATGCAAAAGCAGGCACTGCAGCTGCGCAAGGGTGCAATCTATTTTACCCGCAAATGTCCCCAGAAAACAAACAGCTTACGGTTACCACCTGCTGACGATCTGAGCCCTTTATGCTGGCCGCCCGCTGACACACCAAAGGGGCAAAGCACAAGCTATTGCACTCCTGGGAGCTGCCGTTGTGACTATCCCCCCAGGGCTGAGGAGCCGACCAGGAGCCAAGAGCCAACTCGCCGCATGTACCATCATACCGCAAGCGGTCATTCTTGACAGACCCTTTCAACACTCTTTGGGCCTACGAACGAGCACTCCAACACCAAAACTGGTCCAACAGTCTCCCTACACGAAGCACACACATAAGCCGAACAACACCCGGTCCACATTTTGGCCGAAACCGTGAGAGACAACCGTCTTGAGACATCACTTCCCCATAACCTGACCGTTTACATTAAAAAAACACTCTACGATAGTGAAACATAGCTGAGGCACGGAAACCTATAATTGCGGTTCGGCCCGAGCGAGCTAGATCATAATGCGTCGTCGCGTCGCTGGGTATGGGGTTCTGGGCTTAGCCCCTCGCCATCTCCACGCGTTGTGCCGGGGAGGAGGGACCGGGACTCGCGAGTGGTGCTCCCGCTCGGCCCTCCCCCCAGCTTGCCTGTTGCTGGGGTTCTCGGCTTTGCCCCTCGCCATTCCGATGCGCAAGGCGGGGCCAGGGGGGACCGGGACTCGCGAGTGGTGCTTCCGCTCGGCCCCCCTGACCCCTCACTCTTTTTGCCCGCCGCGCGAAGACGCATCGGTGGCATCACGCCAGTGGCTGGACCTGGGCGGCGGGGAGGGGGGCCGGGGATCCCGGACGCAAGGCAGCCTAGGGTACCCAAAGGGCTCGGGACCTAAAGCCCTGGAGGAAACCCAGCAACCCCACAGAGAACCCTGCGCACCTGCACTCCAAACCTTGCTGCCTCACAGCCCCATGCCTTCCAACCTCCGAAGCCACACCCTGAACAAAACCACGAGCCTCGCGCACTCCGACCTTGCAGCCTACGAAAACCCAAACCACCTCGGAACTCCCTGAAACCTGGCAGGGGAGGGTCCGGCGAGTCGAAGCGAAGCGACGAGGTCCAGACCTGGGCGCCGGGGAGGGGGGCCGGGGATCCCGGACGCAAGGCAGCCTAGGGTACCCAAAGGGCTCGGGACCTAAAGCCCTGAAGGAAACCCAGCAACCCCACAGAAAACCCTGCGCACCTGCACTCCAAACCTTGCTGCCTCACAGCCCCATGCCTTCCAACCTCCGAAGCCACACCCTGAACAAAACCACAAGCCTCGCGCACTCCGACCTTGCAGCCTACGAAAACCCAAACCACCTCGGAACTCCCTGAAACCTGGCAGGGGAGGGTCCGGCGAGTCGAAGCGAAGCGACGAGGTCCAAACCTGGGCGCCGGGGAGGAGGGCCGGGGATCCCGGACGCAAGGCAGCCTAGGGTACCCAAAGGGCTCGGGACCTAAAGCCCTGAAGGAAACCCAGCAACCCCACAGAGAACCCTGCGCACCTGCACTCCAAACCTTGCTGCCTCACAGCCCCATGCCTTCCAACCTCCGAAGCCACACCCTGAACAAAACCACAAGCCTCGCTGATGGTGGCCATCCCAGGGGAGCCGAAGTCAGCGAGTCAAACGACAACTGACACCGGACCAGCTGCATCAAGGACTCCATGGCCTAACGGCCAAGGCGCTCCGGTCGAATCTCTGTGCGGGAATCCCGGAGAGATGGGTGGTTCGATTCCCCCTGGAGTCACTTCCCCCTTTGCACGGCTTCGCCCCGCCACCGCCCCCTTTCCACCAACCCCCACCACGATTGCCACCTGCTGGCAATCTGTACCCCCCTCAAGATTGCCACCTGTTGGCAATCTGTACCCCCTAAGATTGCCACCTGCTGACAATCTAGATCCCCTGTGATTGCCACCTGTTGGCAATCTGTACCCCGCTACGATTGCCGCCTTCCGACAATCTAGACCCCCTAAGATTGCCACCTGCTGACAATCTAGATCGCCGGTGATTGCCACCCGTTGGCAATCTATAACCCCCCCCCCCCCCCTTAAGATTGCCACCTGCTGACAATCTAGATCTCATGTGATTGCCACCTGTTGGCAATCTATACCCCCCCCCCTACGATTGCCACCTTCTGACAATCTAGACCCCCTAAGATTGCCACCTGCCGGCAATCCATCAGGCCTGGCAAATGGCAGCTAAGCACCAAAAACGCAGGTGTGATTGCCACCTGTTGGCAATGTGACCCCCCCCCCCACCAACCAGGATTGCCATCTTCCGACAATCTAGACCCCTCAGGAACACAAGGGGGGACCCTCCCACGAAAGAAAAATCTCCCGAGCCTAGGCAGAAACGCCCCCGAGAACCTTGACCTTCTTTCAAACAACAAAGACACCAAAACCGCGGCAATCCCTAAACACTACTAAAGCTTCAACCAAGAGCAGCCCGAGCAAACAGGGAGCACTCGTAGGGCCGACGACGAGTTCGAAGGCATAAGGAACGGCCCCCTCAAAGCAGTAAAACCACAAGCGCCCCCAAAGCCCAGCAATCCCTCAACAATAAGAAAGCCTCAATCTAGTCTAGCCCGAACCAACAGAGAGCAATCGCGGAGCAGACAACGGGGCAGACGACGAGTTTGAAGGCTTATGCAACGGCCCACTAAAAGCAGTGAAACCACAAGCACCCCCAAACCCCGGCAATCCCTCAACAATAAGAAAGCCTCAATCTAGTCTAGCCCGAACCAACAGAGAGCAATCGCGGAGCAGACGACAACTTTTAAGGCTTAAGCAACGGCCCCCTCAAAGCAATGAAACCACAAGAACCACCAAGACCCGGCAATCCTTTTACACTCACAGGGCTCTAAACCTAACTTAACCCGAACAAACAGAGCACAATCGCAGGGCACACGCCAAACTTTAGGACCTAAGGACCAGCCCCCCAAAGAAAACTCTTTTCGGGGGTTCTAGGGGGTGTCCCCCTGGCGCGGTCCAGCAACAAGCGAGTGCTGGCGGGGTCCAGGGCGAGGAGTCCTGGCGGGGGGTCTGGGGGGCGCGCCCCCCAGGATCACGGTGGTGAATATTTACGATTCGTAAAGAATTTCATGAAAATGAAAAGTTCAAAGGTTTCGATCCCCAACCCGGAAAAAGTGCCGAAAAACACGATTGTCAGAAACGGGCTTTTTTACCAAACCCCAGCAAACCCATAACAATCAGAAAGACTAAATTTAGTCTAGCCCGAACCAACAGAGAGCAATCGCAGTGCAGACAAGGAGTTTTAAGGCTTAAGCAACAAGCCCCTTAAAAGAAAGGGATGCAGCTGCTGGCTTCGCGTGAGATGCTTAGGGCGCCTTTTAGCGCAGTCTCAAAAAACTGCGCTGGCGAACCCTAAACCCTAAACCCTAAACCCTAAACCCTAAACCCTAAACCCTAAACCCTAAACCCTAAACCCTAAACCCTAAACCCGGCAAGCAACGGTCGACCATAGGGCAGTTTAAGTAAATTCACAAGTTTTTTCTAAGTGCAACTGAACGGTTTAAGTAAATTGAAATGACCCAAGCAACACACCCAACCCTAAACCTTTAACCCTAAACCCTAAACCCGAAAACCCTAAATCCTAAACCCGAAAACCCTAAACCCTAACCCTAAACCCGAAAACCCTAAATCCTAAACCCGAAAACACTAAACCCTAACCCTAAACCCGAAAACCCTCAAACCCTTAACCCGAAAAGCCTTAGCGTCCGCAAGGGTTGGTTTCAGTAAATTGAA
>CAJNDT010002957.1:644011-777994 GCA_905221615.1 Symbiodinium sp. CCMP2592 | reverse complement strand
ATGGCTTTCGCATCAGCCTGAGGCGAGGGTATAGTCAGCTCTCGAAGAAGAACACTGGATACCACCACTCGCCTCTTAGTGGCGATGCGGACTGGATAACTGAGGCACGACATGATCGTATCAGACCGGATGATGGCTTTTGGGCGTAGAAGTTACAGGCTTCTCTTTTGGGCAAGCTCCCAGATGAGAGGGCAGCTTCACAAATTTCAAGCAGCTCCGCACACACCCATGTAAAACCCTGACAAAGCGACCGGCCCCGATGTTCAGAAGCCCATGTATGTGTATATATATATATATATATACGGACTCCACAAGGCAACTTCGACTCTCGAACCAGCTCTGCAGTGTAGGATACAGGGCCTTCAGGGGATACGTTTTCTCCCGTTTTCGGTTTCGGGGGAAGGGTTTTGACAATCGGGTTTAGGGTTTTGGGATCTTGCGTTAGTGATAGGCTTTTGCTGTTGCTTCGAAATGGCGGCTTGCTAGGCATTTGTGGGGGGTCGGAACGGTCTTATATTGATCCGATCTGAGTGATTTTGGGTAGTAGCCCGATTGAGCAACCCAGTTCTCGTTCTGGCCATGAATCCTGTTCTCTTCCTGCACGTCGTAATTGGGGCTCATCGGCTGCATAACCCCTGGTTTAGGGTTTAGGGTTGAGGGTAGAACCGCTGATGTCGAAATCCTGAATCGAAGACTGTTCAGGGTTAAGGGCTTAACCCACCGATATCCAAGGCGCAAAGGATGTGCTGAGCCCACCTTCACCTGGCAAAACTGCAAGTCTTATAGTGAACCCCAGAAAGTTGGAACATGGATTTAGGATGATTCGTGCTGGGATTCCCTCTACTTTACCTTAGGGCCATGAGGATACTAATGTTCCAACTTTCTGGCTTCTACTATATGCCTGCCGTTTCGAGGATGTGCTGCAAGATTTAAGGCCGAAGAGCTTTCCGGAGGTGGCGCTTCCTTCTGGCGGTTCTTCTCAGGAAACTTGCATATGCATATGTGGGTGGTTGTCAAAGTTGTGGTCCGTTTTGGGGTCCTTAAGATAATACGGCTCCTAATATTTAGGGCCCAAAAAGGGGCTATAATTTGATAACCATCCATCTGTGTATGTGATATACAATATGAAACTGAAATCAAGCTCCTTCAGAAGATGCCCCGAAAAAGCCAAAACCATCATAGCTGCATGATATCAAGAAAACCCTCCAAGGCTTCTTTTTCTGAATAAACCCTTACTTGGAGGATCATGGGACTTAGGAAGTCGGGTTGTGCGTACCCTAAGTGGGGTTATAAGTAAATATAAGTATGTGAAAATAAGTATAGTTACCTTAATTATAGCCCTAGTTACTAAGTCCCATGGTCCTTTAAGTAAACCCTTAAGGATCCTAGAACCCGAAGGATACAGGATCCTAAACTCTAAAGGACCTCACACCCTAAAGGATCCTACACCCTACAAGATCCCAAAGCCTAACCCTGAGGCTCGCGGGAGGCTCTTGGGCCCAAACAGGTGTTTGGGGCTATTATGAGCTTTAGGGTGAGGTATCCTCGTCCTAGACGTCCTAGACCCTGACCGCTTCGGTGTTTACGTCGAAGGTTAGGATCACAAGGGTCGAAGGCCCCACGCCTTCAAGCACCCGTCTAAGTATAACTGCAAAAGCGGATCCTTACAAAAGGCACCTCGTTTCGATTTGGGGCTGTAAATCCTAGCCTGAAATACAATATCTTCTTGAACTCAGAACAACAAGCCACGTGTTTTTGGTCTGCGGCCCGCACCTTTGGACTCCGCCGTCTTGTCACTCTGAAGCTTGGAGAAGGGCGGGCAGATCTTGGACACAGCCGGCGGCACTGCATTTGCTTGGGTACATCCCATGGCAACCTTGACTTTGAGGTCGCTAAGAATTAAAAGCCGGGTGGGGGGGGGGCGTGGCATGGACTGGGGCTTGATGGGCTTTGGGGGTGCTGTTATAGTAAAGTGGTCGCAGGAGCCCTAGGGAATAATATTGGAAACTGTTCAGCCTTCCATATGGTTTGGGGCTTAGGGTTTGGGGTTTAGGCTTAGGGTTGAAGGCTTCCATCTGGGTTCGGTCCATGGCCTGAAACCGGAAAATTCTGCTACGGTGCTCTGAGCAGCAAAGGGTTGCGACAGAAAAAGCTCACACAAATCCAGTTACATACAGGGTAAGCTGTTGTGTCGTACACCCCTAAGGGTCCATGTACCCAAATAGTACATACTTCGCCCTTCAAGCAGTCCTTATATAGGTACTTTGGCGCCAAAGTAGATACTACTATTTGGGATCATGGACCCTTACGGTAATCCTAAGCCTCCTAAGCCGTTCTACGAACCCGACAGTAAGCCATAAAGCAGTAGGCCAACAGTGGCCTAACATGCAGGTAGCCGGATCCAAACCGTTCCGCCAGATAGACTACGTACAGGGGCCTGTAAATTATGATCAGACTATTTTCTTTAGGGTATATCATGCTATAATCATACAAGACCATATAGGGATGCTGCATGACGACACTACAGTACTCCCGGGAAGCCTGCTCAAACCGCGAGTTCACACTCATTTAGTCCAGATCTCGCTCCAAGCCTCTGGACCTGAAGCCCTATAGCGTCTAAACCCTGCACTATAGGTGTCGATTTCAACAGTCCCCGAAACTATTTACAAGCAGGGCTCTATACTAAACAGCACGCGAAAATAAACATTATCCCAAAACGATACCTGGTCCAGGAGAGTTGGGGGTGATTGGGTCTGGGCCAGTTTAGGCTTTCCGGGTTTAGGGTGTAGGACTTAGGACTTGGGGAGGGTGTCCCGTCAATGCCGACTCCCTCAGTGGAAAGTTCAAAGGATCTTTATATAACCATCCCCAGACAGCCCAATGGTATGGTTCCAAACCCTAACCCCTAAACCCTTAAACCCTGAAACCCTCAGACCCTAAACGTTTATCAAACCGGAAGGGTACAGTTCCAGGGTTGAGAGCTGGGAGGTGGCAGGTAAGGGCCTGCTAGAACGGCATTCCCTGGTTTCACCGTCCTGAATCGGAGTCGAGATCAACACTCCCCAAGAATTAGCTATAATTAGGGCGCTATAAGGGCTCTATACTAAACAATAAAGGAGCCCAAACATTATCCCAAATCGATGCCTAGAATCCTGAACCCCGTGCCCTACACTCTAAACTCTAGACCCTCAGCCCTCTGCAACATACGAAGGTTTAAAGGTATCTGACAGCCGAAAACAACGTAAAGGTTCGGAGGACTTTACTAAGTGGGGTTACAGGCGGTAAATTTGCGATTGTGTGTGGACTGTATAGGGGTAACTATACTTACCTGACTTCGAACCCACCAGCCAACCGCACCTTGAGGATTCAAGCCCAAGACTGGAATTCGAATCACGGAGCACGTTAGAACAGAAAGCTTTGGTCGACAAGGGCTTCACGGTTTAGGGCTTGATGCTTGTTGGGTGTTAGATTAGGGCTCACGTCGGCGTGCCAACATTGCTGTTTTCAAAGGGTTGCGCTGGGACTGCTCACAACCTTTGGCAAGGAAGACACCAGATTGCTGTACGCAACAACCAGAAACACATGCTGTTTATTTATACCGGTGCCGTCATGATTAGAAGAGAGTTTTGGGGGTGAGCAGAATTAGTAGGAAGCATAGGTATTCTCCTCATTTCTGCTCCTCAGTGCCCTTTCTCCTATAAGAATCTTTTGAATGAGGGTTTATGCAATCGGGTTGAGGCCGTTCTGATGTTTTTGGAACCTGAGTGGTGATCAAGGGTTTGCATGCCTTTACTTGTGTTGCACGCTAGGGCTTAGCGGGGCCTCAACAGTGGTATCCTTGAGGGTTTGGTGTTGGGCTTAGGGTCTAAAGGTTCCTCCCTTCTTTCCCCTGAGGGCCCATGTAGAGAAACAATAAAACTTAGTATAAACTTCGACCAGTAAGTACATAGGGACTACACTTTCAAGCCAAAATATGTACTATACGGGCACATGGACTCTTAGAGATTGCAAGCACGGACAAGACCCAGTCATCACCAGTGCCAAACCCTGCGCACCTTTTCGATTCAGGGCAGCGGTCTCGCAAGGGAAACTTTGCCCTTGCTGTCTGGAGACTGGACCCAAGAGTAGCCTAGGAATAAAAAGGGTGCCCTTTCTGGTTCAAAGGGGCTTATAATAGGGAACCTGAACCCCAAAAAAAGGGAATAAGGGCCTACTCTAGGCCCTAGGAGAGACATTCGGTTTAGGGTTTTGGGCCTCTAGGGTTGGTACACCCACACGCAGCATCAGGTGACGGGTTATTACAGGACTTGGGGTTGTCTCGCACCCAAACCTCAAGCACCAATCCAAATCCTGGCAGCCCCTACCCCTTGAACCCTCACTCCAAAATCCCACGAGCCCCAATTCGGGGTACCTTATTTCGGGATCCTCATATAAGGATGCTACTATTTAAGGTACCCTACTAGGGTCCCCCAATTCTTGGAAACTCCCATATCATAGGGACGCTTACCGGGGGTAGGGGGAGGGCGGGTAGGGGGCCTTAGTGCCCACAGCAAGGACGTACTAAGGTTTATTGAAGGAAGTATAGCCCCCTACCCCGCTCCCCCTTACACCCCTATTTAAGGGTCCCTATGATCATATATCATATATTTGCTGTAGCAGTGGGGAGAATCATCAAACACCGTTACCTCATGGCCCCTTTAAACACTTCGCGGACGGTATAGAGCCACCAAAACAAAATCCGAGAATACCCTTCCGGAAGGTCATCGTAATCCATAAACTTAGCCCTACAAACCCTATACCTTAAGTCTAACCCTAACCCCTACCTTAACCCCGAACAACCTACCTTCTCAAGGACATATATAAAGAAATCATGTTAAGGAACCCTAAAAACACTCCGTTTCTTAGGATCCAGGTAACGCTACACTCCAAACTCTCAATCCTAAACGCTAAACTCTAAACCCTAAACTCTAAACACCAACCGGCACCGAGGTTCCTATCGCGAGCCCGATCCCTCAAAGTCGCTGTCCGCCACGACACTCCTTGGGCTGCAGGGTATTGATTTGGGAGTTTCCGAAAATTAGGGGTTACCTTATTTTGGGGTCCCTTGTAATAAGGATCCTACTATTTGGGGTTCTATATTAGGGTCCCCGATTTTCGGAAACTCCCGTTTAAAGGATTAGGGAACTTAGTAAGTTGGGTTTAGGGATCTAAATGACTAAAGGATTAGGGTTTAGGGTGAACCAGTTGAGTCGTCGTACGTTTCGGCATACCTTGTCATAGGCTCCGTTGACTATGTCGCCGGATCCTTGAAGAAATACATGCCCCACGTCTCAACCTGCCGAAATAACTGGCTCCGCATTCGGTTGCCGGAGCCCTTTGAAGCTCTACTAGGGGTGTAGGGTTTATGGTTCCAAATAAGTTAAAAACCATTGATTGATTAAGGCTAAACGAAAGCTTACCAACAAAAAACGAAGGCCTGTATACACCCAAAAGCCCCGAAGCCACTCTGGCAAACACCACCGAACGGACTCCACACCTCAGTCGTTACAATCCCTACTAAGCTTCCCATAATTTGCAGACTTTGACTTTGAAGGTGTTCCTATATAGGCACTCTTACTGCCAAAGCATATACTCGATGGGAGTTTCCGAAAAGAGGGCACCCTAAAATTATACCCTGAATAGTAGGATCCTGATTGAAAGGACCCCCAAAATAGGTCCCCCCAACAATTCCGGAAACTCCCAGAATGGGCCCCGTCAACCTCAAATCTTCGCAGCATCCAAGATGCCCTTCATCCCCGCCAAGGTCGGTCTTGACAGGGCCCTGCTTCAATTAGGGATTCTATAGTGAACCCCAGAAAGTTGGAACATGGATCTAGGATGATTCATGCTGGGATTCCCTGTACTTTGCTTTAAGGGCATGAGGATACTGATGTTCCAACTTTCTGGCTTCTAGTGTAAGATAGGGTATTCCAGGATCCCCCCCCCCAAGGGCCATTCAATAGAGCCCTTATTATGTTCCTCAACAATGGGTCTTTGGGAATATACTAGAGGGTAGTTTGGGGGGGGGGGGGGGGGTCTAGGCAGGGTTTAGGGCCTGGGGGGTTGAGGGTTTACAGTCTGGGCTGATTCTTGGAGGAACCTCTATACCGGTTCGCAAGATGGTTCTTGAAGGGTTCTTGCATGAGGTTTAGGGTTTAGGTGCTATAGAAGAACCTGATAAAGGCTCTAAAGCGGCCCTTGACAAGTGTTCGCTCAGATGGTCATATCTGGATTTGTGCGGGTTTGGGGTTTAAAGCTCTTGGCTCTAAAGTTCCTGGTTTCCCAAAACTTAAACTTAAAGCCAATGCTCTAAGGCCCTAGCCGTAAACTCTAAGTTCCTGAGTTTCGGTTTTTGGTTTAGGGTTTAGGGTTACCCTAAATCCAAACGCCTTCAGCTCTACACCCTGCCAAGACCACCCGACATACCCGTACTAGAGCCTCCTCGTAATCAGTCGTAGGTATTTTCGGACATAGTATCCAGGGCTGGTTGGAGTCTACTGGTGTAGAAACGCCATCAATTCCGAATTCCGTCACACTTTGAACCGGAAACCAGGAAGCCCTAAAACTACACCATGAACAATTCCTGAACCATAGAGCCAAAACTCTAGATGAAGGCTACTCGAACTGAGAGGCTGCGACAGCTGCAAGACTCCAAAACACCCAATTGAAGCCAAACACCATGAAGCCAATTTTCGATCTCCCACTCATGAGGCATTACCTAGTCTCTCCATTTACCCTTTACTAGACCCCAAATACCCAGTATGTCGGACCATACACCCTTTTTGACGGTACAAGGAAGGTCCTGGTAATTAAGGACCCACACGTTAGGGACAACACCGGATAGCCAGTTAGCAACATCCCGTTTTATAGGTTCAAGGTATAGTGAATGTTTGAGGTTTAATTACAAGGAGGGTCCTGGTCATCAAGGGGTTTCGGAGTCTCTGTGGCAGCGGAGCCTCACGGAAGAAGGCGTACCAAATGCCGTAGCTGGTGAGCAGAACGAGGGGCGGCGTAAACAGCGCAGCCATTACCTTGGAGATCGAGAGGTTCCAAGTACCAATGTAGTAGCTTTAGGGTTTACAGTTCCCTCAGCGGATTCTCTACGGGTTCCTCAAGGGATCTGAAGGGTTCAGGGTTTAGGGTTTAGGTTGTATGTGGGTAGTTCTCTGAATTAGGTTTTGTCTTGGACCCTCAAAGTGAACCAATCTAGAGAACTACCCATATGCTTATGTAGTATATACTATATAGGCACATGGAGCCTTATAAGCGAGATTGGTCTCCGGACTGCTTTGAAACCAGGCTTCAGGTTTGAGGGTTGGGGTTGAGGATATTTTTTAGGATATCGAGGGTTTAGGGTTTCGAGTTCAGGGTTTGAGCTTTGGGGGGGGGCCTAGCAAATTGTCCGGGAGCAGGGCTCACACACGAGGTGCCGGCAAGAATCCTGCCTCGAACTGTGAACCCTCAACCTTAATCCCCGAAACCCAGCGAAATAAAAACCAAGCTGTAAATCCACTCTGAGTCCCTTCTGCCCAAAGCCGTGCATTTTTGCCACCAAACCCTTCACCTTGAATGCAGACATCGCTAGACACCAGGTCACTGGATTCTGAAGCCTTCAGCAAGCCGAAATCCGAACCGCCAGATCCCCTCAAGCCAACCCTAAACCCTAAACCTAAACGTTCCTAGTAGATAAGACCCCGGCTGTTTGGGGCCACCCATAGCCTACAAGCTGGACTCCAAAGCCCAAACCCCTACCCTCAACTTTAAGCCTTCAACTCTGAACCCTGCAGCTCTAAACCAGTTCAAACTATCGCAGTTCTTTAAAAAAACGGATCATCTCGGATGATTATACAGCTACCATAAAGGCTAGAACCTTGGAGCCTTGAGTTCTAAAGTCTAAAGGCCCAGACCCTGAACCT
The DNA here is from genome assembly GCA_905221615.1 of Symbiodinium sp. CCMP2592. NCBI lineage: Eukaryota > Dinophyceae > Suessiales > Symbiodiniaceae > Symbiodinium > Symbiodinium sp. CCMP2592. The sequence goes on along the minus strand of CAJNDT010002957.1, from coordinate 770,039 downwards.
AAAAAACCCTAAAAACCTGGAGCCTTGAGTTCGAAGTTTAGGGTTTAGGGTTTAGGGGTTTAGGGTTTAGGGTTTAGGGGTTTAGGGTTTAGGGGTTTAGGGTTAAGGGTGAGCCTTGAGTTCGAAAGGCCGAGAAGCAGGGCCGGTGACTTTCATCTTCGGCGGAGGCGGCTGCACGAACTCCTCCGGCATCTCCTCGAGCTCACAGCGTGTTTGGGACTAGAGTTTAGGGCTTTAGGGGCTTAGTTGCTCGGGCTTAGGTCTTTAGGGGTTTAGGGTTTAGGGCTTCAGGGGTGCGCTCCATAGGAGATTCTTCAACGGTTGTACAAGTGTGTATTGTTACAGCAGGTTTGGGGGTACTTAAAGGATCAGTGGAATTAATTAGTCTGCAGCTTTTCACACACCACAATACTAGCTGCCGGCCTTTCTTAACCTGTGTACTAAGTGGCAACATCATCTATGCAGGGGTTATCAGATCTCGAGCGTTGCGGGATTTTGGGGTTGCAGAGATGCTAGGGTCCGTAAACGCGCTCCTCAATTCCTCATGCCAAGCTGGATCTCTTTGGTATGGGGTATGAAACTTTCGCTTTGGCTTTGGGGTTGTGTATGTTTCTGGTTCCAGAAGAGCTTCAGATGTTGCGGCTCTTGTGAGTTGTCACAAAGGTTCAGCACGGGTGTAACGGGCTTGAACAAGCTGAGCTCGGCACATCCTCATTGATTTCTTCTTGCCTTGGGGGAAGCGCAGACCCGCACCAGCTGTTGAAAACATATTAATGCTGGGTAGGAGCACAAGCACTTCCAGGTCGTAACAGAACTTTGCTTATGTCGCAACTCTGCGGAATCATGCGGGGTCTGCGGTACAAGCGTTTCAATTAAATCAAATCACGTCTTTTGGTACAAACATCAGGACCTGATAATGGATGGAATATGTGTCTGCGTCTCTCTATATGCGGAATTTGAGAAGATATTCCTTCTTACTAGTTACTGGCTATGTATTCCAACCTGTATATACATTACATACACCTCAACCCGAAACCCTAAACCCCTAAGCCCACCCAGCAAAGTCACAGGAGCCACCCGAGCCCCGCACGTGAGGTCCTCGGGATTTCCCTGGCAGCAATCTACTGACAAGCTGGGATTCAGGCGTAATTGGGGTTTTAGTGTCTTGACCTGGGCGCATGGGGTTTGGAATTTAGGATTTTGGGTTCAGGAACTGTTTTTCTGTAGTTTCTTGGCCAACATTTCACAGCAGTGTTGCCCACAGTGGCAAATGGATCGAATATTGGTATTAGTATTAATATTAGTAAGAAAATTAGTATTAGAATTAGTATTAGAATTAGTATTAGAATTAGTGTTAGTATTCGTGTTGTTGTTGCACAGCTGCTCGTCCTCCTACGGCCATGAGCCCTGAAGCCGGCACACTGGCTTAAATCTGGGGTTCAAGGCTAAGGACCCTAAATCCTACCTAGAGGGTCATACCCTACCCCTTTTTTGGGGTACCTACTTTTATGGTTAGGTTCTCTTATATAGAAAAGTAGGTACCTTAAAAAAGGGGTAGGGTATGACCCCATAGGTACAGTAAACCCCATAAAGTTGGAAACCGGATTATGGAAAAATAGTGCTGGGATTCCCTATACATTACTCTTAAGGATTGGGGCTACTGGGTTTCCAACTTTTGGGCTTCTACTGTAGACCGGGCTAAGGGTTCGGAGATTCACTTAAGCCTTCGGGTTGTGGGCTTTTCAGTTTTAAGTGATTCAGGCATCCCCTTGTGGAGTTCCTTGCGACCCCTGCCCATAACCTTACCTTCCTGAGCCAAAGCCCTGTGCAAATCCCGGACCAACAAAGCGAAACTGAGGCTTTCCCTTCGAAGCGCTGAGCCAAGAACCCTGAATCCCTAAATTCGAGACCCACAACATTAGATCTAAACCCTCACTCACGCAAGCATGCAGAAAGGAAGAACTCCAAGTCGTAAATCCTAAAGCCCGAAGTCTCTGAACACTATCGAAACCGACAAGAATGGTTCTGTGAAGTCTGTTGGTGCCTGCTGGCCCACGGGAGCTGCTGGCGACCTCATGCAAGCGTTCGGGTTGCTGGGTTGTTTTTGCTCTTGGGTGTGGTGTTTACGGTGCTAAGGGTGGTGTTCGTCTTTGGGTTCTGGGGCTTGGCAACGCCACAGCCACAACATGGTTCTTCAATTCTTGCTGTACTGATGGTTTAACTCTGAGCTTTTGCAAACTCTTAGGGCCTCAGGGTTCAGGTAGTTAGGGCCTCAGGGTTCAGGTATGGAGTTTGGGGATCTAGTCATAATTGCTCTAGAGACTATTATTAAACTTAGGATGTAGGCAATGTAGGCACGCTCTCTGCCCTCTGAAATTTCGCAGATCCCACCAAACATTCGTACCTTTTCTGCAGGCTTCACAAAACCCGAACCCCAAGCCCAGAACCCCCCCGACACAATCAAACCTGACAAACCCAAATTCCTGCAGCCCCAAACAATTGTATAGCGGGACCTTAACAACGAGATCAGGGTTTTAGGGTATGTTATGCCGTAAATACAATAAGGAACCCCCACATTAGTCTTGCCTCTATTCAAGCTTCCATATATATATATATATATATATATATACATATATATATATATATATATATATATATTTGATGCAAGTTCGCAGCCTCAGATTCCGGCCCAGGTGCACCCGGAGCTCCCGGTGGGCCCGGAGGGGGCCCTTGGTAGCCCGGTCCTGGGGGGGGCCCCTGGTACCCAGGAGGAGGCCCCTGGTATCCAGGCGGCGGAGGTCCTGCGGAACTGAGGGTCTGTTCTTAAGAATTTTTGGCGGTTCCAGGATTCTTGGGTTGTGTGAGAGCGCAAAGAAGCTACAGTTTGATACGCCTAAACCCGAAAGTCTCTACACCCGGAGAGCCCGGAAATTCAAGCTAGATGCCGCAGCAGGATCGAGAAGTTTCAGGTTTCTGTTTCGGGTTTAGTATCTAGGTTTCAAATCTCGGGGTCCTAGTACTTATGCCCGAAGTCCCCGGCATCTCCTACAACAGGACGAACCAAGTCTTCCACGCCTCAACCCTTCCTCCCTGAAGCCCCAAACTCCCAAATCCCATATTGAACCCCCGAATCCCAAGCCCTCGTCAATTGCTTTGCTTTAGGTCTAAAGCCTGGTGAGATGCCCATCAACCTAATGCATGGACCTTCAGAATCTGAGATTTTGGGGTAGAATCCAGATCGCATGACTATAGACGGACTATCGGGGAATAACCCAACTCTTCAGACCCCCATGCTAAGAAGGGCTTTATTCCCTAATCCATATAAAGCCTAAACCCGCTCTCACTCCACAGCTGGCTTTATATGCAAAGATTTCCGAGCCTCCTTGCCACAGTGTGGGCAAAGCTTTGGCTCAACAGCCTGCTTCACCACCTTGGAGCGAGACGCCTTTGTCGCCAACTTGATATGGGAGTTTCCGAAAATAGGGGACCCTAATATAGTACCCTAAATAGTAGGATCCGTATTATAAGGACCCCAAAATATGGTACCCCCTGTTTTTGGAAACTCCCATATTGTCTTTGACTGCTCGCAGCAATCGAAGGGATTGAGCAGCGCGCAATTCGTGGGGAGGCCTTCATCAGGTCATTGCACCATCCCGTTGGCTCTGGCACCATAAGGTAAAAGCCAGAAAGTTGGAATATGATTATCCTAAACCCTGTATGGCAAATTATAGGGTATCCTACCATGAAACCAAATTCCAACTTTCTGGAGTTCCCTTTATTGTTGTAGCCAAGGTTCTCTTCAGGTAGGTGAGCACATGGCCAGGCTAAGTGTTTCGGCATCCTTGGCATGGACGCAGATGAGGGCCGGACTCAGCTTCCATCCCACGCCAACTGCCAACAACCAGGGTTTGAGCGACTATTCCAAAAATCCATACAATTAAGCACTGGCGCAGAGCGCTGAACTACACTAAGGAATATGTCTTCATTAGAGTTGAGAAAGCCCACGAGTGCAACCGCTGCAAACCAATTCTGGGTCATAACACTAAGCCACATAAACTCTAGAACTTAGGTACGGCCCCCACTCAGTAATAGTTGAATAAAACTCATAATATAGTTATATTAGGACCTTAATAGTAGCCCTATCATAGACTCTTACTGTAAGGGGGGCCGTAATCTAGAACCTGAAACGCCTAAACCCAAGAACCATGGAGGCTCTGTAGCCCCTGAAGGCCCTGAGCCGTATGCGTACCACGCCCGGTCCTGGGCCGCCCTGGGGTGGACCCTGGGGCGGTGGCCCTGCGAGGGTTTAGGGTTTAGGGTTTAGGGTTTAGGGTTTAGGGAGCCAGCAAAATTGTTACTGATGCACAGAAAAGGGCTGTTTATCCCTGATCGGGTTTCACGAGAGTTTTAGGGCTTTACACATGGGTGGCTTTCAACATTATGGTCCCTTTTGGGGTCCCTACTATAATACGGCACCTATTATTTAGGGTACCCCAAAAAGGGACCCTAATTTTGACAACCACCCACATTTTTCAGAAGAACCTCATAAGGCTTTTGTGTAACGGAGTTCTGTTCAGCTGCGAGTTTCAGGCTTGAGGCTTCGCACGTTAGTGCTGGGGGCTCAAGTGTTCAGCTCTGGGGGGCCGTGGGATCCAATGTAGGGGCCTTAGTAACTGGAATAGGCCTCCGGGGCATCAGGTAATGTATCCGTACGTCGAAGGAACCCTGAGGAATAGCTTTACAAATTACTCTACTACATGAAGGTCTTGCTTCTGTTTCGGCTCTTGCAAAACATCCTGCAATTCATCCGGAAGGCTTCAGGGTTAGGGTTCAGGGTTAGGGCCCAAAACACCAGCCTAATCAAGCAGGTGGGTACCGGTAGCGGTAGACCTTTTATTAAACCCACTATGTAGGGCTTCGAAAAAGTGTGGGGCGTCGGGCGTGGGAGGTGGAATTGGGGGTCGGGGTTTAGGAGGTTTAGGGTTTGGGGTTTTGGGGGCTTAAGTGTAGGGTTGCTTATCTGGTCAGGATTTGGGCTCTGCATGCATGGGGCATAAAGCATTCAACCCACAAACCCAGAAGCACAGCCACATGTATGGTTAGGACATGGCAGGTTCTCCACTTCCCCAAAATAGTAAACCCTCAATGCCTGAAGCCCCAATGAGGGACCCAGAGAGCCCAATACACCTTAATTAAGAAATATAGCTTAAATCATAATATGAAGCCCTAAAGACTTTACGAAATATACCTTAAATCACAATATGAAGCCCTAAAGATTTTAAGCCATATTCCTTAATTGAGGGGTATATGAAACCCTAAAGATTTTAAGCCATACGCCTTAATTAAGGGGTATTGGGCTCTCTGGGGAGAGAATCCGGATGACAGGCTTTCCAAACCTGGAAGCAAGATTCAGCCCGAGGCCTCGAGATTTAGGGTTGGGGTTTATGTGAGTAGTTGTCAAAATTATGGCCCCTTGTTGGGTACCTAAAATATTAGGTGCCGTATTATCATAAGGACCCAAAAAGGGACCATAATTTTGACAACCACCCATGTATATTGACAGTATAAGAAATCTCCGAAGCCCTATTCTAATCACGAAAGCATCGCATTGGTTTCTTTCTTGCTGCTTTGGAGCTCAGGGCACTGTGCTAATCAGATAGAAACCTCAAGCCCCCCTAGAATCCTTCAAGGAAACTGCACTCAGTGGAACAACGGAAGGAAGCATGACAAGGAACCCTTAAAAGGGCTCTGTTCCAGGAACCCTTCACAGAACCCTCAAAGGAATCCAAAAAAGAGCCCTCAAATAAATGCACCACTCAAACCTTACCTTTGGTTAGTAGGGAATGGAAGAATGGTAGTAATTGATGTTATAATGGTACCCCATTCCTCCACTCCCTACTAACCAAAGGTAAGAAACGGCCCATGAGCTGCCGGGCCTTGCTGGAAGGGCGGCTGTCCAGGGGGAGGTCGGTAGACCTGGGCCCGGAATCGTGAGGCGATCCCTCGTCGTCGGGTTTGGGGACATAGGGTTCGGGGGTTCAGGGTTTAGGATAGGGGCCTTAGCAATTAGACTAGGGTTAGATTTGGGGACATGGGGTTTGAGGGTTTAGGGTTTAGGATAGAGGCCTTAACTAGACTAGGGTTCCTCTGAAGGGGTCCTTTGTATTGGGGACTTAGGGCTTCGGGTAATTAGGGGTGAGAGTTTGGGTTTTGTCAAAAGCATTATCGGCCTCAAGGGTGCTCAGGGGAATTTACAAGGGCTTCTAAGGGTTCTTATCATACTGTTGATGATATAAATCCTGCATTACCTTAAGGACCCTAAACTATGGGATTTATGGTATATTCCTTATTATGGGTAGGGCAGGATTTATGTCAACAGCCGTAGCACAATACCCATCAATGAAGGAAACGGCTTCGAGTGGAGGATTCAGTGTTTAGTTCAGGGTTGAGGACCATTCCCTTAATCATCAGAAGCTCGGTACACTGAATGCGTCATGTCATGCGAAAGTAGGCCCGTAGTTTGTCTGAATTCTTTAGGTGTAGTGTGTGTAGGTTTTGCGGGCATGATGCCGGGTTTAGGGCTTTATTGGCTTAGACTGGTAGTACGTTACAGGATGTGGTGCTTAAGGCTCATGCCGTACCACAAACGAACCCTTACAAGAGTCTTAAAAGCGGAAACCGTAAGCCGACCCTATGACACCGTGTACGTTAGAATACGTCTGTATTGTTCTAAGAATTTACGCTTGGGCTTAGGGCTGAGGGCTAAGGGCCTAAGATTAAGAACTTATAGTCTGCACTTTGGGGCCTACGGTTTGGTGACTGGTTCGGGGCAACAGATTGTTGTTGAAATCCTCTCGGTTTGGCTTTCATACCTTCATTACTTTACTTTCAGCACAAGTTCCTAGTCTTCCTTTGTCTTTTCCTCTCTCCCACCCCAAACTCAGAAGCCCCGAAGATTTCAATGCAACAACTGAGCCCCATACGCGAAACTTTGGCTTATAAGCCCGTTCCCCTATACCTGACATACTCAACCGTAAGCCCCTAAAAGCTTCTGAGCGCCCGCTTAACGGCTCAAAATCCCAAATTCTAATGCCCTGGAACTTACACTCACACCCACTCCCTCCGAAAACGCAACTAGATAAATACATAAGCATGCAGACGTACAAAAAAAAGCTGGGTTGACATACGTGTATCTGTTACGTTTTTGTGCAAACACAGACAGCCTGTATGTAGTGATTTATACAAGGTAATATGCAAAGAAGTATCGAATTGGTACCCAAGACCTGGGGTGGCGGCACCGTTGTTCGGAGGAGGCGGAGCACCCTGAAAGGACGTGATCACGTCGGCCTTCCCTGCTCCTGTCTAAGGTTTAGGGTTTGGGTGCCCTATAGAACACTCCATCTGTATATCCGTTACTGCATGAGGTGTAAGGTTCAAGGCGTACGTTTTAGTGCTCCTGCTGGGCAGTTTTGCCTTGAATTAAAAGGTTTCATAAGGGTTTCATAGGTTTGGGGGCAGTTTGGGCTTGACGGTTGAGGTTTAAGGCTTGAAACGTGTTACAGTAAACCCCATAAAGTTGGAAACCGGATTAAGGTAAAATAGTGCTGGGATTCACTATATAATACTCTTAAGGATTGAAGCTATTAGGCTTCCAACTTTTGGGCTTCTACTGTACTTGCTCCAGATGACATCTGGGCCCTGGAAAGGTCAACTTCCGCTCAGAGTGTTGAGGGTAGGGCTTGGGGTTTACCTTGGGATCCGACTACCTACCGTTTTAAGAATTCTACCCTCTAACTAAGGGGTCATAACCTACTATTTTGCAGGGCTTGGGGATACAGGTAGGGCCTATAGGGTTTAGGATTTCGGTTTTGCCAGGGTTGATGAAATTCGGGGTTTACATGTGGCTCCCGCTTGTAAATCTTGAGGCGATAAATAGCAGCTGTCGGTCCTGGCAGCTCAAGGAAATCGCCTCCCCGACCTTGCGGTGAGATGGTCGACTATCTTGGAGGGCTTAGGGTTTAGGTTCATGCTTCTTTTGGGCTTGGGTTTTGCTGTCTATTAACACTACTTGTCTCTTTAGGGCTTTGGGTTGTAGGGGTTAGATCATTAATAAAGTAGAAGGTTCGGGCTTACAGGAGTAGGGATCTAGGAACCAAGTTCGAGGGTTCCGCGAACAAGGCTCAGGATTTGGGAGGATTGGGTTATGTAGGGTATTTAAGGTCTAGCAGTTTCAACACTCACTATTCTTCCTACTATTAAACGGATTTCGCGGGATTGCTGGCAATCTGCTTGTAAATCTCAGAATCTTACGGTAGTCTGTTTTACACTGCAGGTGTTTTGCTGTCACGGCACCCCTGCTTTAAACCTGACCCTAAGGGTCCCATAGTCATCATATACTCTCCAAAATCGTATCCTACATAACTACTATCCGAAACCCGAATGCCTAATTATTGGATCCCAGAGGGTCCATATACACTACTATGATGGAATTAGGCCCCAAAAGACCATCCCCATTATGGTTTTGGGGACCTAATTCCATAATAGTAGTGTATATGGACCCTCTGGGTGAACTGGGGAACCTCGGTTCGGAGAGCAGGTCCAGGGATTTTCATCGCTTGCCATACGGCTGGGCCCTGAATAGACGACGGAAACCATCAGAACGGTTGATGAGGGTACCTTTAAGGGGCTCCTTTGAGGGATCTATGGGGTTTTGGGGTTTAGGGTAATGATACAAATCCTGCATTACCTCAAAAACCCCTATGCTACAGGGATTTTGATATATTCCTCATTATGGGTAAGGCAGGAGTTATATCATCAACCGTACTGCTCGGGTCAAGGGTTAATGGGGCTTCCCAGGATGTTAGGCGTAGGGCGTAGGGGTTTCATTGGTGCAGGGCTCTGGGTTCAACCTTGCGACGATCGGGGCCCAGAGACTCCAATATCCCTTAATTAAGGAATATACCTTAAATTATAGTAGGATCCCTTATATGATTTAAGGTATATTCCTTAATTAAGGGATATTGGAGTCTCTGGGGGCTTAAGGTTCGGCTTAGTGGTTCAGGATCTTCGGCTCCTGAAACCCTACAGTTCCGCTAAACCAACACCCTAAACCCTGAACCCTGCTCGGAGGATCGTGGGACTTAGTAAGTATGGTTATAAGTACCCTAAGTGGGGATATAAGAACTTATAAGTACAGTTACCTTAGTTATAACCCTAGTTACTAAGTCCCAAGATCCTCTAAGTGAACCAAACTCTGTGCCCTGAGCCAAAACTCTAACCTCTCAACGTGGCTCTGGGAGGCTCTGGGTGATGTCTAAAGCATTGCGGTTTGCGATTTCGGCTTCGGGTTTGGGGAATCGCGGCCTTCATGCTATACTTTGGGGTCCTTTTGCAAACTCCCCAGACCTCTAGAAGTAGCCTACCTTCATGTCGAGCGGCATTCCGAAGCACCGCCTTCACGCCGCTTCGGGCCACGTATGGCTTCTTAGGAACCAGAGAATCCAGTACACCCTCAACCCCTGAACCACCCCATCCTGGGCTTCTGAGGAACAGGCAAACGCTACGAACAGGAGCCTCGACTGAGGGTTTGGGGTTCCTCTAATGCATCGTCTGGGATTCTACAGGGGTTCTACAAAGCTTTGGGGTTTAGCGCTTAGGACGTAGGGTTTAGGGGTGTGTTTAGTTCTTGGGGCATAGAGTCGCTTAGAGGTTTAGGGAGATTCGTTTAAGCTATGAATGAGGGACTAACTTAAAGGATCATGGGACTTAGTAACTACGGTTATGACTAAGGTAGCTATACTTATAGTTACATATAACCCGATTTAGGGCACTCATAACCATACTTACTAGGTCCCATGATCCTCCAAGTAGGGTTTAGGGTCCAAGGCCAAGCGGTTCATGTCTACGGCTTGCCAAAGCTTGTAGATGCGGTGGGACATCAGGGTTTGAGGTTTGGGGTTCCCGAAAATCATAGAACTGTAAGATGTTACTTGCCCAGTATCTTGGGATAACTAAAGGTTAACCTTTGGGATTGCACAGGGATGATAGTACCCCAAAAAGGTTGAAGGCTAACTACTCTGCTACTGAGAGACTGTCTAAACCTAAGAGTAGCCTAGGAATAAAAAGGGTGCCCTTTTTGGGTTAAAGGGGGCTTATAAGGGAACCTAAACCCTAAAAAAGGGAATAAGGGCCTACTCTGGGTCCTAGCTGTTGAGCCTGAGCTTGGGGTTCAGGGCCTTGGATTTCTGGCATTCCCACGACATCGTCGGCAGCGCTCAGATTGCACTAACTTGCAAGGCCTGCGTAACTGTTGGCACGGGGCAGGGGTTATAGTGCGAAAAAATATTGGGCGTGTGCTCAGTTTTTTGCTGCTGTGTGGGCGGATGCAGGAAAGGGATCTTCGACAGATTTTGATTTAGAACTGAGGGTTTCACAAGTTCCAAGGACTGACATGCAAGGCATTGGAAAGCACACCCGTTTTTTGTTACAGGGTTTAGGGTTTAGGGTTTAGGGTTTAGGGATTGATAGGCTTTAATGATTCAGGGTGTTCTGCCGCTTTGCAGCGAATGAAACATGGAACCCGCAGTAGCTACTGCTTCAGCCCTTGGCTACAGTCGGCTACAGTTAACACATTCTAATATCCCCACATCTAACGTAGACACAACCTGCTTAGAGCTCACCACATATTTGCTGCATTAGCCCTAAAACTAGACTTTATAAACCCCAATAATGCAAATGGTGCACCCCTCATCTCAGCGTAAATGTGTGCTGCGTCCTTTGAGCTTTAGGTTTTGTGGGCGGTGATTTGAAAACTAGCTGTCAAACTCCGTAATGAGCTCTTCCATCCCTGAGGTAATCACCTCATGAGTCACCGCGCTTGGTGGTGTAAACCAGTGTTCTGCTTGACTTTCAATGGCACGATCCAATGACCGTGAGCGCGCATCAACGAAATTCGGCCTTGTACACTCCGTCGAATTGATACTGCGCTCATCAAGTCACAAGTCTCAGAGCCTTGAAAGCTGAATGCAAAACACGTTCGGTAATGAAGTCCCGATGTTAAGTCCCTCCAAACCATAGTGAGGATCGAAATCGTAGAGCGGAAGTCGTCGTTCTCCCTTGGCAACTGTCGAGGAGTTGCTAAAAGCGCCCATCTCTGAAATGTTGGGCAGCGAAGCGATGTGGCGATATTCGATGGAATTCCAGAAAGCCTCACACCAATTTCCTACATTCAAAGCATGAAACGGCTAGCTGTGCAGAAATCGTTGGAAACTCACTCAAGTGGTTAGAACCACTAGGACTCTCCTGCATCGCCTCTCGGGTCTCGTAAGCTGACAGCCCTAAGACGTGAACACCATTGGCTAAACTCTTGAATCACGAACCCTCAATACCCTGACACCCCCCCTACGAATTTTACAAATCCTAACGGTCTCTCTCACATGCCAAAAAGCGCAAGCCGACAACTCTTCCTAACACCTGGCTCCTACAGTTTCCTGAACTTGCTGCACCATATCCTACCTAAAGAATCAGTACACCCTGTTAGCAAAAAAAACTAAACAACTAAGACTCAAACTAGAACCCAAGACCGTAAACTCCAAGAGCCAACAAAAAAAACCTCAAGGGGCCCAAAAGAGCTTCATAAAGCCTTAGAGTCGTAAACCGCACATCCCTCTAATCATCCCTAAACCCTAAACCCCTCAGCCCCCAAACCTTGCACCCTAAACCCCCTCATCCCTAAACCCTACGATAAGCCCTCACCCCTACAGCCCCCCAACAAACCTCAGGGCCCAAGAGCCTGCGCCGACAGAGAGGCTGACAGCAGGGCCTGTGGGTGTAGGGCTTAAGGCTTAGGGTTTAGGGTTTAGGGCTTTGGGTTTAGGGTTTAAGGCTTCCCAGACCTTCCAAAATCCCTTAATTAAGGAATATACCTTAAATCACATTAAGGATCCTACTATCATCTAAGGGATACTCCTTAATTAAGGGATTTTGGAAGGTCTGGGCTTATAGGGCTTGGAGTTTAGGGCTTGCAAGCTTTCGAGTTCTTGGGTTTGGGGTTTGGGGTTTAGGAGGGCTTACGACTTTAGGAAGCTTGGTGTTTGAGGTTTGAGGGGCTTAGCCCCTGGGATCCAAGTAGCTAAGAATCATATGGGAGGTTGTCAAAATTGTGGTCTCCTTTTGGGTACCCTAAATATGAGGTGCCGTATTATAATAAGGACCCGAAAAGGGGCCCTAATTTTGACAACTACCCATATACTCTCCCAAAATGCAAACCTACACAACTACTATCCTTAACCCAAGTACCTGATTATTGGGTCCTTTGGACCCTTGTTGAGGCTGGGGCTTTTGGGTCAGGGTTTGGGGCGTACGGCTCAACTTTAGTTTCGGAGGTCGGGACGCAGTCTCTTCCGGCACCCGAACCCGAAGGTCCAAGTACCCAAATCGTAGGGTGTTTAGGTGAGGTAGAGTATTTGTGGCTCAAAATCCCACGTTTTGGGATCTCGCAGCCTGTAGGTAGGGCTTGGGGATTCCAGGATTTAGGATGAGTGAGTTCTTCAGGGTTGAGGCCCCAGGGAACTGTTCCGGTTCAGGGTATAGGATTAAGGTTTAGGGCTTAGCGGTAGTGTGGGCGAGAGCTCATTCTTTCGGATGTAGAAGTATAGGTTTGTCCATACTGTCTTGGATCTTACAGCGTTTTCTTGTTGTGCTTCTTCAAGGGAGTCAACTGTGCGCAGGATCGTGGATCGATGTGGGGCTGGGCTTAGCAGGATCGTGGATCGATGTGGGGCTAGGCTTAGGGATTGATGCTGGCGTGTCTTACGGTTTAAGGGCTTGCAAGGCTAATCCGACCGTTCAGCAGCTGCCCTAAACTTTTTTCTGAACCATAATTACCGCCCCGGACTTGAATCCCTCAAAACTTAAACACGGAAACCGATCGAACCTCAAACCCCTACTGCGCTTCCCGAAAACCGCCAGTTCGTGAAATGCTTCCATGTTTGCTCGATTGTGCAACTATGGCCGGCTCTCGGCGAGGGCCTGTCTGAGAAGAAGTGTATATGAAAGTCACAGTCTCCGGGTTCTTGTTATTAAGGAATTGAATTTAGTTTACCATAGCTAACCAGTGGTTTTGGGGGTTCCCTTGGCTCTTTAGCTCCTTACTTAACAGGGATTATCATCATCCCTGGCTCCTTAGCTCCCCCAATATCAATGGTTAGACAATAAGGACACCATATTATCTCCTGTAGATCCCTATGTTGAAAGTAGCCGGCTCGGTGTTGCATATAGAAAGGTCCTCGATAGGAGTCAGCTCAACAAGCCTTCAATGCAGGAGTCCTCCGAGAGTGTGTAAGTCCCAAACCACAACGCCCTTGCAGGATGCCAATATAGTTGTAGTGGACTAAACATTTAGACTGGGATAAGTATAGTCATATATTGCCTGAGTATTCGCGCAACTACTCTAGTACCCTGCAGCAGACCCTAAACCCTAAAAGCCACACCCTGACAACTTTTGAAGGCCTCGGCATGCCGTGGCCGTGCAAGCCTCCCGCTTATCGAGTTCCGGGGCATAGTCTGGGATAGAGCATGTAACGTCTGAAAATAGCTGTGTGATGGCTCTGTTATCTTGAAAGCAAGGTATCTGAGGGGCCATTGCCAGGGAGAGCGGGACCGTTTCGTAAACCCAACGCCTGGCTCCTACCCCTCTTGAACAATCGGCTGAAACAGTAGATGCAATGTGCAGGATCTATATGCAAGGTTCACTGGGGTCGGCGTTTGGGATGTACAACGTCTCCACTGCTCGAGATTCGGGGCTTACACTATAAGGATGTATTGTACATTCTGAGGTTTAGGGCTTACTACTGTGGCATGATTGCTTCGATAAGCTCGATACAGCTTAAACTTCAGGATGTAGGATTTGTGGTGTAAGAGCCTTACGAGGCTAAAGGATGCCAATTCCAGGCTTTAAGCCCTAAACCCCGAGCCTCAATCCCAAGCCCTAAAGCCCAAACCTCAAACGATAGACCCTAAAGCCAACCCTAATCCCAAGCCCCAAAGCCTAAACCCTAAGCCCAGGCCCCAAAACATGGAAGCAGCACCTGCAGGTTGCCAAAGGATCGCTTAAGTCTCCACCTGCTTGCAATTGGGTGGCTGTCAAAATTATGGTCCCTTTTTGCGTACCCTAATTATAATAGGTGCCGTATTATCATAGGGACCCAAGAAGGGGCCATAATTTTGACAACCACTCGCTTGGGTTTAGGGACCAGCGCCAGCACTGCCTTAAGTCTCAGGCTCTAGGGCCCTGAAGCCCGAGAAAGGTTTTGCAGCTGAGACTCTCGTTAAGGACGGGGTCCCACCGTCTAAACGAAGCCAGAGAAGCCAACGCCCCGACATTGAGGAATCTAGCTTAAAATATTGGGGGGGGGGGGGGGCTTAATCTTACGGTTTGAGGTATATTCCTTCATTAAGGAGTGTTGAGTTTGTTGGGAACTGTTTGAAGATACATGTACGGCGACCTCAAGACGGAAATTCACCAGAACAAGCCCGACCTCAACCGCGAACGTTGCACCGCCCTGACACACAGCTTTAAACTCTAAACCCGAATGCCGGAATCAAAACCCATAACCCACCGCAAAACATGTGCATTACCATTGATGCGGTTGATGTACAGGGCAACAGACATCAAGGCCGTCGGCTCACGACCCTCTTGAACAACCTTTGCTAAAAAAAACATCTACAGTAGGAGCCAAGAGGTTAGTTTGACTAGTGCTGGGAGGGCATGGGGATGAGGATGTGCCAACTTTCCAGCTTCTACTCCATAGAACGGATCTTACGAGTTCTAAAACCCCATCAAAACCCTTTGCCAAAGCCCGTAGAACACCTGCTCAAACCCTTTAGGTCAGAGGCCTTAAGCAACTAGCCTTTGATGTCTATAGGTACTTCGAAGATCATGAGGACTTAGATCGCAAGGTTACAAGCGGGGCTATAAGTAGATATAAGTACAGTTACCTTAAATACAACCCAGTCACTGAGTCCCATAGTCCTCTAAACCCTAAACCCTAAAACCCTAAAAAGCCCTAGAGACCCTAGGCCCTAAACTAAACCCCAAGTCCGATGGATCCTCTAGGTACTGCTTTGTCTTATATCCCAGAGGGTCCATACCCACTACTATTATGGACTTCGGCCCTAAAAGACCATCCCCATTATGGTTTTGGGGACCTAATTCCATAATAGTAGTGTATATGGACCATCTGGGTATAGAAGTCTAGATCTTCGCCGGGCTGCTCGTTTACAACAATCCGAGTTCCGTCTCCCTTGGGGATATGGACCCTCTCAAGAGGTCTCTTTTAAGAGAGCCAGAAGTAGGGTTAAGACGGTCAAAAGTGTCCCTCTCAGGGGTCTCCCTAACAGTACCTAGGATCTGGCTGCCGTTCATCAAACGCTATAGCTTTTCAACAAGACTCCACGCCTAAAGCCCTACAATAGTCGAATGCTTCGAGTTGCCTGCTCTCTAGCTTATCTGATCAGGGTTCATGTTACTGTGGCCTTAAAACCCTAAACCCTAAAACCTAGGGAGGAGGACGTTGTGGGAACCTATCGTTTTCAAGGTTTGTAGTGGTCGGGAACGACGTACCAAGGAAAAGCAAACATAGAATTATCAAACCTCAAAACCGGAAAACCCTCAAGCCCTCCAAGTTGCGACGCATCATTGCACTCTATATACCTTGCATATATCCTAATGAACACCCTGTAGCTTATAGAACTCCTTATAGCATTCCCTCTACAATACCACCTAAATTGAATCATATATACCATTCAGAACACCCTTTACATACCCTATAGAATGCCCTCTACAATGCCCTATACAATACCTTAAAATATACCTAATAGAATACCTTATAGAATACTCTGCATAGTACGCGCAATGTACCCGATATGTATGTGTATATACATATACCTATATATATATATATACACACCTTACAAAGACATCTGGAATAGCCTGCAGAGTACCTCATGGAATATCATCTACATGCAAGATACCCCCAGTATATCTTTCATAAACCCTGTAGAATACCGTATCGAAAACCTATGAGGATTTATATAAGGACAACCAGGAGGAGCATAAGATCTCGCCCTCACCATCTACACTGTAGCTTATTGAGTAGAGGTTTTCTGTAGGAAGTCAGGAACTCAGGCGAATACCCTATAGAATGCTTTACAGAACACACCCTTATATGCCTTAATGAATTTCATAAAGACTATCCTGCAGAATATGCTGTAGAATCCTCCCTAGATACCTCATACACACATATATATATATATATATATATAAACGCACACTTGATTGAATATGCTACCCGCTATCGCCTAAGAATACCTATCATACCCGTATATATATATATATATATATATATATATACACATATCATAGCCTAAAGAATACCTAAAGAATACAATCCTAAGAAAATCCCTATAGAGTACCCGATAGAACGCGCACAGAACACTTTATAGAATGCAAAACGCATACCCCATACATACATATATATATATATATATATATATTGCCATGATATGATATTATTACCCTATCCGATACCCTTTCGAGTACCCTATGGGATACCTATAGAACGCCGTAAGGATAGAGCAGTCAAATAGTGAAAATCGAAAGGAGTCCAAGAGCTGAGAATTCCCCTAGTTGAACTGGAGCTTATTATTGGAGCTTATAATTGAGTAAGGGCTTTCTATGAAGGAAACCAGGAACCTGGAGGAATAGCATCATAATCATAAAGTACGATATAGAACACACCCTTTCTTTACAGACCCTGGAGAATTTCATATAGAATACACTGCAAAATACCTCATAAAAGACCCACCATATACCTCAGACATACCTTATTGAATACCCTATGGCGCCTGTAGAGTACCTTGTAAAATACGTTCTAGAATACCACCTACATGGAATACCGTGTAGAATACCTTGTACAATGCACCCTATATACCCCCGATGTACCTTACAGAATACCATCTGCAATACCCTACAGAATGCAGCTGGGGTCTATTGAGGTTCAATAGCCGATATTTAACCTCAATAGCCCCCCCCCCCGGAATCCAAGATCCAAGATGTCCCCAGAAAGTTGTTCAGACAATCTTGGATTCCGGGGGGGAGGGCTATTGAGGTTAAATATCGGCTATTGAACCTCAATAAACCCTAACCATGGAATCCAAGATTCCCCGAAAAACTTTCTAGGGGCATCTTGGATCTTGGATTCCGGGGGGGGGGGCTATTGAGGTTAAATATCGGCGATTGAACCTCAATAGCCCCCCCCCCGGAATCCAAGATCCAAGATGTCCCCAGAAAGTTTTTCAGACAATCTTGGATTCCGGGGGGGAGGGCTATTGAGGTTAAATATCGGCTATTGAACCTCAATAAACCCTAACCATGGAATCCAAGATTCCCCGAAAAACTTTCTAGGGGCATCTTGGATCTTGGATTCCGGGGGGGGGGGCTATTGAGGTTAAATATCGGCGATTGAACCTCAATAGCCCCCCCCCCGGAATCCAATATGCAAGATACCTCTAGAAAGTTTTTCGGGAAATCTTGAATTCCATGTCTATTGCAAGCTAACTATTATATGCTACCGAAGGGAACGCCGTGAGACTTCCGAAAACCATGCAACCGATACCGAAAACTACAAAACCATAGGTTCCCACAGCGTCCTCTTCTGAAAACCTAAACCGACTTTACCCCACTTGCCTTGCCAAAGTACTCCGCCGGCGACCATGGCAGGCGACAGTCTCGAATCTCGAGCTAACGAAGGCTTAATGGGTAAGGATCTCATGAAGTGCTGCAGGCCTTCTTTCGAGGGGTCCTTTAAGGGACTGGCCGGGTCCCTTCAAACCCTAAACCCTAAACCTCTGAACCAAAAACCTTTAATTTAAGGGACTATCAGGGTTCCTGCAAGGGCTCTATTTGGGAGGCCGCCGGCGTTCCGGCGGGGCATTCTTGATCAAGTTCCGACATTACCAGGCTTGAGTTGGGGTTCATGGTTTAGGGACCTGAAGTCTGCATATGATGAACAAATGGAATTATTTTCTCTAACTTGAGCTGCCGGCAGCGACCGGCAAAGGCAACAAAAAGGTTCGGGGCACAACGGACTGAAGCTTTGGGAGTTCAGGGCATGGGCATGGTCCAGGTCAACTCAAACCCTAAAGGTAGTGAGTACAGGAGGTATATAACGTGTTTGCACATCTAGATGTTGGAGGAAGGCCTAAAGGTCTCGCGTGGTGATCTCAGGGTCTGGTTTAAGGGTTGAGGATGCAAGTGTAGGGAGTTACAATCCCCTCTCGAGCCCTCCCCATCCCATAAATACTTTCAAAGCTAAGCCCCAAACGAACCCGTTCAAAACTAGTGGCCGCTTCTAAGCTTTCCTAAGGTCCTACAAGTCCGCCTTTATAGAACCCTTAGAACCTTCGACCAAAACGGCACCCTAAACCCTAAACCCCTAAACCCTAAACCCCTAAAGCGCTAAACCCTGAGCCCCATTTCTTTCTCTGCCCTCGTGGATCAACCGCCGCTCCGCGTGCCCGAGATGAACCCAGCGTGGCTGATACGATACTCCCGCGTGGCCTGGCTACAGTTTAGGGTTTCGGGGCTCCTAGAAAAAGGAGCTGTCAGGGCTCCTATGAGGGATCTATAAGGGCACTAGTAGAGTTTAGGGATCTAGGGTTTAGGGTTTAGTTAGGGGCTCGGGTTGAGGGTAGGGTTTTAGGGTTCAGGGTTCTGGGTTTGGGATTTAGGGCTTCGGGCTTAGAGGCTCAGGGTTCAGGGCAGAAGCTTTGTAATAAGGTTGAAAGTGTAGGGTTATTTTGAGAATAGGGGTTTAGGGTTTAGGGCTCCCTTTTTAGTATTGGGTAACTTTATAAGGAACCTAGGACTACAAAATGGGAATAAGGGTACTACTTGGCATCCTAGAAAGTGTAGGGTTCTTTTGAAAATAGTTTTAGGGTTTAAGGTTGAAACTAGTCGGCTCAAGCTTGTTTTGAATAGTTTGGATTTCCGATTTGGGGGGTCCTCACGGCATAAACGATTCCTCAGAGCCTTCGGAAGGATTTTTTATGGGAGGCGATCAAAGCCATCTAGTTTTCAAACGCTCCCCAAATGGGGCCCGGGTCTGAACTAGTGAGGCTTTCGTCACCTGCTTGCAAACGTACATCCTCAAACCTGGACATCTAAGTATGCATCCAATTTGCCCTTAACCCTTATTGCAACCCCGGAGCCCGACACCCGCGAACCCTAAAACTCTAAACCCTGAACCCCTGTAGAACCGGTTTGACACCCCATGCTCCATATCAAGGTAGCTATACAAATCCACTATCTACCTTACAACTGCATTGAAGCCCAATCCCTAAACAACAAACCCCAAACTCTACATCCTTAACGCTAACTTACTAAACCCTAGACCCTAAACCCTAAAACATAAACCATGAATTACTAAACCCTAAACCCTACATCCTAAAACAGGAATTACTAAACCCCTGACCCCAACCTGGACCCTAAGAAACCTGCCTCTTTTAGGGTTCCCTAATATGATTTCTTTAAATGAGTCCTTAAAAAGGTAGGTTACTTGGGGCTAAGGAAGCCGTAAATCCTAAACGCACGTCGAGCCCAGGAGACCCTAAACTGCCTTGATCCAGCAGAGCTCCTCCCAAAATGCAGGGTTTACGGTTTTTAGGGGTTTAGGGGTTTAGGGTTTTTAGGGGTTTAGGGTTTAGGGTTCAGGGTTCAAGGGATTAGGGTTTAAGGTTTTTTTCAGGGTTTAAAGTCAGGGTTTGCCAGGAATAGCGCGTAGGCGAACACATCTGTGTCGAGTGCATCGTACTGCGGCGACGAGCGGCGACACCCTATCCATAGAAGACTTGTTCCTTCTCTCTTCCCCATCCAACATCGTATAAGGCGGCCAAGCCACCCAAGCCTACTCTTTTAGGGTTTAGGCCTAAACTCATGCTCGCCCTGGTGCATTCTAGTATGTTGATGTACGGACTGTAGTCTTCAAGTTAGCTTGTACACACATGTATGAATACAAAGATATACACCCTTCTGCACATATGCTACCTAAACTTGCTGCGTGTATGTGTATGTATATGTATATGTCTATGCATATATATATATATACACATGTATACACATCTGTATATGCATTTGTGTACATATGTATATATGCATACATACATACATGCGCACATCCATACATACTGTACCTACGTACATACATCCATGCATACCTACATGCATGCGCATTTTGGCGGTCGTCCTTGTGGCTCTCCTCGCGCGACCACGTCCAAAAGCGGCAGTTCTCGTTGCCTGAGGTATTCTGGAACATTCACATTGTGGGACCAGTGTTTTGCTAGTTGCCTAGGAGCTGCAGCCCAGAACAAAACAAACATTGCAACTATTGTGGTGATGTCTTTGGCTGCTGATGATGACGACGATCCACGGCCATCAAGACACGGATAGCAGCTATCTGTGTGATGATAGGTGATTTGCAGCGTAGCGCTTGTGAGGACGATGAATGAACTTAATGAGGTGATCATCATTGTGAGGATAGCAAGGTTCTTGGTACCGTACCGAGCTTTCGTGCTGCCAGTAACTGGCAGAGAATAATAAAAGAGACAACTAGTGAGCATGCCGACGCCTATTGACTAATTTGGTGATGATGTACACGGCACATTGTGAAGAAGAAAACGATGAATACAAACAATGTCACCATCATCATCATCATCATCATCACCACGTCATCATCATCACCAGCAGCCAGGCACTAGATCGCCAGCGACTTTGCAATTGATGTGTGTCGTCGCTCCCTACAAGCTGGAATCGCGGTGCCCGTAGGTTTCGGATTGTAGGCTTCTGGAAACTTGGTCCTTACAACACATGGTATTGCACCCAAGGAGCTGTTGCAAAGCTCACAGCAAGCAGCCGCAGATGTCACGGCATTGAACATCTGAACATCGTTGCCTGCATAGATCCAGCCTGGCCAAGGCAGCGTCGACCCAGCAAGTCCACATGTCACTTCACTTGCCTAGCCTTGAGTCCAGTCATGGGAAACTCTCAGACATTGACAAACTGAGTGATCATTCCTGTGCTGGTGATCCTGGAATAGACGGCAGCGTTGTCAAGATACGACTCACAAACAAAAACAACATGCTACTGCTCTGACTACCATTCTTGTTCTTGGTCCCGACGCAATGAACCGTGCTTTTCCTCTATACACGACCCCGAAACTCTAGATGCCCCAGATGCTGCAACGAGCGCTTCAATGTAAACTCAAGGGCTACTTCACCCGCGCTAACATCCAACACATCGAGGTTCCTGGGCAGCTACTGATTGGCTTGCAAATTACCCCTACAATAGAGCTTTCGGTGGGAATTTGTCACTACCTTTCTTATGCCAGTCCTTACTTACCAAGTCCCCTGGTCCTCTCACTAGACCCTAAAACTCCAAAAACTGAACCCCCATGAACTCCATGCACCTCCTTAAACCCTAATTAGGCAGTAATGTAGGGCCCTTCAAAATTATTTTGGGGTTTTGGGGTATATGATACTATCATTTAAGGAACCCCCAAAACAGTACAGGTATCTATTAAGGGCCCTATCTTAGCTGAGAGCGACACCATGCTCAGAGTTGCACTCTGGTCCGGCATCAGATGTGATCCTCGGGATCAAGAGGTTTCGCGGTTTAAAGGTTAAGGGCTTAGGGTTGAGGGTTAAGGGCTCAGGGTTTAGGGGTTTAGGGGTTTGGGGTTTAGGGATTCTGGGGTCTACTTGGGATCTGAGGTTACTTTTACGAGTTTCGGCTTGGTTTCGCAGAGCTTCTGCGGTCTTGACAGCATGTCACATGACTACGCAAGGGGTTCCAGAAGGGTTTGGGCCTTTCGGGATCTTGGTTTCGGGCAATTTGGGTCAAGAGGACAGCGTTGGAAGGTTTAGGGGTTCGGAGCTTCGGATGCTAGGATCGGTGTTCTAGCGTTGCTGCCATTTTGGCTCCCACGCTGGTATGACCCTGCAACAAGCATGCCCAAGGACTTGGCACAAGCAATGAAGACCTTGAGCTTAAAACCCGAAACCATCTACACTGAACCCCCAAACCCTAAACCCTAAACCCAAACCCGGAGTGTGAAAACATGAGCACACGCCAATGGCTGAGGCAAAAGCACTGAGGGAGCCTGGCTGGGCTCTCGAACCTGAGAGGGCACTGGGCCTTAATACATAGAATAGGGTCTGGGTGCATATCATACTATAAGCGCCCCCCACAATGGTATAGGTAATAATTAAGGCCTCTGTAGTAGATTCTTAAAAGCCTCACAAGGGGCCATATATATATATATATATATATATATATTGGCTTTGTCAAGCTGTAAACGACTTTGCAGTTCTAGAGTCTAGTTACGAAAACGATAGGGCATGGACAGGATTCAACTACTTATACTTGGCAAGTTGAGATCAAAGGCAAAAGAGCGTGGGGTCTCTATGCTGGTGATAGTGATGTCGTCAATTCTTCGTTTTGTCTATCCTCAGGCTCAAACTGCCAGAGCTGACTCAGGATGTTGGCTCAGAACAGGAAGAGACGATCAAGTTGCATCAGTCCCCTGAGCAAGCTACAGTAGATGTCTACCAGCGCAGAGAACAGGGCCGGAAGAAGTCAAGGCTTAGTGAATCAGACCACTAACCTTGGTAAGAACAACTACAAACACCTCGTGTCGAACTTATAGAACGCATGAGAACAACCGTATGTGTGTGTGCATCAGAATATGTGGATGTGTGCAGATATTTGCATGCACTGCAAACGGAGACGGTTGGTGTCAAAGAAGTGCGCTCCTTGGCCTGCAGACTCTGATATGAAGACTTACAACGCCAGCTGAGGTCTTAACATAGCTCCATGAACCTACAAGTAACCGAGAATTCCGAAAAGGCGCATGTAGCGATTTCTGTTGGAGCTGGAAACACTGACGAGCTCTGCTTCAATACTCTAGATAGCGGGATCCAAAGTCGTGCAAGCAAGATTGCAGGGCTACCGGCTACACCCTATACTACCTCATACAAACCTCACAGCACTACATAACCCGGTAACCTACAATTCGGGTCGTGGGCATTTTGGCCCTACATCCATCTGGATCGAACTGAGGCCGGATCCATGACAAGTAGCCTCGGAAGCAGCTGCAGCGCCGTTGCTTCTTTTGGAGTTGGCTATGGGAGCAGGTTGAGGGTGAAGCAGTTGGGGGTTTGGTAGACAGGCTCGACGTGAATCTTGCAAGCATGTACATGCTCTCATGGAGTCCACAGCCAACCACTGGACGTAAAGATCCTGTCCTTTCTTTCCGCTTCGAATTTATGCCTCGGTACACAACAACTAAAACCATACACGTTGGCTCAAAAAAGAAACAAGTGCTTAAAGTTGTAATTGCCGATGGATGCATCATTCCCCCAATCAGCTAGAACCTTCTGTTGTCGTGGTGATTTCCTTGGGGCCTGACCCTACCTGGGAAACCACTTGATTCTTACAATGCCGGGTGGCGTGTCCGCCAAGTGCGGAATGGTGGATGCTGCACGCAGCTTCTTGGTGAGGTCCTGCTCAACACATCTGAATATCAAGGCAGCCAAGGCATGCAAACCTGCGTAACCACCCCATTCAACCCGATTTATGTTAGCATATTCAAGAATGTTTGTGAGCTTTACTAAGGTGTGGGACTTAGGGGTATTTGGCTGACCCGTAACAAGGTACTCTCAACTGTAGGGCTTGAAGACTCGAAGATGTCCGGCGGAGGCTTCAACCCTTTACCCTAAAATTCTTCCAGCTATGTGTTAGAACCTTCGGGGTCAGGAGATATCTTGGAAGGCTGTTGGAGAACTATGTAGGCTCAAGCTTTTGGCTTCTTGTTGGATGCTGATGGCCGTGGTCGTGTATTGCAGATGTAAGGTTTACTTACATTCGCCGTTGCAGTCCCTTTGGTTGGTCACCAGGGTCTTTAGAGGATCCTAAACGTCCTAACCGTCAACTGCTAAAACAAAGTCGCCACGATGGAGGCAGTGGTGTTCAAGCCGTAAGATTGGAGGTCAGATGTCTTAAGCCTCAACCAACTAAAACACCCTTTACAAACCTTCACCAAGTTGTACTTCTGTAAGTGCTCTGCACGTCAAGACCAAGACACCCGGGTTTAGGGTTTCGTATGCTATAACCCCATACAAGCAACACTAAACTTCAATATTAATAACCCCTGTTGAGCCCCCCCCCCCCCCCCAAGCGCCTTTTGATGGAGCCCTTATGACCCTTCATAGTGGGTATTTGGGGTATAATAAAGGGTAGTTGGGGGGTCTAGGTTGAAGATCCTGTGCCTGCAAATCCATAAACCCCTGAAAAGCTCCACAACACCCTGCTTCAAAACCTTTCGAAAGCCTCTGCTTGGAGGATCATGGGACTTAGTAAGTATGGTTATAAGTACCCCAAGTTGAGTTATATATGTAATTATAGGTATAGTTGCCTTAATTATAACCCTAGTTACTAAGTCCCATGATCCTCTAGGCAGCTGCACGCTATCCTATGACGCCCCAAACAGCCCACCTGAAAAGGCAAAACAAACACACGCACAATGCCAGACAGCCCTACCACAAAAGCATCGGAAAACCTGACAATAAAGAAACAACCTATGAAGCCCGAAAACTCTCGTTAGAAATCTTCTGAAACAAATCCACTCACGCTCAACGGCTGTCGGAACCTCATCCACGTGGATGAGGCCCGTATGCTCGCGGATGAGCGCCAACACTTGCTCTTGAGTCAGCCTGGATTAGGAGTTTGGGGGATTTAGGGCAAGAGTGTGTCGTTTAAGGTTAGGGTTTATCGTTCTATCTATATATGGCTTAGGGCTTATAGAGTTTAGCATCTAGGGTGGGGGAGGGATTTGAGTTCGATACAGGTTTTACGAGGATCGGGCAAGGGTCTTTTGAGCGCTCCAGGGCTCTAGGCTGCTATTGACTGAGGGGCTCCGCAAACTGAATGGGCTTGATTTCGGGGTCTTTTTTCATACGTATACTACCCATATACTACTTCTTAAACCCTGAATCCTAAAACCCAAACCCTGAACCCTGAAACCCTTACGTAACCCCAAGTTACCAAGTAAACCCTAAACCCTAAACCCTAAACCCTAAACCCTAACTAAGGTCCCCCAAGCTTCTGAAGTTCCCATCAAGGGCTGAGAGGTTCTAAGGCCCAACGATGAGTCGTGAAGCTTTCGGGTATGCAGAAAGCCCAATACCCCTTACCTGTCGGGTATCTAGGGAGCTAAAGGTTAACCTTTTTGGATATGTAGGGATTATATAGGGACTATACTACCCAGAAAGGTTAAAGGTTACCTACTCTACTACTAGGACCCATAGTTTTTCTTTTTTTTGAGCCCCTTTTTCACCCAGCAATCCAGTCTGCTCGATAAAGGCCACAGAGGCCAGGGGATTTAGGGTTTAGGACAAGCAACGCACGAAAGCTATAGGGCACTAACTTCTGGGGTTCCAGGGTTGGAAGGCTTTGGGTGTGTTTCAGCTATGTCACGGGCCCAACAGACCGCATACAGTCCCCTCACTTTGTAGCCCGAATGTTCGCACAGGGACTACCATGAGATAGTAACGCGCAGCACTGGCTATTCAGACCTCTATGTACCCTAAGGCCCCAAAGTAGTTCTTTTTGGGGTTCGTATATAGAATCCTACAAGGTAATCCCCAAAAGGAACTACTTTGGGGCCTATGGGTAAACACGTATGTTCGGCATTGAATCCCGCACTGAAGCAGAAGCCCTCTGGAGCTCTAGAATCCTTGTAGTTACAGCTTTGCGCCCGCTATAACCCGAAACTCTACTAGAGGATCATGGGACTTAGTAACTAGGGTTAAGTCAAGGTAACCATACTTCTAATTGCATACAACCCCACTTAAGCTACTTATAACTCCAAGAACCTAAGTCCCCTGACCCTCCAAGTGGACAACACAAACTTGCCCAGCGGCGGATTGGCTGTGCCCAGCCCTTGTAGCCCGGGGCGGGCCCAGGTGAGGACCAGGCCCCGGGCAGTGTGCCTCAGGGGCTATTAGCGTTTGAGGGTTCCTATAAGGGTACTGTAGGGTTTGGGGGTTTAGGGTCTAGGTTTCCTAGAAGGGTACTAAAGGGCCCGGTTTAAGGTTTAGGGCTTTAGGGTTAAGGAATCTTGCTTCGGATGGTTTAGGGTTTCGGATTTTTGTGTGGTCTTGTGCTTTGGGGTCATAAGCCCCCAAAACCCCTAAACCATATAAACCTGAATCCGAAAACCATAAGATCTAAAGCCCTGGGCCCTCGGGGCCCTGGAAAACTTAATGGGCAGTCCAAGACGACGGCTAGGAAATCTTGCAGCTGCTATGCCCGGTTTGAGATTGCATTTTGGCTTTGGGGGGTTGGGTTAAGGATGTATGGGTGTTTAAGTTTTTGAACTGGACAACATGAGCTTGGGGTTTGTGTCTAGGCGTCTATGTTTTTGTTTTTGTTGAGAGCTCTTTCCGAAAGTTATAGGATTCAGGACCTCTGCATGGACTAATATCTCAGGAGCCACGACGGCTTGCCTGAACAAGAGGGTCAAAAGATTTGCGTATCAAAAGTAATGGGTGTATTGTTTAAGATCTAGTTAAGAGGCTTAAAAGAAATTATGTGAATCAGTAAGCACCATAGCCACCCTTACCAAGTCCCCTGGTCCCTCCGGTAGGCCCGAAAACCACACAGCACCCGTACACAAATCTTAGAGAAATCTCCTTTATAGTTTAACACAAAAGTCTAAATCACTTGATCCCTCAGGCAATACTACTACATGGACTGAGTGGCCTGCAGATTTGGCTGCCAAGGTGCTGATCCAGATTCTGCAGAAATGTTGACGTGAGGTCCTTACGTCTGTGGTAGCTAAAGACATCAACACAGCAGACTTCAAAAAAACAAGAGCCCCGTCAGAAAAGCTACACAAACAAACCAAGCACAACGACCTACCAACCTCAAGCCCCTCAGCATTAACCCAATCCCATACATTGAGACAAGCAGGGCTGAAGAAGAGAGCGGCTGTTGGAATGTGTTCGGCCACTTCCAGGCAAATAGACCAATCGAACCTGAGCTACGGGATGCTGTGGGGCTGTACATGGGTAGTCATCTAAACCAGGCTTCCTTTCAGGGTCCTGTTGTAGGGTGCCGTACCATTTTGGGGGACCTAAACAGGGACCCTAATATAGAGAACTGCGCGCATGGTTCTGCAAAGGCTCTATAAGGATTGTAGAACTTCTCTACAAGGGGTCCCGAAAATGCCAACAAGGGTTCTGGAAGGGTTGTATAGAGGTTTCATGGTTTAAGTTGTCACTTTGAGGGTTGCTTCGGACTTACGAAGGGCTCGCAAGCTATAACCGACCAGAGTGTGCGGGGTTGCGGTGTCCTGAAGCTGGGGTACTGCGGATCAAGCTGCTTCCTTTAAGCCTGAATCCCACAGTCCATCATGGCTGGGCAGCTGGCACACTGCACAAAAGTGATCACCGATGGCCTATGGCGTGTAAACCCCACATCCTATCTAATACACGAAACCGCAACACCCGATTATCGGTAATAGCCTATATAGGGGCCCTTCATGAGTCGTCTGAGGTCTTAATGTTGTCTGTGAAAGTTAAAGCAGCTTCGTACGGATTGCAAGAGGACATTAAGCTCTAGTCCTTCCGCCAGACGTGCCCAAACGGCCCAAACTCAACTCGACGATGTGGCAGCTCACTTTTTGAAAGCTGACAAGGACGAGCCGAGACCCTGAACCTTTCTAGAAAAAGCTTCAAAGAACCGTATGAAACCCTATAATGCGCAAAACGACCTGTAACCCTAAACTCCTGCCAAGCCCTGTAAAACACAAAAAAAACTGCAGAACCCTATGATCATCCTCTATAAAAAAACAATAACCCTAAACACCGGCACCCCCCAAACCCTCCACCATATAATAGAAAAGCCCGAAAGCCCTTAATCAGGCCTCCTCCAGAGTGCAAGTGGTTTCCCGAGATCTGCCGAAGCAACAGCACCGCGGGTCACCTGAGTGTTCGCTCAGGGTTCCGTTTACGGCTCGTTTAAAGCTGTAAGTTGAAC
The DNA here is from genome assembly GCA_905221615.1 of Symbiodinium sp. CCMP2592. Lineage (NCBI taxonomy): Eukaryota > Dinophyceae > Suessiales > Symbiodiniaceae > Symbiodinium > Symbiodinium sp. CCMP2592. Next base: position 741,886 of record CAJNDT010002957.1, on the reverse strand, counting down.
GGTTCTTGTCAGGGTTACATTGGGCGGTCCTTCAATGCTTCCTTGAGGGTTCGGCATGGATTGGCATAGTGACATAGAGTAGCTCAGGGGCTGGGCACTCTAGCCCAAACAAGACTAACGTTTCCACTAAGGGAGGGATGGACGAGTAGCTGCTCACGGCGTCTGAAACCTAAAACCCTTGATCCTAGGCCCCCCAAACAGAAACACCCCTAAAGGCCTTGATGCCCTGCACCGAACCCCTAAACCTGAAACGGTACCCCCCCAACTAAAAAATGCCTAACCCTAAACCCTTATACCTTAAATCCGCCATCCCTTACCCAAAGCCGAAAGCTCATTTTGTAGGTGACAATTCAAATACCTGTAGGGTTTAGGAGACCCTGAAGCCCTAAGACTTTAAACTCTCAAGCTCAAAAACCTAAAGCGAATTCCACTTGATTCGCCGAGGCCTCGTAGAACTCGTATCGCATTCCGGCCCTTCTAAACCCCTAAAGTGTGACACTGGGTAGTTCTTTACATTAGTATCCCTTTCAGGGTCCTTTTTGTTGGGTGCCGTACGAGTTTTTATCCTGAAGAGGACCCGGATTTAGAGAACTACCCGCATAAAACATCTTAAAGCCCAAAACCTCTTGCGCTCCGTTTCTGTGGAGTCACGAGGTTGATGTCAGGCGAGCCATCGAAAGCGAATGCCTTCACCAAACCTGCGTAGGATGCTCTCAGAACGCTACGTAGACCATAGCATGTAGCACCGTCATGGGCTAACCTCTTTTCTGATTAGGATCCTATAACGAGAAACTAACATAATAAAGACCATATACTCCATTCTAGGGTCTAGGTAGGATTGTATACGGGCAGTTCATTGTTTCACGAGGCATCGACGGCACTTGACTTACTGAGCCGGGTTCTACAGTATGGCAGGCTAAGGTTTCAGCGTCTTAGTACGAATCTGGCATCCAACAGCTACTGTTGTAGGGCAAAAACATGTCCTATACTCCTATATCGCCAGAGGGGGCACGTCACTCCACCACAAAGTGTCAATAGCCTCTTATGATCTTAACTATGCTCTTGCAAAGACATTGTTACTACCCTTCCGATAACAGGCATAATTTACAGTGCCACAACGAAAGATAACGAATCTCCACATGAAGATCAAGTGAAGTGATATGTACACTGCATCCACTGGAACCTTGAAGGGCAACTTTCCCGGACCGGCAATACCTCCCTCCTCCTCCTCCTCCTCCTCCTCCTCCCCCTCCCCCTCCCCCTCCTCCTCCTCCTCCTCCTCCTCCTCCTCCTCCTCCTCCTCCTCCTCCTCCTCCTCCTCCTACGTAAACCCTCATGAAACCCTAAACCCCGAAACCCCCCCTTAAACAACAAGCCCTGAGTTCCACGAGCAACCTTGTTTAGTCCGGCACAACAGCTAAAAGATCGGCTCCAAGGCAGCAAAACTGCACCACACCCAAACCCTAAAACCCTAAAACCCTAAACCCTAAATCCCCGACCCCAGACACCCTTTAAACGAGCGGGGCTTTCGGGTGGTTCGCCTGTGTCGTTGAGCCAGCGTGCGTACTGCCCCGAGCCGGCCCCGAAATCAGCAACGAAGGAGTCCACAGGAAGAATCCTAGCACATTGCCACTTAAAATGTCGGGATAACGGACATGGCGATAAATTTTGGGGATCACGGATCTGGGCATGAGATTTAGGGATTATGGATACCAGTGTTGAATGTTGAGCAGAGAATTGACATCATGCGTTTCCTAGGTTGGCCCCTTAAAGCCTCTGAAAAATATTCGTAAATAGGGTCCTACTAAGCCCAATAAGGGAAAATATAAAATGTCCCAAAGGCCTACCTAGTTTCAAGGCCATTACAGGGTCCAGGAGTTTGCACCCTGGGAGGCTTCGGGACTGGGGATGCTGGCTTCATGTGGAAGTGAAGGTTTAGGGTTTAGGGTTTAGGGTTTAGGGTTTAGGGTTTAGGGTTTGAAGACTTCTATTAGAATTTTGACGAAGATGACGGCAGGCATCAGATAATGAAATTACGATTCGTGTCCTATGAGATTGGAGGTTTCTTGGTCATCGAGCTACTTCGAATTGGTACACATCGTCAGGTTGACAGTTGAGGGTTCCGGGATTCGGCCTAACTCCATTGTACTAGTATATAAGGACCCTCTGGTTAGTGAGACTGATTTGGCCACTATGTTTCGCAGGATTTACATCAAAGGTCCTAGTCCGTCTGTGTTTTTGATGGCATTGTCTATGTACTGCTCGAGCGTACTTTACAGAATCTTGAGAAAGGGTCGTTCAGCAAATTCTGATCCGTAAAACCCGAAAGCTCTGAAACCAGGCAATCTAGGTGCCTCGATAATCAGAATAAGGTTTTGGAATGTTTTGGGGGATCCATTTTTAAAACGCACTCAACTATAATGGAGACTATAAGAAGCTCAGATGACTCTAAACCCTCGCCTCAGCAAGCCCTGCAGAAGCCCCTTGTCCAGCGTGTACTCCTCGAAAGTGTCTCGGCGAAGGGCCTCCATAGGGCTCATAGCTTTTAAGCGGTTTAGGGTTTAGGGTTTAGGGTTTAGGGTCTCAAACTTATAACTTGTACGAAGTGCACACCCGCGATAACCCAGAGGGTCTAGCTACACTACCATTATGAGACTAGGTTCCAAAAGACCATCCCCATTATGGTTCTTGGGAACTAATTCCATAATGGTACTGTGTATGGACCCTGTTGGTAATTCAGCATTATGATTTCCAGTAAACTAAGCGTCCTCCAGGCGATGGCCGCTGGTCCCGGATAAGCTTTGCGGAAGCCTTCGCCCCACCCCCTAAACAACAAATTGTTTAACAACTAGACCAAAGTACCAAACACTAACCCGATCCCTAATTGGTGCATCCCTCAAACATCTGAACCCTAGACCCGCATGGAATCCGTTTTCGAAGTCTACCACCGAAGCCCCGTAAACACTGAAAGCAAAAACAAAACACCTTTAGCACATCAACAACGACGAAAATTAACCACACACATACTCTCCTGACGACCTATGGCAAATGCCTTCGTGCATTTCATACAAGCATATCTGTAGGGCATACCCGACTCCTTTTTCATGGTACCCACTGTCTATATATATATATATATAGCAGATCCTAACCAGAAAACTAGATACCTTCAGAAAGGGCAGAGGACGCCCCTTTTAGGAAGAAATCCTCGAAACAACGGAGGACGGACTGCAAACAGAGGACCCTAATATAGTACCCTAAATAGTAGGACCCTTAGGAATCCCATAAATCCCTTTTGGAGCCCTTTGAAGGAACCCTTACACTGCCCACCTCCATGGTGCTGAAGCGGCCGTCGGCCTGACATGGGATAGGTGTCAACCAGATTTTAAGGTTTCACTTAGGGTTTTGCTTTTTAGGGTTTTGGGGCTTCTTGGTGCTTTACGCATGGGTTTTAAGGTTTTAATTTAGGTTTTCAGGGTGTCGGGTCGTCTAAGGGCTTGGGGCTTGTGGGGTCCAGGGTTTGGTGGTTTTGGGGTTTCGGGGTTTAAGGTTTGTGGGGGTTTCCGAAAATAGGAGACCCCAAGATAGTACCCTAAATAGTAGGACCCTGATTGTAAGGACCCTCAAATGGGGTACCCCCTTTTTTTCGGAAACTCCCAAAGGATTTGGGAGGTTCCACTGGATTTTATGAGGCTTGCAGGGTTTATCGCAGTCTGACGGGGGTGTTAAGGAGGTTTGGGATCCGCTTTAGGGTTCCTACAGGGGTTTTGCGATTGGGGCTTGGGTTTGATTGAGAAAAGTCCATAGGAACAAATACGAACGCACTTTTGTCTAGTTCTGTGAATATTATGATCGTTATGCCATTATCTTGTTTTACAAATAGTTTTTTGAACCCCATGGGGCTTAGGGCGTTGGGTTTCTTGTGGGGTTTGAGAGCACGGGGCCCAACCATGGGGTTTCTTCTGAGCTTGAAAGTTTTGGGCTTTGGGGGGGGGAATGGATCCCTATAGTAGTCCCTATATAAACCCCAATAATGGTTTCCATAATCCATTCCCCCATTCCCTACTAAGAACCAGACAGTAAGCCCTGAGCCGCCGAGATTCCTCGTGGCTGTAGAAGCGGGACTCCGCCAAACTGGGAGGCGTCCACGTCTGCCTGGGTTCTTGTTACAGGAGTAGTTTAATTTACCATAATCTAGGGTCCTTTAGGGGTTCTATAAGGGTTTAGGCGTTAAGAGACAACACTATGATTTACGATAGACCCCTATGATGGTAACTTAAACTCAATTCCTGAACAAGAACCCTGAATTGAACCCTTATAGACCCCCAAGGATTCCTTATAGATCCTTTAAAGGAACCCTTATAGATCCCTATTCCCTTAACACCCAGCTGCAGCACGGTCTTCAACGTGCGCAGGTCTGCATCCAACAGGCCTGCCAAAGACTCGAAGGACCGGGGGGGCGACTTCAAAGGTTAATCTCGTAAGAATAACCTGTAGCCGAAAAGACCTACCATTTTAAGGAACTATATATAGAAACCATAACAAGGAACCCTAAAAGGTAGGTCTTTCTGGCTACAGTAATATCCCCATATAGTCCCGATGCTTTAGAAGCTGTATGTATGAGAGTATACCCCGGACTCCTACGATCATTATCAGAGCCCCCATTTAATTGATTGGGGCTCTGGGTCAAAGGGAGGTGTTGGCCCCAGGTACCTCGTGGTTGAGCGAAGACGATGCTTTCAAAGGGACGTCGACCCAAAACCCTTAACCCTCAACCCTACACCCCTAAACCCTAAACCACTAAACCCAAAACCCTAAACCACTAAACCCTAAACCCCGAAACCCAAAACCCTAAACCACTAAACCCTAAACCCCGAAACCCAAAACCCTAAACCCTCAACCCTAAACCGACCTGGCTTACGTTTCGGATTCGGGGCTCAGGTTCGACTTCAGTTTGGTCTATGTAGGACTTGGAACTGATGGCTGGCTGCCAGGGTTTAGCACCTAGGATACCCAGTAACCTAAGAATAAAAAGGCCTCTCTTTTTGGTATTGGGTAACTTTATAAGGAACCTAGGACTACAAAAAGGGAATAAGGGTACTACTGGGCATCCTAGGCACTATTTTGGACTTAAGCAAGTTCCAGGTTCCCCAATATGGGAGTTTTGAGAATAGGGGGTACCTTATCTTGGGGTCCTTATAATAAGGATCCTACTATGTAGGGTACTATATTAGGGTCCCCTGTTTTCGGAAACTCTCATGTTATCAACCCAGACCTGAACATATAAGGTCAAAATGCAACAAACCGTGCAAAGCGAAAGTGCTGGTATTCCCCCGTGCGTGGCTTTGCTCTACCTGGGTTGGCTCCGCACGCATACGGCAGCCGAAACATGAAACCACATGCACTGGGGACGGGCGAGGAATGTTTGGTACTGTTTTCCCTCGCCTGCTTCCCAGCTCCTACAGCTTCGAGACGTCGGGACCTCCAACAATCCATCCTCCAATTTGGGAATTCCCGAATATCCCATACTGGAGAACTGTAGCACAGCACCCACGAACGAAGCCCGAGCACACTAAGTACGGAAATGTACATGCACCCAGAAACCAAGATGCAATTCTTGCCTTCAGCTTTCTCAGGAGAGCAGACAAAGCAGTCGTGGTGGAGGTGGTCGGGGGCTGTAGTGGTAGTGGCAGTGCAAGTGATAGTGCTAGTGAAAGTGTAGTGCCGGCGCAAGTGCTAGTCGATGCGAGTCCTGCTACTCGTACTAGCAACAGTAGTAGCAGCAGCAGCAGCAGCAGCAAACGAAGCAAAAGCAGCCTTGCTGTAGTTAGCTGTAGCAGCGCAGCCGTGACCGTAGCCATAGCGGTAGCTGTAGCAATCGCAGCAACAGTAGCAGGTGGTCATACCTGCAAACGAACCACTGGCACAGTGTCAATAGGTATACATTCCGTGGTGCAAAAGCCTCGCCATTTTGTTAATCTTCATGTCCGCCATCAACATCTTCTACATGTTAAACATCACCAGTTTATTCTTCATCTTCATCATGCTCATCACCATCACTGCCATCATGGCCGCCAGCATCCCCGTCATCTCGAGCATCACCACGGCCCTGACAGGAATCAACAAGACTGATGGGAGGCCAAAAGGGGGTTTAAGATTCTTGGGGTGGGGATTCCTTAGTATGAACCCTATTTTGGGAACCCTAATCCCTACTAAACCCCCATAGGCTAAAACCCCTTTTGGCCTCCTATGAAAGACCCACAGCCACGAAGCAGGCCTGCGGCATCGATCAGCCATGTCTTCAGTCGAGAGGAACCCTCGGGGTCCTCCAAACCATCCTGCGCTCAACATCAATACTTAGAGGATCAGGGGACTTAGCAAGTAGGTTATAATTGGGGTTATAAGTCCCCTAAGTGGGGTTATCCTAATTATAACCTACTTATAACCTCACTTACTAAGTCCCATGAGCCTTTAAGTACCCTAAGGGTCCATGTACCCAAATAGTATATACTTTGGCCTTAAAGTACCCCCTATATAGGTACATTGGGCCCAAAGTATAGACTATTTAGGTACATGGACCCTTGGGGATACTGCCGTGTTTTTGCAATCTTAGACGGTTTGCACCATCCAAAAAGAGGAGTTGTTGCCTTGTCTTGTCAGAAACGCCACCGAACCGTAGGATTTCCTTGTTCTCTGGAGTCGTAGTTAAACCACCAAAGCCACCGAAATTTTTGAAAACCGAAAGACAGTAAGCCCTGAACGACTGAAACCCCCTAAACCACAAACCCCCTACAAGCCCGAAAACCCCCTAGGCCCGAAACCCCTATCATCCTCATAGGAGGCTTTGAAGGAACTCCCAAACCCCAAGCCCCTGACAGGTCTCAGCCCGAACTTCCGGCTTCGGTGTTTTCCAATTTGGGAGTTTCGGGGTTCCTGAGGATATCTACCTCGACTCTGGAAAAGGTTTCAGGTTTGGGGCTAATCTGAAAAGGTTTCTTCGGATATGTTGTTGTATTAAGGTAAGGACCCCAAAATCAAAACCTAGGTCTAGGTAAGGTCGAAGTGGCGATTGTTCAAACTTGTGATACGGCTAGCCGCTGGGCCCTAAACAAAGCAACAGAAGCAACATACGAGATGTTCGAGAAGGCAAGTTGACTAAACTTGCCGCCAATGATAACCACTGGAAGAGAAGAACTAGACACCCAGCCAGTAAATGGCGACAAACCCATGACGGTTCCCTCAAACTTTTTTCCCCGTAAACCCTATCAGCCCTAAGCCCAACACGGATGGTGTCCTGGCTCGCGTGCCAGAGCTGCTTGACCTGAGACGTCGCCAGCGCCTTCATCGGAGACACAGCCTATCTTTTGGTGATGCCATTGCTTCAATGAGCAATGTATCTATCCATTTACGGACGTTTCTAGCTATAGTTGCCTGACTTATAACTTTTCTTGCTGGCCTCTGGCTCGCTCTAGTAAGCGATGAAACTTTATGAAGCCCCTGTCAGACTCGCACAAACCGTATGAAACGTAGCCAGGGAGCCTTCATGCGCCGGAGGCTCACTGTAAGCAGGAGCCGGACGTGCTCAGAAAAGCATTCCTCGGTTCCCCGGTATCCCCTTAGCAACAAGGGCTTTAGGGTATTAGCATTGGCTTGACATGCTTAAAACAAGTTCCCCAGCATCCCCTTGTGACAAGGATATGCTCTTTCCTGTTGCTCAGTAACCGAATGATGAAACCAATCCGAAGAAAATGGTAAACAAATGGTGTATGACTCTTAAGATCCCGAAGAGGAACTCTAGAAGTTTTAGAGGACACTTCTAGATCCTGCAAAAGGACCCTAGAACCCTTACAGATCCTATACTGACTGCTATTAAGCCAGTTGCAGGACCCCTTAAAGGAGCCCTTAAGGCAGCCCTTGAAGGAGCACCTAAAGGAGCCCTTGAAGGAACCCCAGGACCCCTTTAGGACCCGGATTCTGCTCGTTGCGAGGACACCGCTGTGATGATGTGAACGTGCGCCGAGAGAAGCGACGAGGCCCTAGAGCCTGGGGTTTTAGGATTAGGGTTTAGGGGTTAGGGGTTAGGGCATAGGGTTTGGGATTAGGGATTAGGGATTAGGGTTTAGAGTTTAGGGTTTAGGGTTTTAGAGTTTAGGGTTTAGGGTTTAGAGTTTAGGGTTTAGGGTTTAGAGTTCAGAGTTTAGGGTTTAGGGCTCAGGTCGTCTTCGCATCGGATTGAGATGTTTTACTGGTTTGGGGGGTTTAGGTCCAGCACTATTTGTTGGGAGTTCTTTCAAAGGGTTTAGGATTTCAGGGTTTAGGGTTTAGGATGGTTTAGAGCTTCCGGTTCACGGTCTGGGGACATGTCCTGGGATTTCTCTACGCGTTTGAAGGTTTAGATACCAGGGCTTCGGGACTTCTTTTGGGATTTCGTTCATGTGCTTAGGGTCTTCTGTTTGCAGTTGTTCCGTAAGGGTTTATTTTGGGATGTCTTGGAGGATATCATTGATTCCGAGTTCAGGATTTAGTGGCTAGAGTCATTATGTCTTGGGGATGTTTGGAAGGGTACCCTTACTTAATCAAGGATGTAGGCTTTAGGGTGTAGAGGTTGGGGAGGGAGGGAGGGTTCTATTAGGGGTATTTTCCGAGTTTCCTTTAAGGTGTTCCCTTACTTTAGGGTTCATAATAGGATCCAAACGGTGTCTGCACCCTTTCAGGCTGGGCGGTTTAGAAGGCATTGTTTGCGGCTGTGGGTGATTGCTTCTCTATTGCTGAACTCATTGCTTCCAGCATCACGACCGGCAGTGCTCCAATACGAGTACTGTTGCCGCTGCTAGTATAGCATGGTCAACATGGGGGGTTGCAGAGTCTAAAGCAGTAAGATAGCAGTATGGCAACTCATACAATTTCTACTTGTCCGGAGCTTGAAAGTTTAGGGGTTCGCGTTCCGGGGTTTAGGGTTTAGGGTTCCGCGATGAAGCGACTATCCCGCAAAGTCAGCTTGAAGGACCAGGGGGCGAAGTCAAAAGTGGACACAAGTATGTAGATCATCAATGTGAAGATACTTCTAGCCCTGCTCTTTCACGTCCCCTGACCCCCTCAACTGAAGAAAGCTTCTGGCCCCGGGCCCCGCATACTTGCGAATTTCAGAAACTGGGCTCCCTTGACATAAAACATCAGCCCTGCAAATGGTAGGATTCTTGATGCAGTGCCTAAAACACGGCACACCTGTGTTCTGTTGGAAGGGACAAGACTTATGAATGACAATAGCAACAGAGTATTGCTTTTAATTTAGCAGTACTAACAAATAATAGCTAACGAGGCCCAGTCCAGTGCAGCGCAGGGGGCTGATGCGCAGAGGATCGGCAGGTGCACTGGCATTGACCTCTGCCAAGTGCTGATCCAGCTGCTGCCAGATCTTCAGACGCGAGATGTAGACGAACTCCATAATCTGCGTGCCTCTGTGCGTTCAGGACTTCATGGGGTTTAAGGTTTGGTTTCAGGGCTTTAAGGTTGCGAGTTAAAGGTTTAGGCTCAGGGCTCAGGGTTCACGGCTGCGGGTCTTTCAGGAACCCACCCGCAACAACCCCAACCTCAAGTCTCCAACCTGAAGTTCCCAAATCCTTAACTTAACATTGGGCACAATTACCGTCTACGGTGCAGGCTTGAATCTGTGGGGTCCTCTTGCTGTAAAAACATATCGTAAACAACTGCGATTCGTATGATTGTGGCCATTGTGATATGCCGTCTGGTTCTGCGATGGCTCTATTGCTTCAGGTGGGAGAATGATGCGATTCTCAGCCGTTGTTTTTGCCTGGTTGCCTGTTTCACGCTTTCTGATGCGCCTGCGCACTTCTTCAATCCCTGCACTGCCACAACCTGCTTTAACTCATTTGGGTGGCTGTCAAAATTATGGTCCCTTTTTGGGTACTCTTAATGTTAGGTTCCTTATTATAATAAGGACCCAAAAAGGGACCCTAATTTTGACAGCTACCCATTTCTTGGGGAAATACTTTGCCGCAAGTGCTAACACTCGGCAACAGCCCCAGGGCCCCGAGACGTTAAACCCGCAAGACATGAGGTCCTCATGGGTTTTAGTGAGTCTGGCGTTTAGAGTTTGGGGATACCAAGAGTCTCCAAAACCCCTGCTTTTGGTGCTTAGATAAATATCAGGGTACCGGATAGGCGATGATCTACTTAGTTTGAACTCTCTTACTTCGGAGACGTACTTCCTAGCCTTGTAGCAACCCTGATTGCTCAAACGTTGTTTGGAAACCCTTGTGTTTAACACCCTTTCTAGAACATTGACAAGCCGGAACAGAGTTATGAGACACCCACAAAACATGCAAGATTCAATACCACCAGCCTCAAATACTGCTCCTAAAGCCCGAGTTGCAGTCCATGCTGGCGATGTCAATGGACTCCGACATCCTCGCAGCTCCATCCTTTCCTTGGTTCGGACGGGCTTGGTGGGGGCCTTAGATGGGCTTGGATACGAGGGGTTAGCCCCCCCCGAAAAACAGTCATGCACCTGAGATCCTACACCGTGAGTCTTAGTCTTAAACCCTACAGGCGGAAGCCTAGACTCAAATCCTCCACCGAAGGCCGAAAATCCTAACACATGCACACAAGCAGGATGAAGCCAAAACCTTAACCTTTAGACCATATGATTGGCTCAGATTCGAGGAGAAGTGCAGTAGCCCTCTTCCAAGAAGGGAAGAGGAGTGGCCAGTGCCTCCTTGCAGTTTAGGGTGCTGGGCTGGGTGTTCGAGGGGGTTGCTGTGTTCGTTTTTTGTTGATGCAGTGTGTATGAGATCACCGTACTATAATGAACCTCCATATCGACACTGCTTTGCGTTTGCGCGTTTGGACTGCAATTGGTTGTGAGACTCCGACACACCAACTCAGATCAAGACCCAAGACCCTAAAACTAAACCTAAAAATCATAGCCTCGAGCCTCGGAAACTAACTCCCCAACCTCGGAAACTCTACCCTAAGGCAAACGTTGAACCGTAAACATTAACACCCTAATCTCTAAACCCCTAAACCCTAAATCCCAAAACCCTGAAACCCCTAAGCCCGATAAACCCTAAACCCTAAACCCCACCCTATAGCTTTAAAAGGAACCCTACTCTAATTATTAAAGCCCCTATATCATAGTACCCTTCTAGTATCCCTACCCTAAACCCTAAACCCTAAGCCCTAAACCCCTCTAGTATCCCTTATAGTATCCCTTATAGGATCCCTGATAGTATCCCATATAGTATCCCTTATAGTATCCTTTGTAATAGCCCCCTCCGTCCTGTGCTTGGGCGAGCAGGGGCGACCTCGGCAGAGCTTCGAGGTCTCGCGAGCTTCAACATAGGGGCTCTTGTAAAGGGGCTGCTTAAGGGCCCCTATAAGAGACCTAAAAGGGTACTAACGGGTCTATAGAGTTTAGGGTTTCGGGTTGCGGGTTTAAGGTTTAGGGGTTTAGGGCTTAGGGTTTGTGGGCTTCGGGTTTGGGGATTAGGCCTTAGGGTTTAGGAAGAGGTTTAGGGGTGTACAGTAGAAGCCCAAGAGTTGGAAACCCCGTAGCCTCAATCCTTAAGAGTAATGTCGAGGGACTCCCTGTACTATTTGTCCTTAATCCGGTTTCCAACTGTTGGGGGTTTACTGTAGGGGCTTTATGAAGTAGCATAGAGATTCCCTGAAAAAGTTACCGTAAAGACGTCCGTCAGGGACTTATGGGGTTCAACATGCGGACCTGAAGAATTAGAACAGGATTCCTTTAAAGGGTTGCTGTAGAAAGGTGTGTAGCGGACTTATAGTGTTATAGGGGCCTTGAGAATTAGAACGAATTCCGTTATTAAAGGGACCCTTATAGGTTCCCATTACCTGGCATCTATAATAGGGATCTATGGTAGGGCCTCAAGAATTCGAAGAGGGCCTTGGGTCATAATATACTATACTTGTGATAAGGAAGAATAAGAAACAGTATTGGCAATTATTTAGGCTTCTACATTACAAGCCAGAGTGGCTAGAGGCTTCGGGGATATGAGTTCTGGGAGCGGTGTTGAGATTTCTAGGTTCTTGCGTTTCAGCTTTTGCAGTTCGCTTTTTAGGGTTTAGGGTTTGACGGTTTCGGGGTTGAAGCTTTCGTGCTTTGGGCCTTTCGGGTCTGATTTTCAAAGTACGATGTGGAAGGAAGGCAACTTTGACTGTTGCAAATACAATAACTATTAGTATTACTAGAGCCTACTTTAGCCGCAAAAACACGCCACTCCTATGCCTGGCTAAAGCTACCCGCCAGCTTCCGAGCACCGGCGTGTAATACGAACTATAATACTCAATACCCCTACTCAGAATAGCAAGGCTGTAATCAGAACCACAATAATAATAGCAATAATAGTAATACAGTGGTCTAGAAGGGTTGAGAATGGGTCCTGGTTTTGGTTGGTCTCTTTGCAGGTTTACAGGCTCATGAGGTCAACGAATGAAAACGCTTTTCACGGCATAGCTGTATCCGGTGTTGTGGGTCCTGCAGTACCTTGCTCTCTGGTTTCTGAAGATGCTCACTGGCTTCTTGAATCATTGAACAGCCTTTCCAAACTATACTATACTTTGTAACAGAGTCCTGTCGGTACTGTACCGTTCTTTGGTTTCTGTGGTGCTTAGCCTGTGCCGTTGTAGGGACAATTCATGTAGCTTCCTAATGAAGACAAGTCCATGTCCTGAGGTCCGCCGGTTTAGGGTTGAGGGTTAAGGGCCAAGACATCGGCGTTCACAAAAACAGCTCGCCCTGAACAGCAAGCGTTTATCTGCTCAAACACAGACCACCGCCCGGAGCGCTACGAATCTCCATGCAACCAGCTTCATGGCTGCTGACCAACACGAGAGACATGCCTGCAAGTTGTAGTGCAATCCAGACTCCCGAAACACATGGGTGGTTGTCAAAATTAGGGTCCCTTTTTGGGTCCTTATTATAATACGGCACCTATCATTTAGGGTCCCCATGAAGCGCCTATAATTTTGACAACCACCCACATAGAGGTCAGCCTAAGTCATAGATCCTGGAGTCCAAAATGCCACCACACTCGAAAGCCCTGAACCTGCAAGGCCTCAACGCCAAAATTAGTGAAGCCCTAAGCCCCAAGCCTAAACCTTGCGAACATGCAAACTTTCTGAAACTTGCAAAACCTGCATCCTAAAAACCGATAGCCCCCAGCCCTAAACCCTAGCCTAAACACCGAAACCCCAAACACGATACTGCACCAAGATCAGAGCTGGAGAGCCGCAAGCAGCGCGAGAAGACGCACCATCCCGGCCAAATCTCTTAGTTCTCGGTACCAGAATCCTATCCAACATGATCTCTCTCTTCTGGGGGTAGAGCAGGATTTTGCTTGAGTTGTTGCTGGATGTCTTTTGCTGCTGTGGGTGGGTTTGGGGTGGCGGGGTGCTGTGGTAGTTTAGGGTTCAATTAGGTTGGACATGGTCTTATCATGCGGCTTACATGTTGATAGTGCTCCTAGGCTTTGTGGGGTATACTTTATAAGTAATTCTCGGGGCTACGGCTACGGGCCAGTACAGGGGCCGTTGTAGCTAGAAAAAAGAATCTACGGCATATGACACATTACTATGCTGTGCAGCTTGTATCGCGGTGCGGCAAAGTGGCGATAGGCGAAGCTCGTCAAACCTATGTTTGGAGGATCACGGGACTAGGTAAGTAACGTTACAGGTACCCGAAGTGGGGGTATCAGTAGTTATAGTTATAAGTGCAGATACCTTAACTAGGATACCCAGTAACCTAAGAAAAAAAGGCATCTCTTTTTGGTATTGGGTAACTTTATAAGGAACCTAGGACTACAAAAAGGGAATAAGGGTACTACTGGGCATCCTAGTTTATTATAACCTTAGTTACTAAGTCCCATGATCCTCTAAGTAGACCCTAAACCCTGTAGATCCCTTTAAGGAACCCTATAGATCCCTCTAAGGAGCCCTTTCTTTAAGCATTACTATGTCCCATGAAGAGCTCGGCCATGGTTTTGCAAGCCTCACAGTACCGATCGGCGTGCACTCACTGAGTATTCCCAGAGGGTCCCTATACACTGCTATTATGGAATTAGGTCCCCAAAAACCATTATGGAGATGGTCTTTTGGGACCTCATTCCATAATAGTAGTGTATATGGACCCATGGTTAGCATTATTACTCTTTGTCATTCTTGCTTTGACTAGTCTTGTTATGATGAATACTATGATTCATTTTCGTAGAATGGCGATTACTACTACCGTATTATTCTCGTTTATGCCCTTGCCACTGCTTACTCGTAGAACAGTAGTATTGAAGGCTCATGAAGCCCTAAGCCGGATGTTGTCACTACATATGAAGACCTACATGTCCAGTATCCTCGGGAACTTGAGGCCAACCTTTGGGAGCATATTGGGATCCATACAGGGGTTCTAGTACCCCAAAAAGGTTAAAGGTTACCTGCATAGCACCCTCATGGTGCCGTGAAAGCAAGCCTTAAAGGAACCCCATATATAGAGTATCCCAAAATGGTTAAAGGTTACCGACTCGACTACGATGAGGACTGGCGATCGGCTCTTTAAGGACTGCCTGGAGGATCACGGGACTTAGTAACTAGGGTTATAAATGAGGCAACTGTAGTTATAACTACTTATAACCCCACTTAGGGTACTTATATCCTTACTTGCTAAGTCCCATGATCCTCTGAAGGCATGTCTCATCGTTTAGCCTTGGAGTGAGGACACTGCAACTACGGGCCTTTCAAGGTTTTTTGCTGGTTCTTTTGAGTCTCGTCTTCCTTCCGCAAAGTTTGAGGCATTTGATGTTGCATGGTTGGTTCTAGTATAGTAAGCCCCAAAACCCGACTCCAACGATTGAGGCCCCTGCAAAACACGGATGAAGTTCCGCCGATACCGGCTTAAGATTTAAGTTCGAGACCTAGTGAGAGGGTTAGGGTTTCGGGCTACCTAGGCCTTGGGCTTGGGCACGCCTTCCAGCATGAAGTCTATATGCGCGACCGTAAAACCCGAAATGTGGACAACCCACACACAGATTTGATGAAGATTGGAAACAACCCAAACGAGAAGACTGAGCGTGTACTTCCCCTCCGCATCACCCTCAAGCTTTTTGCAGAAGACCGCTTTTGACACTCTTTCCAGCCTCCATGGCCGTTCTTCGATGTTGCTCCCGGTGTTGTGTGGGTTTGAGATAAAGGGTTTAGGGTCGAGAGTTTAGGCTTTCTGTGCACTCTGTAAGGTTGCAGATGATCATTGCTTGCCTTGTTGGTGCGCGTATGTTGTCCAAATCTGCGGCTTCTCTTGGGTGAAACGCGGCGCGGCCTTCACGAGCTTTTTGCTTAATGTACCTGGGCTTGGGAATAAAGTCTAGCATCAACAGCCCGAACTGCGACCCAACCCTGATACGTGATACTTTCTCAAGCACCAACCTCATCTGCATGTTGTTGTGATCATCATGAACGATATCGTCGTCAACGCCACCATCAGCTGCCTCTCGTACTCATAAAAGTCACCCTCACCGTCACTATCTTAAGATTCGGACGTGTGTTCATAAGGGATGGCGATGCTGCGATGGGGCAATAACTACATGCTGCAGATAAAGACAAGACTAAACAATGGCGCAAAAGTGACGAATACTGCAGATGATGGTGACGACGTTCCACAAGATAAAGATTGCCCAGAGACTCCAATACCCCTGAATTAAGGAATATACCTTAAATCATAGTAGGGACCCTAATATGATTTAAAGTATTTTCTTGATTAAGGGGTATTGGAGTCTCTGGGTGTGATGAGGAGGCCGAGGCCGGTGATGTAGGGTTGAGGGCTTTTTTGGATGAGGGTTTGGGGATTAAGGGGTTTAGGGGCTAAAGGGAACTCCAGAAAGTTGGAATATGGTCTCAGGGTAGGATACCTTATAATTTACCATAAAGGGTTTATGATAATCATATTCCAACTTTCTGGCTTTTACTGTATGGTTTAGGGATTACTATAAGAATGACGACAACTCCGCCGTGATAAAAGTGGCGACGGGGATGATTGAGGCTGCCGTGGCCAGGGCAACAACACCGCAACAGCCAATTCCGATCGGTGCCATACCGTTCCCGTGATGCTGTTTACCATGGCAGCTCGAGATTTCAGAAGACCATTCTGTAGTTGATGCAGTAGCAGTACTAGTAGCAGTTAGCAGCAGAGGTAGCACCAGTAAGAGGTGGCGGTGATGGTCAACATCGCCGCAGCAGCAGTAGCGATGGCTGCCGTTGCAGCAATAGCAGCCAATAGCAGGGCAGTAGAGGTTATGGCTGCTGTTGCTGCTGTTGGTGCTGCTATTCTAGATTCGAGTGTTCGTCTAGCCGAGCTATTTGCGCCATCGGCCCTCACAAGTCTTATTGTTGTTGGCTGTTTGCTGCTGACCCTGGCACTTTCATGCAATGTCTTGCGTTCCCTGCTAGCAGCTAGCAGCCCCCAGGGTGAAAGTACCAAATAATCATAGACTGTCCAAAATCCTAACCGACATAAGTACTATCCTAAAACCGGGTACCTACTTATTCCCCAGAAAGGGGCTTTAAAAACAGGGCTTCCAAGATGGCCTCAGTCCTTTGGGCCCTTGGGGCAGCTAGCAATCCGTTTAGTGGAAGCAGGCCACAAGCCCACAGAAGCGTCCGTGCGCACAAACAAAACACACACCCTAAGCGCTCGAAGGCTTTATAGACAGGCTCTTCGTGTCCTGAGAATATATACATACATAAACACATACATACATGCGTGTATACATGTTTGCCAAAGTCGCATGTGTACGTCTGCATGTAGATATGCATGTATGTATGTATGTGTATGTAACATGTATGTGTATACGTAAACACATATTTGTGTTCTATGAGTGCATGGGCCTTTGGGGGGGGGGGGGGGGGGGGGGCGAATTGCGATTTTGAGAACTCGCCTAGCACACACTCAGGAGCTGCAGACTTCCATGAAGCTTTGTTCCCAGATGCCATTTCCCAGAATCCCAAAGGATCTACATGGGTGGTTGTCAAAATTAGGGTCCCTTTGGGGGTACCCCAAACATTAGGTGCCGTATTATAATAGGGATGCAAAAGGACCATGGTTATGACAACCACCCACATGCCAATTCTGTATGAAGGCTGCGAGCCGAGATACCTGCTTGATTGGCACTTGACTTAGATCCTTCAGGAATGTTTGCTTTACTTGTTGAACATGGCCTCCAATGAACAAGGCAAGGGAAAGTGGGTGGTAGTCATTCTGAGCGCGGCGGCGCAAGACTCACAAAGATCAAAATCACATCGACGGCATCCTAGGAGGTGCATGCCACTGCCTTTCACGTGGCATTCATCGCATTCGAAATCTCCTTCAAGCACACCCGGGCTGAGTTGATGACCATTAGGGCACTTCGAGACTAGGCCACGAAAAAAAGACCAATGTGCCTGCATGGAGGACGAGAATCGTTCAAGTATGTCTGGTACGAAAGGTGATGTGCCTTGACGTATCACTTCTTCCCAAGTCTGGGCGGAAGACAATCGCTGCAAAGCAGTGGCGGCATGCTTGGCCAAATTAGGGGTGGTTATTCCCTCGCACACGGGGTAGAAGCGGTCTGGTTGGACGATATCTTCCACCAGCAGGCCCAGGTTACTAATACCCGAGAGATTCATCCACAGCGCCAGCTCAGCATGAAAGCGTGGTCCACGCAAAAGCCTAGCTGAGAAAGTCTCGTCGAAGCTGACGACGGCCAACAGGTCCACACGTAGTGAGACTAAGATGCGCCATGCTCGACTGCACAGTTCCAAAGCAGAGGTCCCTGGACACGCACGATGTAAGGCAGCCAGAAGTATTGTGACTGCATAGGTGTTGATCTTGATTCGTTCATCCTCGTCCTCGCTGGTGCTGGCTTCTGCATCACTAACCGATCGTGCCCAAAGCTTTGCGAGTCTGCTTGCGTCTCGGACGACAGAGGGTTGATTTGCCACCCAGCGGGTCTTCTGAAGATTCCTTGGGAATCTCTTTCTGCTTGGGTGTCGGGAGTTGAGGATTCCAGGGTCTGGGTGATGCTTATGGGTCTTGGGTTTGGGGCCTTCTTTGGTTTTAGGGCTTATAGGGGAGCTAAAAGGATCTCAGTCTCAGGCTGCAAAACCTTGTGCAGTGCATCGCAGCACGATTTTGGGATAAGATGTGTGTCTTCCCCTGCCCTAGCTCTAAAACCACCCAACAAACTAACCGTAGACTTCAACCCCCAGGCTCTAAACGCTAACCCATACCCTAAACGCAGTCCCGGCACCCTAACTTAACTCCTCATTGAACTCGAACTGATGATGTTCGAACATTCCACAAAGCCAAGAAGCAACGAGCATTTGCAGTCTCGGACCAGGTTTCGATGGTCTGGGGGTCTAAGCGATTGTGGGTATTTACATGTGTTTCACGAGTTTCATGTCTTAGTGCAACTGAAACCAAACTGCCTAGTAAAAAACGCCGAAGACTATGGAGTTGTAGCGATTGGGAGATTTATAGGGAACTCCAGAAAGTTGGAATATGGTTTCATGGTAGGATACCCTATAACTTACCATAGAAGGGTTAATCATATTCCAACTTTCTGGATTTTACCTTAGAGTGATTAGAGACTCGTTGCTCGGAGCGGGGGAGCCCTAGGCTCACCAGTCCCTAAGAAGCCACAGACCCGTGCAGGGCTCAGCTTTAAACGCTACGTAGGATGAATTGAAACGGGAGTTTCCGAAAATAGGGGTACCTTATTTAGGGGTCCTTATAATAAGGATCCTACTAGTTGGGGTACTATATTAGGTTCCCCTATTTTGGGAAACCCCCAAATAGTGGTGCCGCAACTACATTGCTGTGCTCGTCAATGCAGCTACTTACCAGTTAACTCCACTGAGCCTTCAAGTACACCCAGCCGAGTCTCAGACTATAAGCTTTGATCCACCGCCCCAGCTTCACCATCCGTGCATCCTCTGCGCGAAGATGCTCCGGAGCCAGTGCCTGCAAAATGTCCACCTCCATGCCTCCAATAGTGCACTTTACCCTAGACTTGTTGATAAGGTCAGGATCGTCGTGGACATGAATATCAGGCACTCCCTGCAACCATTCCACCATGGCCTTGCGAAGATCTTCGTGTCCATGAATGAAAAACTCCTCCCTGATTTCATCAACATCTCCAGTGCCCATGATGTCCATGAGTGCAGCAGCATCCAGATCGGAGTCTTCTACTTGTGTCATTTGGCCCTGAGACCCAACCAGTTCGATAGAAAGGAACAGCACGTCATAGGCTGGCAGCACCCTCCTCTCCACGGGCACCAAGGCCTCGTCCTTGAATTGAAAGGCTGTGATGTGTTCTGGTTCTGGATGGATCCGGAGCCGGCGCCCGACTAGACTCCTCTCCAAAACTTTCATAACGACGTTCCGATGCGCTTCTGTCGAAGCGGCCATGTGCGAAGTCAAACTGTCAGCATCTTGCTTCAGGGCACCTGGGATCCATCCCGAGTGAAGACATGGAATGTCCCACGGAGTCAGCACGTCTCCAACAAAGTCATTGATCTCCGACGGGTGGCGAGAACCGAGTCGGAGTCCACGATGTGAAGCAGAGTCGGCGCTCATTAGGGCTTATGGCTTCTGTCGACAGTCGCGGCGACAAAGGGTTATCACTGCTTGGGCCCAAGGTTGATCGAATGTAATAATTGTCGTGAAAGTCCCGCACGGTGACCGTCGCAATCGTGAGAATGATGAATCGACGACTAGTTCGTGTACAGAATTAATGTGATGGCTAGCGGAGATCTTGTTCTTGTTTCCAACGCTGTCCGGCTTTCTGCTCTGCCGGGAAGCTGAATGTTACTGATACTGTTTCCACAGGCCCAAGACTGTGATGACATGGGAAAGGAGCAGGTGGAGGAGGCGGGGGAGCAAGTTTGATGCAAATAATATTGTGTTTATCGTTCTGGTGAGTGCGCATACTATTGGCTTGGACTGGAAACGGATGCTCTGAGGGAACACACATGCTTCGACTAACCCTAAGTCCTGAACCCTAGACCCTGATTCCTAAACCCTGAAACTCTAAACTCCAAGCCAATAGCCCATAGACCCCTAAAACCCAAATCCTGCAACCCTAAAACCCTAAACCCGAAGACCTACTAAACCCTGAATGCTAAACCCTCAAACCCTAAACCCTGAAACCCTAAACCTGAAACCCTAAAACCCTAAAGCCCTAATCACCATATCCTGAACCCTAAAGCCCAATCCCTAGACCCAAATCCTTAAGCCTCAATCCCTAAACCCGAAAGCCCTAATCCCTAAGCCAACATCCGAGTCCTAAACCCCTAAACCCTATAGTACCCTTATAGATCCCTTACAGGAACCCCTCTCATTCCTTTAAAGGAACCCTGAGCCAAAATCCGAGTTCGCGGCCTCAGAAGCCGCCCAGTCTCACCTTTGCAAGACATGCCAAGCGCTACTTCGAGGATTATGGGATTTAGGGTTCAGGGGGTTCTACAATAGGGTTCCCTGCAAGGGTTCTATAAGAGACTTAAAGGATCATGGCACTTAGTAACAAGGGTAAAAGTTGAGGCAACTAACACCAACAATTTCTTATAATCCACGTGAAGTACTCATAGCCATACTCACTAAGTCCCATGATCCTCCAAGTAAGGGTATAACTGTTCGATGAAGGTTTAAGGGCTGTATGATAAGGGCATCAAATGGGTTCCAACGGGTCGAGAGGTTTATACAGGGTGGCTGGAGCTTCCATGGGATTTAACTTAACAGTAAGTGCTACGGTTGATGATATAAATCCTGCATTACCTTAAGGACCCTAAACTATGGGAATAATGGTAGATTTCTTATTATGGGTAGTGCAGGATTTATATCATCAACCGTAGAACAGCCAATCATTCAATCTAGCCTTGACGCAACATTCTCTGCGCAGGCTTGCTGAGAGTGGTCGCAGTAGAAAGAATAGAAAACCCTAAACCCCTAAATCCTGAGGTGTCGGCTAGCTTCTCAAGCAGAATCTAAGGGTAAACTATGATAGTAACAGTAGTGTTAACCAAATGCAGCCAGGTAATGACAATCATACTGATGTTAACACGTTAATACTCGTACTGTTAACGAAAAGAAAGAATAACACTAACATAAATAATAAGAAGAAGAACAAAAAATATGATAATACTAGTAATACTAATAAAAGCAATAATGACAGTAACGATATAGGGCTTGGAGAGCACAGGCTCGGCATGTGCGCACATGTTGAACTGGCTTGTCCTTTCACAGGCGATCTGGCGCACATATATGTATAGAGAGAGAGGTGTGACTATACATATATATATATATGTGTGTGTATATATATATATATATATATATATTATATGTATGATATGATCACATACATACATACATACATACATGCATACATACATACATATACACACACACACACATATATATATATATATATATATATATACACACACACACCTTGTTGCGGTTTTGATGACATGTATCTTGAGCTACGACCACGTACTCCTTGCCAGTGGGCACGGGCTACATCGACCGTACCTTCCTCGCGACAAGAGATCTGAGATTCATGATGTTTTGGGCACCAACAACACTGAAGAGTTATTAGGTACTCCAAAGCAACGTCAAGGTTTTTGTCTGGAGGCATGTTCCTTCGATCTTAGGCCTAGTTGGGGTCCTGAAAGAGAGACCTTGGATTGACGGCCTTGGGAGGCCTTCCTGTTGAACACAACTTCCCTAAAGTTGGCACATTAGGGTTAAGCGTTTTAGGGCTAGGGTGTCGGAACGCCTGTCGTTGGGATTCACAAACAGCCAACTCAGCTTGGGTTTCGAAGCCTAAAACTTCGAGTACTCCCTACACCCTAAAATGCTATAAGACATATGACGCATGAGCTCTCAATTTCTGCCTACAGCCTACAGACCCTACGCTCTGAACCCCACAACCCTAGAGCCCTACGCCCCTATGCCCTAGACTCCCTAGACCCCGGAAGGCACCAAATGGCAGACCCTTCATCACCAGTCCAAAATGAGGCCAGTACGCCACCGAGCGGATCAGGTGGACCAAAGCTTGAACCTTTGGCACAAGACTAGGAATTGGACTCGGGGTTTTCGGAGGATCCTATAGAGATTCGACAAGGGTTTTATCAGGATGCTAGAAACAGGCTTTAGGGCACTTAAGGTGGGTTGGGATTCGATAGGAAGCATGCGCACCGGCTCACTAACATGTCTGTTCCTAAACGTGATTTTAGCAACAAGCGTTGTCATCAGCAGAATCATCCTTGACATCTTGATCATCATGTGGTCTGATTCATCACCGTCAGCATCCCTACAGCCAGCACCACCAGCAGCCAGCAGCAGCACTAGGAGGACACAAACAACCACCGCCGCTGACGCCGCCAAACTTCGACTATGCTATCAATGTAGGGCTGCTACCATGGAGGCCAAAAAACAAACAGGCTAGCGACATGGTGATGCCATGGGGATTGTTGGTGGTGCAAGTTCAACATGGTGATGACGATCTTGATGCTGACGATTAGGACGGCTAGGCCCAGGCATAACATACTGATGTCGCACGTATTGGGCACTGTGACGACGATGGGGTAGAGGACGATGTTGAATATTGTCTTTAAGTGGGGGATGGCAATGAAAGACAAAGCTGAAGGTTTATTTAGTGATGATGGGGTACCCGGATGACATTAGCGATGATAACAGTTATGATGAAGATGCTCGTGATGCTTGCGTTTATGATGTGACAGAACTGATGCCGTTGATGGAAACATGTTAACGAGGCCAAGGGTTAGGTCGATGATGATGAGGCAGGGAACGGTTGTGTTGACTTGGCGCTATTAGTGCTACAGCTTGTAGTGCACAAAGAACCGCTGCAGCAGTCGCCTGACCTGGTATGAGATGTCATGGGTCTCACAGTGTTTTTGCCCGGAACCTATGTTACGAAGAAGCCCACACCTGGTGATTTCGAAAACCCGCTCCCTAAACCCAAAAAACCGTAAACCCGCACAGCTCGACCCTAAACATCGCACCGCTGAGGTTCCAAGTTTCCCAGTTCCCGGCTGGTGCACAGCCATGGAACGGAAATGCACAGCCCGCGAAAGGGCTGCTTTAAAGGGGTTCCTTTGGAGGGCTCCTTTTCAGGGCTTTGGGCTCTTTCAAACGGGTTACATGACTAGAGTACAGCTCTGATTCAACCCCACTTCTGATAGGGCTACGGAGTTTTGGGGAGGTTCGGGGCTGTGGGGTTGAAGCTTAAGGATTCAAGGGATGATGCTCCCAAACACAGAAACCTTCCCAGGTTCCATAATTCTAAGCTGCATGATCTTGCGGGGTCGTCCGAGAGTTTCTGACATTTCGGGGCATCGTGCTGCGAGGTCTTCGCATCTCTGCTCTTGAAGATCTGCCCTGAACCCTAACCTCTAAATCCTGAACACTGAACTCTAAATCCTGAACTCTAAACTCTACATCCTGAACCCTAAACCCTCAACCCTCTGGCTGAGCTAAGAGCTTGCCCTCATTGAACTTTTCGACTGGATAGAAAGCTGCGCAAACCTCGGACAGAGCTGTGCGGGAACTCAAACCAACGGCCATGATAGGGTTTAGGCTTAGGGTTTGGATACGTGCGAAATCAAAAATGAGCATTCAAAAGGCTCATAATCACAACTAGTAGCAAAAGTAATGATAGTAGAATGACCGATATAGTATCTTAGTTCGAGTTGCCCTGCAACCACACAGCAGGAACTGGCATGTTTCTCCAATTGGCCCAGCTCTACGATCGCACACACGTAGGTTAGAAGAAAGCTCCAGGACACAAGACTAAACCAAGGACACTCTCCCGGCCAAACCCCACCAGCCCTCTCAAACAAGACTGAACACAACATAAGTACATGCACATGTGATTTTTGCACGCACGTGCGCACACATGTATGTATATGATGTATGTCTGTATGCATGTATGTATAACAAACAGTAACGCAAAGGTCATTGTACACATGCCAACACGCAATCAAGCAAGTAAGTCAACAAACGAACAGGAAGCTAGCTATGCAGATAGGTACTGTTGGCAGGTAGGTAGATGGGCACATAGTAGGTCGCCTGGAATCACACGGGCCTCCCGCAGTTTCGTGGCATCGGGAGGAATGGCTTCTGGATCCCATGGAGACTTTATACGGAATTATTTTTTAGATTTTCGGGTTGGGGTGAAGGGCAGCCCAAACACGAAGACCCCCAGGTCGATGCTCAACAACCTCCATGTCCCAAAACACTGGTTCTACCAGTACTTATGTGCACTGTCGAGTGTCCATATTTGGGTCGTTTTGTGTCTGAAACGGTCCTCTGTTAGCCGAGCTGCCACCCTGTTCTCAAACTTTCTTCCATTCGCCTGGGTCAACGGGTTCTGGGGATTACCATGGTTTACACTAAGGGTTCCTAGGTGGTACATGCTTCGATCTCTAAAGGTATGCATGCACGCCTGTTTGTGTATAGATATGTACACATACATATGCATATATATATATATATATATATACACATATGTATGTATATATATATATACATATACACCGTACCTGCAGATGTATGTATGTGTGTATGCATGCATGTATGTATGTATACATGTACGGATGCATGGCTGGCTGGATGTGTGTATGTATATGTATGTGGTATGTATGCATGTAAGCATTGATGTATGTATGTATGCATGCATGTATATAGAAGTATATACATATATACTGTGTATATATATATATATGAATACATGTTTACATGCTGATACCATGTCAGAATATCCAGAAAAGGGCTCCTCTGAATGGTTATATTGTGCAAATATAGGTAAGTTAGGGACCATGAGGAGCTACCAGAACCAATCATTCCGACCCTCATACATGAACGAGGTTGCTTGGTTTGGGGCTTCGGGCTTGGCTCGGGTTAGGCCTGAAGGCTTATATAGGCTTATATCATTAGGGAATACGCCTGACTATACGCCCAGACCTTCCAAAATCCCTTAATTAAGGAATATCCCTTAAATTATATTGGGATCCTTCATATGATTTAAGGTATATTCCTTAATTAAGGGACTTTGGAAGGTCTGGGCGGTGTTGTGGTCTACAGGGATTCGCCCCATTGGTTGTGCTCTGATTGGGGGGATAGAGCGGGGTTGACTGTTTGGCTTACGATGACTTCGGCTTCGGGAGAAATCTTGAGCTACGGGTGTTGGGGATCTAGCGCTTAGGGTTCTTGCGCCCAGCGTCGTCCATCTGGAACTTTCTTGCCGCCGTAAGATCCTGCAGCAAGGCTGCCTAGACTGGCCTAACAACACTCAGGGAACAAACTGAAAGAAATAACAGATCGCCCAGGAGCTTAACGCGAACCTTTCTAGGATACCCAGTAACCTAAGAACAAAAAGGCCTCTCTTTTTGGTATTGGGTAACTTTATAAGGAGCCTAGGACTACAAAAAGGGAATAAGGGTACTACTGGGCATCCTAGCTTTAGAACCCATGAGCATGAAGCCCTAAAGTCGAAACCACTCACAGATACCTCGTCATATCACACCCCGAAGAATTGGACTTAAGTTTCGGGTCCAGGGTTTAGGGTTCAACTTCCCTGAAACCTACAGATTATGCAGTCAATCGCCATTCCCACAGTTTCAACTGCCGAGTTCGCTGACAACCTGACCAGAATCCTGAGCAAAATAATATGGGAGCTTCAGAAAAGTAGGGGTACCGTAGTTTGGGATCCTTATAATAAGGGTCCTACTGTTTAAGGTACTATATCGGCTCCGTTATTGACGGAAACTCCCATATCTCATAATCCCTAGACAACCCGCTACTCAATACATGCTACAGCAGCTACCAGTAGCATCTAACCCTTACCCAAACCTACAAGACCTGAAAAGGTATCCTTGCAAGCTGGTCTAGTTCCTGGCTGCCGGAGGGCACACCCTACTACATGAATGGCTGAGGGTCCGAAAACGCGACGAAGATCTTGCCAACGCCGTCGACGTAGGCGCCATCCTTGTCGGATGAAACATCAAGGTCTAGGGCTCCAGGTTTGTACGGGAATTGGGTTTAGTAATGCCTTAAACAACCTTACCCTAAGGCCCCAAAGTAGTTCCTTTTGGGAGTGCATATGAAGAATCCTATAAGGTAATCCCCAAAAAGGAACTACTTTGGGGCCTATGGGTATAACCCAAGTTACTAAGTCCCATGATCCTCTTAGTAGACCCTAAACCCTATAGATACCTTTAAGGAACCCTCTAGATCCCTTCTAAGGAGCCCTTTAAGGACCCCTAGTTACTAAGAAATGAGCCCAGGGAGCCTGCACCACCATTGTCTAGGATACCCAGTAACCTAAGAATAACAAGGCCTCTCTTTTTGGTATTGGGTACTTTACAAGGAACTTAGGACTACAAAAAGGGAATAAGGGTACTACTGGGCATCCTAGTTGTAGTGTCCTTTACAGAAACCATGCGGAAACACATCTAGAATCGTTGCAGAACACTTCTGAAAAAGACTGCCACATAAGCTTTCAGTATTAACTTTACATGTTTAAGCCCAAACCTAAACCCTAAAAGCCATAAACTCTGAGCCCTAAACCCTAAACCCTAAGCCCTAAAAGCCCTAAACCCTAAGCCCTAAAAGCCCTAAACCCTAAGCCCTACAAGCCCTAAACCCAAAGCCCTAAAAGCCCTAAACTCTGAGCCCTAAACCCTAAGCCCTAAAAGCCCAGGGATGTGCTGCCTTGGCAGGCTTCGGAATCACAACGCGCATCACGTTGCCATGCTTCGATGCCTGCAAAATATGCGCTTGGGATTAGGGCTTAGGGTTTAGGGCTTAGGGTTTAGGGCTCAGGGTTTAGGGTTTAGGGTTTTTTTTTTAAGTGCAATGACCCCTTTCCCACTCCGCACGCAGTGCAGGCATGAGCCTTCCTCGGCATACACTACAAAATACAACTTCAACTCATCAGGTTTAGGGTTTAGGGCTTAGGGCTTAGGGTTTAGGGTTTAGGGCTGAGGGTTTAGGGTTCAGGGTTTAGGGCTTTCCTGGGTTCTCTATAGGATTTACAACTTCAATGGCAGCATGGCTTTAGGTCTTAGGGTTTAGGCTTTCCTTCCTGGGCTCCCCAGGATGTACAACTGCAGTTGCATAATAGAGTACTATAGTTTTTAAGGATACCAAGGGAGCCACAACATCAAGGGTATCATAGCCGGGTGTAGTTGCTGCAGGGAAGTCGGCATGTGAGTCCTGAGTTAAGGTGACAAGCTTTTTCTTGTGGATTGAGTGTTTCGGTTACAAGTGCGGTTTGGCTCCAGGATTGCATTCCCAAAGGGTCCAAGTATCATTATGGTATATACTTAGACCCCCCAAATACCCTATAAGTATATACTATAATGATACTTGGACCCTTTGGGATTGCTCATGCACCTGTTTGCGAAGTCCCTTCATCTTCCGCAGGCCCAGCAACCTTTTGGAAGTTACCGTACTTAAAGGCTCATGGGACTTAGTAAGTAAGGTTATAAGTCGGTTATAATTAGGATAACCCCACTTGGGGGACTTATAACGCCAATTATAACCTACTTACTAAGTCCCATGATCCTCTAAGTAGGAGTTACAAGGTCTTGCGAGTTTCATGGCATGCTCTTTATCAGGGCTCTGACAGTGCCTTGTATGGGGTTGCTGCGGGTACGCTAGTATACTGACAGTTTTTGACCCCCATGTATTTTGGCTTTGCGCTCGAAGAAAGCTTAATGAAAATCTCAAGAGCCAGACCCGAACACACCAACCGCTGCTACTTTCGCGAAGCCTCAGCCTCTTTAGGAAGTCAGAGTTCGGACATTAAGTTGAATGCTTGATAACCGGGGTGGGCTCGGGGTTTCGGCGTCTAGCCCTTCCAAAGCAGCTTGGGCTCGAAGCTTGGATTTCGATGCTTCTCGCTCTATAATATATATATATATATATATATATATATATATACATATATTTATATATACATACATATATATATATATATATATACATATATATATATATATCGGGGGGACGGTCTCACTAGCGACTCAGGCCTCAGTGTGATTCAACCTCTGGGCAAGAGTTACTGTAAACCCTAAACTTGAAGCTCCGAAGCAAATGACCTCGGAATGTACTTCGGCGGTGATGTCATCGTAGTCCTGGTCATCCATCAGGTCCTTTTCGCCAAGGAAGCAGGTGTTGCTTCTTGTTGGTCTTTTTATACCACGTTGGGAATGAACCACACAATCTTTAGACCCAAAGCTGAAACCTTTATACGGGCTTCCAGTGGGCTGTAAGTTTAAAAGGTGACAAGGACTACAAATCCTGCCCTAAGGTTTGGAACTGAACGGTTGAGTTTAGGGTTCAAGCTCTCGCCGGCATGATGGTTGGGTTCTTGAGTTTTTTCGAGGAGATGCCGGAGTCTGTAGACGCACCTGATAGTGTCGGGCTCATTGCACATCCACGGGGGATTTTGTTTGGCGAGCTGCGAGCTGTTGGGCTGGAGGCCGACAGTGTTTCCCAGGGTAAAAGGAGGGACCCTTAACAAGGAGCCCCAGGTATATACCCTTTATATAGCTATGATATACCCATTTTATAGGCCCATTTTTGGGTAGGGGTCCCCATTAAGGGTCCCTCCTTTTCCCCTTTGAGTGTTTTCGCTTGCCTTTAGCATGTCACTGGGAACTCATGAGTGCGTCTACAGACTCCAGGATCTCCAGGAAGAACCCTAAGCCCGAAATCGCCATGGTTGGGTTTTCAGGGGTTTAGGGTTTACCTAGAGGCTCCGTAGTAGTTCCTTTTTTTGGGAGCTCATATCTAGAATCCTATAAGGTAATCCCGAAAAAGGAACTACTATGGAGCCTATGGGTAGGGGCCCTGAGCCTCAAACCATAAGTGCTTACAGTAGAAGCCAGGAAGTTGGAACATGAGTTTAGGAGGATTAGTGCTAGGATCCCTTGTCCTTTACCTTAAGGGCATGAGGATACTTATGTTCCACCTTTCTGGCTTCTACCGTAGGGCCCAAAAGCCGCTCCAACTGCAGTGGATCAAGGCTTCGTGGATTGATTAAAGGTTAGGGTTCAGAGGTTTAGGGTTTAGAGTTGGTAGATGTCTTTCGGGTTGTAGGGTTTAGGGTTTAGAGGTTCCGGGTTTGGGGGGAAGGGTGTTGGGCTTTGGGCTTGGGCCGCACAAGTCGTCTAGATGGTAGTGACGATATGGCTTCAAGCTTTACGAGCTTAGGCTTCACAGTTTAAGGGCTTAGGGGTTTGTAGGTTAGGCCTTTCGAGTCCAGAGTTTTGGGGTTCAGGGCTTCATAAGTAATGCAGAAGATATGATGTGCTTGTTGTGTTGTTCGGTGGAGGCTGGCAAGGAGTGTATCATAGTGTAACTATCTGTTGGCACACTAGGGCAACCTTTCAGGAAGAGCAGGATTCATCTTCAACCCCCTCAGTACGATTCATCTTTCAATCAAAGGGGAAAAGGAGGGACCCTTAATGGGGACCCCTACCCTACAATGGGCTATATAATGGGTATATACTAGCTATATTCAGGGTATATACCTAGGGGTCCTTATTACGGGTCGTTCCTTTTACCCTTGGATTCAAGCGCTTATATTGGACACTTGGTGATCTTCACGCTTGGGGCTCGGTGGCTCGAAAAGGGTTCTCCAGTCATCCTTGGATGGTATGTTATAAAGAACTTGGTTTGGGCGCCCATGGGATGTGCCTGGGCTCATATGGCTTGCTCATATGAGGTTTACTCACACCTGAGCTATGTGATCATGACTACCTCAGCGAATTGGGAGTCTTTAACTTCGATCCTCCACTATATAAACCGAAGCCCCGACTCGAAGCCGTGATACTCTCTTTCCATAAGGGTCCATGTGCCCATATAGCATATACTCTGGGCCCAATGTACCTATATAGGGAGTACTTTTAGGCCCGCCAATCAATGTATATACTATATGAGTACATGGACCCTTAGGGTTTAATCCCCGGTGCACTCCGCGTGCCCGCCTCCTGGTACACAGCGTTTATCAGCTGCACGACAGTGCTGGGCCGAGAGCCAATCTGTCCAAGGAAGCTGTGTTCAATTTGGGCCCCGCTAAACCCAAACCCTCAAACCCAAACCCCAATGATATGCAATCCTAAAGCGTGCTTCTAAGTTCTGCGGCTGCTCTCTCATGACATTCTGAACCATTAAATGATTAGACCGGGGCTTTGGGTGCAATATACGTCACACCCCCGCCCCCAGAAGAGCTTCAATGTCATGCCAGTAGCACAGATGGCACTGCCTCCTACACTGGACTAGTGGTCTAACAAGTTGCCAGCTCAGAAGTATGGCTCAGGAATCCCTAAGGGTCCATGTACCCATATAGCATATACTCTGGGCCCAATGTACCTATATAGGGAGTACTTTACGGCCACTGTATATACTATATGAGTACATGGACCCTTAGGGGAATAATGACTTTAAGCCTGAGACCCTCAAACCACACCAATTAGGCCCTGAAGGCTTGCTAAGCCAAAAATCTCCGAAGCACTGAATCATGCCCTACACGCAAATATGGGGGCCTTTGAACTGGAATAGGGTTTGGGCCGATAGCACTATACTTATAGTAAGAACCCCCCAAAATAGTAATTATATGGGTAATTATTATGCCCCTAAATTACACGCTACATCCGTGAATCCCTTGACGCCAGACACCACAACTTCGCAAGCCGAATGAAGGGGCGTTCGCACTTGGACCGTAGGCTTAGGCTTAGGGGCAAACTATGGTAAGTACAACCATAATCAGAAAACCCAAGGAATTTTTGGTTTGTATAAAGTAACTGTAATAATAAGGAAGCCCAATTGTTGATTTGTTTACGCCCCTAT
The DNA here is from genome assembly GCA_905221615.1 of Symbiodinium sp. CCMP2592. Lineage (NCBI taxonomy): Eukaryota > Dinophyceae > Suessiales > Symbiodiniaceae > Symbiodinium > Symbiodinium sp. CCMP2592. Next base: position 710,952 of record CAJNDT010002957.1, on the reverse strand, counting down.
TTTGAGTAACCCCAGGCCTCTCTTCCCTGCTTAACCTGCATGGCAAGGACTGGATTCTTGACGATCTTCTGCGTCATCGAGTTGGGCATCGCCTTTCAAAAGGTCAAAATTCTGCAAGGTCTGCTAGGGCTCTAAGGGCGGCAACCCCAAGAGCTGGCGTCTCGATGTGGCACAAGGCTCTGCAATAGTAGGGTTCTGTAACAGGGCTCTACTTGTGGGTTGTATACGAAGCCTCCATTGGGCTCTATTGGTGTTCGAGGCACCGAACCCTAAACCCTTAAGCCCTAAACCATTTGGGTACTTGTCAAAATTAGGGTCCCTTTTTGGCTACAAGTACCCTCATTATTAGGTGCCGTGTTATATGAGGCACCCAAAAAGGAACTCTAACTTTAAGACAACCACCCATTTAGGGACCAAAGTTCGGGCTTTTGTTGGACATGTTAAGCCCAAGCGAGTCTCGCCCAAGCAGAGGCAAGCGGTGAAACCAAGCAAGTCAGGGTTTAGGGTTTAGGGTGAGGTTCTTTTGAGCTTTAGGGTTTAGGGTTAGGCTCTTTTGGGCTTTAGGCTTTAGGGTTTAGCCAAAGGGCTAAGTTTGTTGACATATCGTGCAGATCCCTGGAAGCCGTTCCCTATGTAGTAGGTTGCTGTACCGGTACCGTCATAACTATAAGGATCGTGAAAAGTTGACCGTTTGGGGTCAGGCTTCATGTAGGGTTCACAGAACAGTGACCCACCATACAGGCATCTGAGCTTCTCAAGGCGGGAATCGTGGATGGATTGCTCGCGGAAGTCTTAACAACTGCGAGGGCTCTCGAAATACCCATGCATACGTTTGTGGTCCTTGTCGACAGGGCGGAGATTGTAACACAACCCAGCCTGGCTGCAACCCTCCAAACCCTAAACACTACGCCTCTAAATCCGGTTATTTAAGAATGTTTTAAATTAACTTTGGCCCACGTCCATGACGCTAGACCCAACATCATATGGACCCTGCCACCCAGCGTATTCAAGCTCCGCACCGTGGCTGCGACAGGTTGTGGCTTCGATGTCGTCGCCGTAGATTGCTGGCCTCACGGCTGACGGGTTTCGGGTTAAGGCATCACTGCTGAATCTTTCTGCCATAGCTGTCTTGCGATTACACTGGTCACTCAATGGAGAAGACAGCCGAGAAATCCCGTCGGGAACTGGGTTCATCAAGCACATGAGGTTTCAGCATTTAGGGTGTTTCGGTTGAGGGCTTAGGGCTTAGGGGTTACATACGACTTGAAGGTGGAGGGGCCGACACAAATGAGGTCTTGAGTTCCTTCTTCCTGAGGGGTGCAGTAAGGGGCGAAAGAATAGCGTTTTTCTGCGTGCATACAACTATACCAAATAATACAGGGGCCTTAAAAATTAGAATAGGGTTTTGGGGCCCATTATGCTATAATTATAATACGGAGCACCCAAAACAGTATTGGTTGTTTTTATTTAGGCCCCTATATTACTAACTAAGTCTCCTGGCCACTCTCTGATCCTAAGGGTCCATGTACCCATATAGCATATACTTTGGGCCCAATGTACATAGTATATGAGTACATGGCCCCTTAGGGTGAGGGTGAGGAGATGGGCGGAGCTCAACTGAGGCACTGGCCAAGCTTCTGCACTCGAATGACGTTCTGACCACATACAAAACCGTTGAGGGCGACGATGGCCAAGTCGACATCATTCGGATTGTCGTACCTCAGGTTCACTTGGGGGTTATAAGTAAATATAAGTTATTAGTATAGTCACCTTCATTATAATCCTAGCTAAGTCCCATGATCCTCTACGCAGGGTTTTGGGTTAGAGGGCGGGGTTTCGGGATTTGGGTGGAAGGGCGTTTACGGATCTAGGAGCTTCCCTCCGCTGCAAGAGACAGGGTTTAGGGTTTAGGGTTTAGGGTTTAGGGTTTAGGGTTTAGGGTTTAGGATTTAGGGTTTAGGGTTTAGGGTTTAGGGTTTTGCCGTCAGACGCTGATTTAGCGGTTCAAGTCCCTATACATCCTGAACTTTACAAACACCCACTCAAGACCCAAAAGGGCCGTGCAACAGACCCTGAACCCTAAACCCGTAAAGATCTTAGGGTTCAGGATTTTTATTAATTGTGATTGAGGCAGGCCTAGATCTAAGCCTTAGCTCTAAAAGCCTCAACCCTAAAACCCTAAACCCTGAACCCTAAACCCCAACTCAACCCTAAAACCCTAAACCCCAAACCCCAAACCCTGAACCCTAATCCCTAAAACCCTAAAACCTAAACCCTAAACCCTAAACCCTAATCCCTAAACCCTAAACCCCAAACCCTAAACCCAGATTCTGCCCCTCCTTTGCAGCTGAATGGCTCGAAGATCCCGTAGCCTTTGATCTTGCCGGTGCCCAAGTCGCGGATAAGACTGAGCATCCTGGCGGCTTAGGGTTTAGGGTTTAGGGGTTTAGGGTTTAGGGTTTAGGATTTAAAGCTTAGGGGTTTAGGGTTTCGGATTAGGATTTAAAGCTTAGGGGTTTAGGGTTTCGGATTAGGATTAAAAGCTAAGGGGTTTAGGGTTTCGGGTTTAGAGTTGTAGAGTTTAGTGGCTTGCTCACTGGAGCCACGAATTGCCAACACGGCCCTCTATCAGCGAGGAGCCCTACTTACTTCAATTAATTACCCGAGCTCAGGAGCCCTCCTAGGTGTCCAACCAGGAATGCTTAACGTATGCTAAAACTCTCCTAGTCAAGGGATTTCGGAGCCCTTTGCACGCCTTACGAAACCTTCTACACGCTCAACTTACTGGGAATGTGAGGCCTAACCGGCTAACCCTCCCCGCATCCGCCTGTGGAGTGACCCTGCTCTGGGTTTGAAGTTAACGATAGAAATTTCTGAAGGGCGGGCAGAGACCGCCAAGGCCGGCACATGCAGAGGATACATAAGGGGGAAGGGACTGGGAGCGCGGAACGTAGACAAATGTCAAGACACAGAACCCTGATAAGGACGCGATGGGGACTCCTAAAGAAGGGCTGCTAGCCCTCCAAAACGACCATAACCGTAGCACCCTAAACAGTATTATTAGGATGCTTCTTGTAAGGACCCCACAAGAAATCGACGCAGCAATTTCTGAAATGCACAATTCCGGCAGAAGTTGGCAGCCCACCTGAGCTTCCCGAATTGGCTCAGCAAGTCTCGGCAAATCTGCTCCGTCATGACCTCAGGCTTTTCTCAAGGCTTTAGCAAAATGTGAGGGCGACACCGGCCTCAACCATAGTAGTGGTCGTACTGCGAGTACATAGCCGTTGTTGCTGGGTCATGGTTTCAATCGCTACTTCTTCGTTGCTGCCATAGGTCCTGAAAGCTGCAGTCGCACTATGTGTGCTTATTATAACTTCACATGATCGTGGAAACACAACATGCATTTGTTTTACGACTATGACTGTAGCTACCTTTGTAAATGGAACGCTACCTCTGACACTGACGAAATGAAAACCGAAAGAATAGGACACCTACATAACCCAAAGGGTCCATGTACCCATATAGCATATACTTTGGGCCCAATGTACCTATATAGGGAGTACTTTAAGGCCACTGTATATACTGTATGAATATGAGCACATGGACCCTTAGGGTAACTGCTTGAAAGCCTGCAACAACCTCTGGAAAGCCCTTTGGAGCCTGACAGGATTGGGCCGGGATGTGGGGGCTTCTCAGCTTAGTCCGAGACTCGACTACGTAGTCGCGCTTGGGTTGTCGGCATTTTTCGGCTGCCGAGGTTTCGAGTTCAGAGCTTCAGTCCCTCTTTCGGGTTTTAGTACCTAGGGCTTACGGTTCGAGTGCTAAGGTTCTGGGGTTCTACGGTTGATGATATAAATCCTGCATTACCTTAAGGACCCTGAACTATGGGAATTATGCTATATTCCTTATTATGGGACATGCAGGATTTATATCATCAACCCTAAACCCTAGACCCTAAAACCCTATAGATCCCTTAAAGGAGCCCCTTAAAGGTGCCTTTATAGATCACTTTAAAGGAACCCCAGGATTTATATCATCAACCGCAGGACCATGCACAAGTTGCTGACTCCGAAAGTGAAGCCTCACCCGGGCTACTTACTCAATGTCCCCTCATGGCCAGCTTAGGGCTGGTCTGGGGTTTATGTACTAGACTTTTCTTGGGTTTAGAGTGCCAACCCTAGACCCTAAACCCGAGATATTTTTGGGTTTAGAGTTTAAACCCTAAACTCTAAGCCCTAGATTTTTGGGGGTTTAGAGTTTAAACCCTGAACCCTAAACCCTAGATTTTTTTGGGGTTTAGAGTTTAAACCCTAAACCCAAAAATTAGAGTTTAAGCTCTTGGGGCTTGAGGGTGTATCCGCAGGCAAGCCCGGCAAGCAACCTCGCAGTCCCGAAGATGAAGCGGGCGCCCGACATCGGGAAGGTTGAAGATGGACAGCTTTGGCGAGGGGCCCTGTGCCACGTGGCTGGGAGCAAAAGTTGCTGAGGTTTAGGCTTTCGTAGATCACCAATGATGGAGGCCCTGCGTCTGTAAAACCCCTTGCTTAGGACCTACTTGTGAGGGCAAAGCAAAAGGTTTAGGCGGTTCCTTGGGGATCCTGTATGCAAGATGGAAAAGGAGGTAGCAGTACGTGGTAGGTTTCCTCATGCTAGCAGTATGAGCACCACTATCGGAGGCGGCATTTGTCGCACCAGTGGGGGGTCATTAGCAATAGTAGTCATAGCATAACGTATGTAGCAGGACGAAAAACCGTGAGCATGGGCCTCTTGGGGTTCCGGGTATTGAACTTCCCCTGCAACTGCGAACCTAAGGACCTACACGAAAGTACGAGAAGGAAACAGACAATCCTAGCGGCAACATGCTGTTGGCATGGAAGAGGAACAATGCTGCTAGTGGCGACAGTACCATAGAACGGAAACTCCGCAGACGAAAAATTGTTATGCGAAGCTCCTCAACTCGAGATGACGGAATTTCCGATGCCACCAAACACTGCAGTTCACCCTTATCCTTACAGAAACGACTCGTTCAAATCACTAAGGTCCCTGGGCCCAAGTCCCGTAACCACAAGTTCAACCCCTTAACTTGCCCTGAACTGAACCCACAGATCTATACTGAACTTAGAACCCTGGCAAAAATTGTAATTCTCGCTGTTTCTTAGGGATTATAATAGCCAAAATTGAAAATTTCTTTCTAAGTACCCCTAAGAGATACTCAAAACCCCACACCCTAAACATCCATCCCAAAGCTCTCTGCCGAAGCCTGCGGCATAGGCATGCCCCGAGAGTCCGTGGCCCCGCCGATAAGCTTGGCCATTGACCTGCGCTAGCTCGGGGGCTTAGAGAGCCGACACCGTTTAGGGTTTAGGGTTTTAGGGTTTAGGGTTTCGGGTTTTAGGGTTTAGGGTTAGGGTTTAGGGTTTAAGGGTTTAGGATTTAGGGTACAATCGCACAGCTTTCGGACAGATAAAGTAGCTGTAAGTACTTATATCAACTTACACTATCATTTCTGGTCTGCCTAACCAGAGAGGAAAGTATTGCAATCCTCACTTGAGCTGCCTATCACCCAAGTAAGTTCAATATGAACCGCTGGATCCTTTCAGTGTCAGGGCTCGGGCTTTGGTTCTCGGATTCGAAGCCTAAGGGTGCCTTCCTTGTGGGTTTAGGGTTTAGGGTTTTGCGGGTTTAGGGTTATAGTTACGATGTAGGGTTGGAGGTTCAGGGGCGTTTTAGGGTTTAGTTTTAAGTTTTGTCTTGTTCTTGACAGCCCTGCAGGTATTGTCATTTCGGTGAGGCTTACGTGGGATCTCGGGTTGATACTGATAAGGCAAAAGCCAGAAAGTTGGAATATGATTATCCTAACACTTCTATGGTAAATTATAGGGTATCCTACCATGAAACCATATTCCAACTTTCTGGAGCTCCCTGTAAGGGGATCTGCTGTTGTGCTTGTCGTCAAGCAGGGACCATTGACTTCTATCGTGTGCGGCATTGGTTGAAATTTCTGCCCTTGGCACCCTAGCTAGCTGGATGGGTATTGCTGTTCTGGCACCATGGTGCTTGCAATGCCATTTCTGCTGTTCCCCACAGTCTGGCAACAAAATTAAGACATACTGCTCACTTGAGGGGCATTGCAGGCTATCTTGCAAAGGCCCTATGCTTCGAAGAAGGCTCAAGGCTTTTGGGCCGAAGTCTAGGCACTTCTAAAGCCGCTCCGCGCTTTTATGGAGTCTTTGGGGCAAGTCATTTCCGGGTCAGGGTCAAAGGTTGGAGCTACTGTACTGATCATGTATGGAGCTTGCACCGCGCCCAAAGACGGTACTACCGGAAGTCGAGCTAACTCATCTATATGGGCCTTATACTTGGTAGAACCAACAAGAATGCTATTCGTGTGGTTTCCTCACTCTAACTTGAGTATAGTATTTCCTAAACCTATTCTACCTGTCAGATCCTGTCAGAAAAGAAGCGCCGCAGTGAAGGCCGACCTTGTAACCTTAACCCTGAACCCCTAAATCCTCAAATCCTCAAACCCTAAACCATAAAACCCCAAACAATAGATTGAAAACATAATGTTCATTTCTCTACCCTGAAACCCCAAATCCTAGAATCCGAGGACCCGAGGCACGGACACTTCGTGCAGATTGATCCTCACGGAGGGATCCTGACATGCTGGCATGGGCAATACCAACGAGAGGCTTCGCCTGACGGGTACTCAGGAGAGGCTTCCTGTTCAGGGTATTTCGGATAGAGTTTCGGTAAACGGTAGTTAGGAGTTTTACACGGGTTCTACAGGAACGTTACCATTAATAAGGTCAGGTTCAGCACATCCACATAAGCTTGTCAACACCGAGCACATTCTCAATAATGTGAACACCTTGGCTGCCATGCGGGAGTTTCCGAAAATAGTGGGCCCTGAACATATAGTACCCTAAGTAGTAGGATCCTTTTTATAAGGACCCCCAAACAGGGTACCCCTAATTTTCGGAAACTCCCATGCAGAGGTCATATGGTTGGCCTTACATCTCTCATTCCTCATGGAAACGAAAGCCAGTGCGGAACCCCAAACCACAAAAAACGTGGTCCTCACGAACACAAAAACTCCTAAACACCCCTTCCACAGAGCTCTTCTAAGACCCCTTCGCAACCCACACAGGCCGCCATAGAAGCCCATTGGCAGCTTGTCCATCTGTAAACCCTAAACCCTAAATCCCCAAACCCCACAGGAAGCCGCAGTCTCCTGTCCATCTGCTGGCTTGGTAAAGGGATCAGGTCTCTTCACTGTGACCTGCCGACGCGATCTTGCTGGCTCGCTCCAAGGTTTCTTTTTCAGGCTTTAGGAGTTTAGGGTTGGGTGTTCAGGGTTTAGGGTTTCTTAGGGCGATCTCTAAGGGGTTCCTGCGGACTGTTCTGGTTGTATAACGGGCTGGAGACGGCTTGTCATGAATGTGTTAAAAGGGTTTTTAACGGCTTGGGCAAGGTTTCGCAGGGTCAATGGTAATACGGCTTGGAAGCTTGCAACTTGATGATAAGACTTCTCAAGTCGTTCCGAAGTTTGCATGATGGTCTCGTTAGGCTTTTCGGCTGTATTTTCAACCCATGCATCATAAGCCGAATATACGGGCCTTAGGAATTGGAACGGGGCTTTGGGTATACTGTACTAACCATAAGGCCACATAAAGCCTTCGACAAGCCTGCTTGATGAAGGAATCTTCTAAATCATAGAAATATAGGGCTACCACGACTATTTGAGGGATATCCTTGGACTAAGGGATCTAAGAGTCTCTGCGTACCCAACACACCTTAGATTCCCAAACTGTCCTCGGCTTGACGCCCAGTGTCCCAGAAAGCTTTGCCGCTAAAATTCAACCCTATATCTGCATCTCATGACAAAAGACAAACCCCGAACCCTGCAAACCCCTGGACCGTAAATCCGAAATACCAAGCTAAAACTTCGAACGCGCCAACTCGAAGTGCAAAATCCCAAACCGAAAAGTTTATCAAGCTTGGGGTTTAGGGCTTAGGTTGTGACGCCCGATGCCGAGGTACCTTGTGAGTCTAAGCCCGGAGCCCTAAACCCTAAGCCCGATCGAAACCCTAAACCTGCCTTGTGGCCCTTGTACTCAATTCCGTTCAGCTTCATGCCCACGGAGGCACCGTCGGGCGTACGGAACTTGAGCTCTGCGTTCTTCCTGGCACTTGAGGCTCTGCTTTTGGAGTTCAGAGTTTAGGGCTCAACGGTTTGCGGATTTTGGGTTCGTAAAGGTTTCGGGCCCATGGGGGGTTAGGGGAAAGTTTAGGGTTTAACGTTCTTAGGAGTTTTGGGGTTCCCGCCGTGGTCTGGTTGGGTAGCTTTCAAATATTTAGGAATAGAACAGACTTCGGGAGGGAAGGCGAGACGGAGGCAAAAGGGTGTACCTCGCACTGAGCTGTAAACTCTGAAGCCTGACCATAAACCCCTAAACCCCAAACACTACCCTCCAGTATACCATAAAGGCCCTGTTAAAGGGCCCTTGGCGGGTTGCTGGCTTATATTGACCATAAGCACAGCTTGATTCAACTATGCTACGAGTCGATCGAAGAGATTGGGATCGGGATCGGTGTGGGGAACTAAGTGAGCAGAGCTTCAGTCGGGCACGGCTGGATTGAGCAAAGGTTGCACAGACGCTCAGGGTGTAGGATTGAGGGTTTCAGGCCGTGTTGGATTTCGGGGGCAGGGTTTTAGTACTGTTATTTAGTATTGTGGAGCCCTGAGAAATAAACCCCAGGGTTAAGGATTTGGAGATAAGAGTTTGCGGCTTTAGGCCTCCCATCCCAATCCCGCTGCACCTCTTGCTGCTCGCCCGGTCTTCCTCTGTGATCGTACAAGCGAAGACAGGCGACATGTTGCGATTTGCAGCCTGGATCGGAGCTTCGATTCTGTGCCCTTGAAAACTTGGGATTTCGAATGTGTTGTTTGCTGCTTAGCCTAGTTTTCGCTTTTAGTAAAACTTAGCCTTACACCCCAAAGCCTGACCTCATAAAGGCTTAGGTGGATTCAGAAACTTAGGAATTTTGGGGGCTGGGGGCTCAGGGCTCAGCGTTCCGGGTTCAATCTTTATGGGGCTGAGGGCTTAGCATGTTGTTGGTGGTCAAAATTAGGGTCCCTGTTTGAGTCCCTATTATAGTACGGCACCTATGACTTAGGGTACCCAAGAAGGGACTACAATTTTGACAACCACCCATGTAGTGCTGAAGCTCAGCATGTCAAGGATTTCAGGTGTTAGGGCAGTGACTCTGGGGATTTACTGTCGAAGGTTTGGGTTGAGGGTCTGGGCGTGCGCTTTCTAGGGCGGCCTTCAACGAGTAGAATGCCCTAGCTCTCGACAATGTCCCTAAACTCTCAGCCTATTCGGGTATCTTTTCTCGCTGGAACTTGCTACATACAGGCCACAGGATCTTCATCAACCATAAACCCGAAACCCCCAACTCCCAAACCCTGCACCTTGACTCCCCAACTCAGACCCCCAAGCCCCCAAAACCCGACCGAAGCCCTCAAGCCCCCTGAAACCCCAAACCCCGCAGAACCCCTCGGCGCCATATTCCCCTGAGAGGCAACCCTATTCAAACCCTCTCATCTACAACCCTAAGGCCCTAAACCCCGTGACCCTACCTTCACCTACCAGAACCTACTTTTTTGGTAGGGTCCCTATAAATCCCATATTGGAGTATTTAATCAGAACCTACAAAAAGTAGGGTTTAATAGGCCTCGGTATAATCCTACAATCCTACAACTCACTCAGCGCCCAGGGCCTGGTGCACCGCATTTCCTGTGACGGCGAGGATGGCACCGTTGAAGAACTCAATGAGCTCCTGCTCAGGACTTCTGGGAACCTAAAGGGTTTAGGGTTTAGGGGTTTAGGGTTTAAGGTTTTTCTGCTTTAGCGGCTGTTTTGCCTGTGGGGTTGCGGCAAGCCCCTAACCGGGTTCAATAGGGTTCAGGGCTGAGGGTTGGGTCTGGAATCTGGAGTTTGGATAGGAGAGGCCAAAATGCGACAGGGATGGTGCAACTTCTTGCGAGCCTGCTGGTAAGGATCCATGTATATACACATAATGGTATATAATCGGCCCCAAATACCTCTATCGGGACTGATTTGATTGGAACGGTGGATGTGCTGTTAACTGCCGTAGTCTTCGTAACAGAAGATCAAGGCGCAGAACGACAAGCGAGCACCCATCGGCATGGCCGCACTGGTTCCCATTCTTGCCCTAAGGTCCTAGGGACCGATATGTTTAAGGCTTTTGGGCTAAAGACCATATTATAGAAGGCTTTTGGGCCATTTTGAGCCTTAGGGCTGTTTTTTTTCACAGTTCGCCCACTCGTAAGACCTGACAATGTTTGACCCAAACCCGAATTTACCCTGAACCCTTACAAGCCCTGAACCGCAAACCCTTTATACAGGGGCCCTTAATAATGAGAATAGGGTTTTGGGGCCCATTATACCATAATTTTAATAAGGAGCCCCCAACAGAGTATTGGTAATTATTTAAGCCCCTATTGTAACAACCATGGCCCGAAACCCTAGACCCTAAACGGCCCTAAACCCTCCATGTGCATCGCTTTGTCAGTCCTGGCCGGTGCAGCTAAGGGACCTGTTGGAAAGTCAGGGTTTTGGACTTCGGGCTTTAGGGTTTGCTTTTTAGTTTTTCTTTAAAGGGTTTAGGATTTTGGGTTCCAAGTTAAGGGTTTCCGGTTGAGGGTTTAGGATTTAGGCTGCCGTATGCCTAGGATGTTCACGCTTGATCACCGGTTCTTGAAGGGCTTGAGGATGATACGGAGTTTTAGACTTGGGCTTGAAAGGCTTGGGGCGGCTTTGGGGCCTTTGGTGGTTTATGGTTTGTATACCCTAAACCCTAAACCCTAAGGTTTAGTTGTGAGTCCGGCGTCAACGTCTAGGTTGAGGCTTAACTTGGCCCTGCCCATAGGCTCCATAGTAGTTCCTTTTGGGGGTTCATATGTAGAATCCTATAAGGTAATCCCCAAAGCGGAACTACTATGGAGCCTATGGGTAAACTTCTTCAACCCTAAACGGCCAAATCCTGCCCCGAATACCCACTACTAAAAGGACCATGAGGGCTCTATTAAAGGGCGGGGGTCCTGGAACTAAGAGGGCTCCCTGAATATACTTGGAGGTTCATGGGACTTAATAAGCAAGGTTATAAGTACCTAAGTGGGCATATAAGCCATTAAAAGAATAGTCACCTTAGTTCTAATCCTGGCTACACTACTAAGTCGATCCTCTAAGAATAGTTGTGCCACAATATACCCCAACACCTAACTCTACTCAGCACGGCGCCAAAACTAAACTCATTTGAAACTCTTTATCTGGAATCTGTTACGTAACCCTGGTCTAATTATGAAGACCCCTATATGATTAAACCCTCATAGTAACGCTTGTTATATAGCACTCTGTAGCGGAACCGTAGTGTACTTCTCAAGGCCCCCAGGAGCCCTCAAGTAATATATAAGCTTGCATACTTGTCAATACCTATCCCTGACTATATAGTCATACCCTAATCTCCGGCAAAACTCCACTAGAAAACATCGACGCCGTAAACCCGAAACCCCAAACCCTGAATCAACGCCCTTTTCTAACGCCCAGGAGCAGATTTTCGAGGATGAGAGATCGCTGAACCATCTCCTCGTCTGAGAATCTGGGCCTCGGACGGGTTGGGGCTGAGAGTTTAGAGGCTGAGGCCCTAAACAACTCTCAACCTTGAAGCCATATGATGGTTAATTAGAGGGCTCCCTTTCGGGTTTTGCAAGTTCCAACTCCTAGAACTCTATAACCCTAGGCCCTACAGACTTTAAACGGCAGGGCAGCTCTAGGAACCCTACTTAGAGGATCATGGGACTTTAGTAAGTAGGCTATCATTGGGGTTATAAGTCCCTTAAGTGGGGTTATCCTAATATATCCTAATTATAGCCTACTTATAACCTTACTTACTAAGTCCTATGAGCCTTTAAGTAGACCCTCCACCCTAAATGCAGGGCAGTTCTGGGCTTCACAGGATGTACTTGGAGGATCATGGGACTTAGTAACTAAGGTTTTTTTTTATGGTAACTGTACCTACAACTAATTATAACCCCACTTAGGGACTTAGGGTACTTGTAAGATGCGTTAAGTACGATGGGCATCCTAAAGTAGAACCCAGAAAGTTGGAACATCATTAGCCTCATGCCCTTACCCTAAGGCTCAACATGGCCCAAAAGCCTTATATGATATGGTCTTTAGGCCCAAAAGCCTTAAACTATCAGTCCTTAGCGCCTAAAGGGTTAAGGTAAAGTATAGGGAACCCAGCACTAATCATCCTAATACTAAATCATCCGCATATCGAATCAAAGAGGCTACTGCGACACTCCGCTCTTTTCACACCGCTAGTGCCATCCCAGTCTGTAGAACCCGCAACTGCGGGAAATGCTTTGGTAAAACATTCGGATAAATGAGGCAAGCCAACCCGGGTCAACACCGGGTTGCAAGCCCCACCCCGAACCAACACGGTTCGACATCCCTCCGAATGCAGACGAGAAAACTCTCGCTGCCCACCCCAAAAGAGAGGATAGCCCCACGGGGGATCGTCTCAGAAAAAGGGAGGGTAGGGCGGGCAACAAAATCCTGCCTTTTTGGCTCAACTGCCAGGCTTGAACCAAAAGGCATGACATCGATCGCAGATGATACATGTGCACCCAAGCCTGCCAAACTTTACACATGACATACATCCGCATATCGAATCAAAGAGGCTACTGCGACACTCCGCTCTTTTCACACCGCTAGTGCCGCTAGTGCCATCCCAGTCTGTAGAACCCGCAACTGCTGGAAATGCTTTGGTAAAACATTCGGATAAATGAGGCAAGCCAACCCGGGTCAACACCGGGTTGCAAGCCCCACCCCGAACCAACACGGTTCGACATCCCAATGCACTATTCCCAAAGCACTCTACAAGAACTGGAACACCAGCATGGCAGGCACCAGAGGCAGAGACCACACCTCGGCTGGAAAAAGAGCGTGGTGGAGGCAGAAGCCGCGAGAGGCGGCCCAAGGGTCCGACGCACCCAATCGACTGATCGAGTCGGACCAGTTGGACTTACTGGGCACCCACTCCCAGTATATATCCAAACCTGAAGGGAGAAGAGGGCCACATGTATGAGATGCGCAAGCCGCTCGAGGTCGGGAGAATCGGAGCGCCCTCGAAAATAAGTGCCATAAGCGCGGCTACGTTGTCGATGTACCACGTGCCTCGGCGAAAGCGAAAAGTGGAGGCCCGGGCTGTGAGAGCAAAGAGGACCATTGACAACTCAAGCTGCGCGATTTTGACCTCACCCGGTAAAAAGGCATCATAGGTGTGCCGGTCAATCTGCGCCACGAAAGCTTCGCGACCAGGCTCGCTGCCCGGCCAGAGCAACAGGAAGCCACCTGTGCCCCTGCGCGGCTCATCCTCCGCAGCGTCGCTGGCTGCGACGAAGCGGGCGCAGGGGGAGGGAAGCACCTCCACAGCCCTGCGTGGCCGCAACGCCAACATGGCTCGAATGACCTCGAAGGAGGAACGGATTGCCGGGGTCAACTTACCCCCAGCTGTGCCAATACGCCCGTAGACCCCTTGCTCGAGAAAGTTCAGCATACCATACAACTTCGATGCCAAACCGGGCGGGAGGCAGCCGTCCTTCTCCGCTTGAAGCAGGAGGCCCTCAACCTTTTCCTGGAGCCTGGTCCGGACCCAGAAGTTGACGTGGTCACGACCCACGTCTCTGAAGTCCCACTCCAAGCCGAGGAAGTCGCCAACCGTGCTCATGGGGTGGCGCTTCGCCTCCGCAAAGTCGAAGTATACATGGACACCAGGACACACACGAGCCGACGGCCAACCGCATCAGAGAACCTGCTGAGCCGGTTAAAGCTGGTCACTGCCAGTGGGAGCCCAAAAAGGAGGCCCGAGTAGACCTGGTACGCCGGCTGGGCCCAATCATGGCGATAGGCATCGGGCCAGTCTTCGCCGCCTCCTTCCCACTGGTCTTCCTCCAGCAGGCGGCGGGCGGCTGCCGGGCTGGGCATCGCCAAAGACACGTGCTGGGCCGGGCGGAGGGCCGAGCACAGCACCAACTTGTTGGAGTCCGAGCTGAGCTCGCTCTGCCCCCCATGGTCAGCGTTGTCGATTACCCTCTGCTTGCCGGAGGCCTGAGAGATGACGCACCGCGGTATCAAGCGAATTGGTTTGCCCTTGGTATGGCGAAGGAGCTCGGACCAAGAAAAGGGCGCCGAGCAAAAACCCGCTTCGAAATCTTTGGTAGACTGCTCCAGCAAAAAGTCATCATGCGGCCCCGGCCGAATAGAGCCCTGGATGGCCTTGTTGTGTGCGTCGACATTCTCAAAGAGCCGTTGAAGTGGAATGACCTCGAAGCTCTGTTGTGGGAAGACACCACAAGGAAAAGACGTGCCGACCGCTGGCATGCCGAAAAGGAGATGGGAGGGCAGAGTGGTGTCCGGCCACGAAAGCAGCACAACAAAGAGACTGAGCAGGCCTAGATCGCGCTGGGCCGTAACCTTCCGGACCGCCGGAGTCTGGAGCTTGCGCAGGTGGTCCCCCACCTGGCCCCACCGACGCTTCAACTCCCGAAGCGGGCCGACACACTCGCGCCGCAACTCGCGGAGACGGCCAAGAGACCCGACGGTCATCTCCGCCGCAAAGTGGAGGTCCTGGTCCAACACCGGAGGGTGTTCCGTTGGCAAGGGGTCATCTCCCCGAGCCAAAGCCCGGCTGAAATGCTCATCCGGGGATAGACCGAAAGGGAGAACAAAAAGGAGTGCCGCCTGCCCCGAAAGCGCCCCCGCCTGTTGACCCTCCGCCGCACGCCACGCTGCATCAACCTGCAGGCAGGATCGGAGAGCGAAGGGCCCAACGCGCCATCCCAGCGAAGCCCCTGCTCCCGCAGCCACTGGGGGAAGAGAGTGAAAGGAGGACTGTTGACCAGATCTTCGAAGACGAAGCCACTGAAGGCCGAGGAAGGGAAAAGGCTGCGGAAAGCTGTGACGACCGACTCCTGGGAAGAATAAGGGATCACCTGGGCCACGGATGCCGGCAACTGGGTGAAGGCGGCCCACGGCGCTCCACACCGGGGCCGGCTGAACACACCGATTGCCTCCACCCTGGCTCGAGGCCAACTGGTACCACACCAGGCCTGCCAGAACGTCCCTCTCACACAGGGAGCCCAAGGGACAGTCGCAAACCAAGGTAACACCCCAGAGCTCGTGGAGGTACGTCCAAAGATTGTCAACGATGTGCTCGACGAAGAGAGGCATCCACTCGGAGGGGGTGCAGTCGTGCGTGTGGTGCCCGCGCCCCACATATACGTGCCCAGGGGGGAGCTTTCTGTCGTGCAACTCGACTTCACCAGGCGGTCCACACCTGGGTCGTGCGGCCGAAGGCCCAAAAAGACGCCATGGGCTCGACTGCCCAGTCCCCACAAACCAACGGGTTGACAGCCGCCCAGTGCTCGCGCCGACCAACAGGCTCGACCAACCACCATCTGTGGACTCTGAGCCGTGCCCGACCACACCTCGCCGCCCACCAGCCGAGGGAGACTGCCACAGAGAAGGCGAAGCAGGCTGCAGGAGAGGGCACCCCGCCGCGCAACTCCCCCTTTTAGGGGCACACTCCCTGGGCGGGTGGCCACCACCGTACCATAGGCCACTGCTGGATCTCAGCGACATTGTGTCGGAGTGGTCTGGTGTGCTTGTGCACATCGAGGAAGACACAGGAATCATACCAAGGGCCGAAAAGGACGCAGAAGGAACTCCCTCCTGGACGACGGCGGTCCCTCTAGAGGCACAGCCCACCAACATGTGCTCAAAGGCATCCGGCAAGTACGGAAGAGGCGAGGGTAATGTTGTACCTCCAGGGCTGAGGCCCAAAGGCGCGCAGCATCCCAGTTCCGACCCTCGGAAACCAAAAACCGAAGCTGAGCCCTGAGGTCCAACATGGCCGCAGGGTGCAACACCTGGGCCTCGGTGTGAACAGCAAAGCGGCTGAACACATAGGCATAGAACTCAGGAGACTCCTGATCAAATGCATCTGCCATAATAGGCGGGACACCTCCGCAAGCTAATGGCAACAAAATCCTGCCTTTTTGGCTCAACTGCCAGGCTTGAGCCAAAAGGCATGACAGCGATCGCAGATGATACATGTGCACCCAAGCCTGCCAAACTCTACACATGACATACATAAACCCCTCAACCCTAAACCCGAACCCCTAAACCCCTAAACCCTAAACCTAAATCCATATTCCAACTTTCTGGGTTTCACCAGACCTCAAAGCCAGCTCCCGACCTGGCCCAAGACTGGCACCCGAGGCTCCGACCTCTAGCAAACTAAGCCCTAAACTCTGAACCTTAAACTCTAAACCCTAACTAAACCCTAAATCCGAACTAAACCCTAAACCCAAACTAAACCCTAAATCCGAAATAAACCCTAAATCCGAACTAAACCCTAAACTCTAAACCTTAAACTCTGAAAGGACCCCCCAAAGGCCCTTCAATAGAGCCCTTATGGCCCTTACTAGTGGGTATTTGAGGTATACTAGAGGGTAGTTGGGGGTCTAGGTAAACCCTAAACCCGGACCAAACCCCAAATCCGAACTAAACCCCATAAATCCTAAACACGAACTGAACCCTATAGACCCTAAATCATAAACCAGTAACCAGCTCAGCCCTTAACACCCTAACCCTGAATTAATAGCAGCTACAGGGGAGTTTCCGAAAATAGGGGACCCTAATATAGTACACGAAATAGTAGGATCCTTTTAGGGACCCCAGAATAAGGTACCCCTAATTTTCGGAAACTCCCATATAAACCATCGGGTCTCCTGGTTTCGCACGAGTAGTCAGGATCAGAAGCTGGGTTTATGGGGTCAAGGCCTGTAACCGGGTTAGATAGAACCCTAAATCCTAAAACTAACACCCTCAAGCCCTAAGCCTAAACCCTAAACCCTAAAACCCGAAAGCCCTAAACCCTAAACACTAAGCCTAGGTACTCGGATACATGGCTTCACGGGCTGCGAAGTGTTCCAAGTCGGGCGAGTCTAAGCTTTTCGCTTGTGGTGTGATCAGCTTTGAACGATATCTAGCGATGCTTGTGGCCTGGGGAGTTTTCGATAGCTAGGTGCATAAGCTTGCGGCCTAAGGTGTGAGGGTCTGGACCACACCAAAACAAATCAACCTGAAAAGAATGCAGCAAGAAGGAGACAGCATGCAGACGGAGCGCATGGTCTCGTCGCCTTCTGCGGCGGGCAGAAGCCCAGATCTACCACCGGGGATAGCGGTCATGGAAAATCCACCCTGGCATCACGGGGAGCTTTGCAGTTTAGGGGAGCTCGGCGGCTGGTTGGCTTTTCGGCGCTGAATCTGCGAACTTGCCGGCATGAAACTTAGCCCTCGCGGCTTAGGGGATTTCCAAGCACTGAGGGCCCAAGACCTTCAGAACAAGGTTTTCAGGGCAAGGATGGTTTCTTGCGAAAGGACTACACACGAAACTCAAACATGAAACGTTTCACTGGCTGGCCCCCCTGCCGAAAACAGAGCGCGAGTGAGAGAGAGAGAGAGAGAGAGAGAGAGACAGAGAGAGAGAGAGAGAGAGAGCGAGAGAAAGACAAATGGAGCAGATGGGGAGTCCGCAATTAGTGCTTAAATTCAGCTTAAGCCTCCTGCCCCAGACTCGAGCTCCAATATGTCAGTCTTCAGTGATTCAAATCCGCTGTAAAAGCCTCACAAGTAATCCCCAAACCCTGAACCCAAAAGCCTAAACACCTTTAAACAAACACCCAAAGCCCTACACTCCAAACCGAAACCCCGCAGCCCTAAAACCCCTAAACCCCCGGAGCTCTATAGTACCCTTGTACATCCGTTACAGTACAAGCCAGAAAGTTGGAATATCATTACCGTAACCCCTTTAAGGTAAATTATAGGGGACCCTACCATTAATCCATATTCCAACTTTCTGGAGTTCCCTTTATAGGAACCCTTACAGTGCGCGAAAACATGCAAGACTGGCCGTGTCGGGACCCCACTTGCTCTTTCGCTTCCTGGTACCTCCGGGAGACTCCGAGCCCTTTCGCTTCTTCTTGTCCTGCGGAAGAATTAGCGTTGAGGCTTTCTTGGGTTTGGGGTTTAGGGTCTAGGGAAGGGTTTAGGGTTTGGGGTTTTCCGGGGTTTAGGGTTCAGGGTTGAGGAAAGCTTAGGACCCGACCTATGTAGGGGCCTTGGAATAAGGCTTTGGATTAAGAACAGGGTTTTCGGGTAGATTATATTGGAGTTCTACAAAGGAACAACAAATAGTGTTGCTAATTCATATTCCTGCCCCGATAATCAGCAAGTTTAGGGTGCACGGCGTAGATTGGAGAGTGACAACACTGTCCCGCAGCTCGAGAAGCCTTTGTCATGATGTGTATGGCTTGCTAGTCATATAGGGGTTTTCAAGGTCTCACTTGCGCTCTGTTTGACGTTACGTTAGTAACAGTTTGTCCGGGCGTCCCAGTGCGTACTGAGGCTTACAGGTCAGGGGATTCAAGTACGCTAAGGTTCGGGTGAGATAACCCTAGCCTGAACGCTAAACCCTTTGTAACCTGTCCGGGGGTCATACTGCATGTTGCCCTGCTTTCCTGGAATGCGCAGACGCCTATACTTGCACATACTTCCTTAAACCCAAAAGCCATAAATGCGAAGCCGCAAGCCTAAAAGTATCGTTAGATGGACGATGGGCTCTGTGACAACTCAAAGTGCGCCTCGGGGGTCTGTAGGGGTTCTGCGTAATAAGGGGTTATGGTGTAGTGTCAGGTTGTGGTTTAGGACGCAGCCCCAACCATTGCGTCGGGTTTCAGGATCCCCCTACTCCTGCTGCACATTTTGCAGAATATCAAACTTCCATCAAGCCGCCAACCAGGTTTCAGGGTTTCTAGGCGTCACTGATGCCCCAAACCCGAAGCCCTAAACCGGAACCCCAAACCCGAAGCCCTGACCCCTGAAACCATCATTCCGACCGGCCCTGGAGAACCTCCGAAGTCCTTGGCTGGACCTAGAAACATATATGACCGTAGAGCCATGGCTAATATTCTGCAAAGGGTCCATATGTACTGCTACGATGGAATTAGGTCCCCCAAAACGATTATTAGGATGGTCTTCGGGGGCCTAATTCCACAATGGTAGTGTATATGGACCCTGCTGGTATTCTCGACCTTGCCTCAACCCAAAGCACTTAGCCGTACTGTAACCCAATCGCCACTAAACCCTCTTAAGGGCAAAGAACCAACACAGACCAGCGACCTACAAAACGCTGACTTGACGGTCGCACTCAGTTCGCTCCTTCTTTTCCTTGCCTTCGCCATCGCCCTTCTCTTTCTTGATCTTGTCCTCATGGTGTCGGGTTTAAGGTTCAGCGCGTGCGTTGTACGGTCGGCTGCACCGTCAATTTTGTGAGTTGCAGAACATTTGTGAATGCTTAACATGAACCCCTAAATGGGTCCCAAACTTTTTGGACACCCACAGCAAGGTGACCACAAAACCGCCGCTTACTGAGCACTGAGAGTCCAAATGTGTGTGGGCGAAATCCTGCATGAGTCGCCATAACGAACCTTGTTCTTATATAGTGTATACAAGAGGTGCAGCGTGTTGCTTCATCAGCAGCAGTATTCTGCCGTCGCTGCATCGCTACATCTGCATCTCTTTCCTTTGCTGTATCCAAAATCGATAAGAAATGATGATAGCTGACAGCTGGTGATTAACCTTGCACGAGAATGAGGGGCACTGTCAAAATCCTCATGCCCCAAAACCAAAGGTGTCCTTACAATAAGAGCCCTAAGCCCAAATCCTAGACTCTATCCCAAACCCCAAGCTCGAAACTCTTAACCAACAACACTTTGTCGTTTAGGGTTAAGCGTTTAGGGCCATCACCAATTGAAGCCAGAAGTCAGGCAGCCTGTCTTTTACAACTTCACAAGATTTCATAGGAACTCGCGCGTTGCATAAGGCATCTTCTTACTTGCAGTTGGACGGACGTGTGTTCCAAGCTCCCAACTCTGGCAATCTTGACCCGCAAATTCCACGACTGAATGACTCTCGGACTTTGGGTGCAGTGTGTCGATTCCTATAGCCTTCCCTGAAACCCCAAACCCCACCAGGACACGAAAAGCCGAAACTAAGACATATAAGACACAATCAGCAACATATCTGTACTGTGCAGTACTATCACGATATCAAAATGTATTGACATTTCCTACAACTTACCTATACTCGGCTATAATACGAGCTTTACGCAATCTAGCGATGATTTCATAAGAGGCCTGGAACCTTCATCCTTTTGGCATATTGTTTTGATTTATTTTTTGTTTTTTCTGGTGGTGGTTTCGGGTTGGGTTCCTTTGAAGGGCCGTCGATGTTGACGAAGTGCATATCCAGCTGGCGCTCCCTGCCCTGATAAAGATATGGGCATCTCAAGCTCGACCGCCGGTTCTTGGATGATTGTCTGCTGAATTGGAGGCGTCTTGACATTCTTAGCGGTTGGAGTTTACGGGTGGGGTTTGGGGTTCAGGTTAGGGCTTCGTGTTCCAGGCCGCCAGAAGCGGCAAAATCGGGCTCTGACCTTCTCAAGCCATGAAAACCCTAAGCTGCACAGCCCCGCCGGCGGCCAGACATAAGGGCCATCACAGCTAGACGCGGTTTCGGATACACGATGTCATTATGGTAGAGACATGTAAAATCTTGTGGGAGCTATGCTACAATTCATCGGACCGCTGTCTCACAAGAGGCCGCGCCCCTGAACCCTCAACCTTAGACCCCCAAACATCCCGAAACCCTAAACCCCTTACACCATTAAACCCTACATAAACCCTAAACCCCAAACCCTAAACCCCCGCCTTCTTTTTCTTCTTCTTTGACCGAGACCTGATCCAGCGGTGCGACAGGGCTTAGCCCACGGGGCCTTCATGGCTAGTGACTACTCGGAGGATCATGGGACTTAGTAAGTTGGTTATAAGTACCCTAAGTGGGGTTATATGTAATTATAAGTATAGTTACCTTAATTATAACCCTAGTTACTAAGTCCCATGATCCTCTAAGTAGTGGCTAGACCAGGACAGCCTGACCCCAAAAGTATGCAAAAGTGGCCCTTGATAGGTCTTGGGCCATTTGTTTACCTGAGGGTCTAGGTAGCGGGCTCTTTGAGGGTTCTTTACAGGGTTCTTTAGGGATCGGAGCCTCAAGAATAAGAATACGGTTTTGGTGTAGGTTCTTGTCTCATATATCATATAGGGACTGTAGCGGACTACCACTACTACAACTACAACAGAAACTACTACCACTACTACTACTACTACTACTACTACTACTACCACTACTACCACTACTACCACTACTACCACTACCAAGACCGCCAACAGCACCACCACCACCACTAATTCTTCAGACCTCGATTTTAGGTTTTTAGAATCGGCTTCGGGTTTCAGGATGTAGAAGACGGGGGTGCCTTCGGATTTGGGCTTCGGGGGCCGTGTTCCGGGGTTGTCGGCTTCAAATATAGGGGCCTGGATAATTAATTACCGTAGAATAGCGTTCCTTTAAACGGGGTCTATATATAGGTGACGATAATAAGGGATCTATAAGGGTACTATAGTACAGGGGCCTGGACAATTTTAATAGGGTTCTGGGCTCCTTTTTAGTGTAGCGTGCTTGTATTTAAGGCATAATTGTATTGGTAACCTCTTTTTTTACTAGCATACTTGTAATGAGGAACCATAAGGAATAACATTGGTAGTCCCTACTTAGGCTTCTGTAGTATTGAGATCAGTTGTGTTCCCGGCTTGGCGCTTTGCCCCTTCAGTGTGCTTTTCAGGGCTCAGTAACAAAAAAGATATATGCACGAGTAGCAAGGAAGGGCACTGTTGATGCTGCAATCAAATCTAAATTGGTGACTCAGGGCTGAACCCTAAAAGGTTAAGGCTTTGGGTATAGGGTTTAGGTGTAGGGCTTGTTTCCCTAAGCGCTGAAACGGAATTCTGCTGGCTTGAACCCCGGACCCTTATCCCGGTTTTGGGCATATGCAGAACTCAGTCTCAGGCGATATCGTCTGGCCTACTTGAGGGGTCAGGGGATGTAGCACGCAGGTTTCATGGCGACTTTTGTCATAGATCTACAGAGCCCCATTGGTCCCCAAAGCCCTAAGCCGTCTCAAGTTATAGCCGCACGTAAGACAACCTTCCACAGGACCCAATCAGTGGGTACTCGGGTTTGGGATAATGGCTATGTAGGTTACTATTTTAGAGAGTATCTAATATCACAGTCAAGTACTTGGACCCTTAGGGGTAAGCTTTAAGAAGCCCTCGTCTCCGAGGTCATGGTCGACGAGTCGGAGGGTTTCAGAGGTTGAGCTTTGGGCTTTGGAGTTCAAAGTCCGAAGGTCTGGGGTCTGAGGGTCTGTCGAGGCGAAGGGTTTAGGGTTGAAGGTTTTGGGGTTTAGGCAATTTAGGCGTATTGGGTTTCGGCATGGCATGGTGTCGGGCACATTGCTTGAATTGCGACGGCTCTGGACCAGTCATATTCTAAAAGAGTTCAACATTCAAGCAACAGGTTTAGGAGTTGAGGGTTGCGGCACAGACAATCGCGAACCATTATGAGAATAAACCCTCAAACACCATCCAACCTGAAACCCGAACGCCAAACGGTGAACCCACAAAGCACGCTTACTGACGACCAATGAACCATGTTCCTTTGATAAGCTCTAGCTCCCGAAGCCCCTCAACCTTGAACCCTTAATAAGAAACCCAAAACTCCATAACACACCATGTTTAAAGCCACAATAGACTCTATTCTCAAAGGCAATGAAGCCCT
Organism: Symbiodinium sp. CCMP2592; assembly: GCA_905221615.1. NCBI lineage: Eukaryota > Dinophyceae > Suessiales > Symbiodiniaceae > Symbiodinium > Symbiodinium sp. CCMP2592. The sequence goes on along the minus strand of CAJNDT010002957.1, from coordinate 688,054 downwards.
CAACCCCTGCCTTTCTCGCTTGGACTCGCCTTTCACGCCTTCCCCTTTCACGCCCTCGCCTTGACATCCATCCCGATTTCTGGTGCGATGTTTGCCGTTTCTGGTCTAGAGTTTGAGTGATTTGGGCTTCGGTGCGTTGAAGCTTGAGGGCTTTGACGCTTTGTGCGTCGGGGTTCATGCGCACATCTTGTGCGAGTCATGCGGCATCAAGTTGAAAGTGTATATACTGTACAATGCTTCACATCTAGAGCAAGGAACGGCTTTGCAGGGCTGCTGGTGTTACCACCGGGGGGGGGGGCTGCAGGCATGATAATGGCACTCGAGGGTGGCTGGAATCACGGGTGTGTTCCAGAAGAAAGTTACTAAAGATTCGGCGGGGAAAAAGCAAGACTACTAAAAGGCAGGCCTGCAAGGCACGCTTTCCACTGCACAAGGCAGTTACGTCCTGAATCATCCTTTCACCCCTACCTGTAGTCTCCATTGTTCCTCTTCTTGGCTTTATACTTTTAGGATCCTATCAGGTAACGCCAGAAAGGAAATACAATGGAGACTATAGGTAGACCTCGGACAAGCAAAACCTGCCGGACCCCCTGGAACACCTAGAGGGCCTAGACCAAACATCACAGTTCCCAAGCTCACGGCTTATGAAGACTCAGATGCAACCTAAGATGTACTTGAGCCAAAATAACGAAACCCTCTAGCTTTAAATACTATGACAAGCCATGAAAGTCATGAAGCCCGAAAGCGGAAGACACAACTCTCTACTCCCTACTCCATCAGCAACACATCCCAACCACAATGCCCCTGATCGCACATCCCGGACAGTGGCGCCGCAACACATCTATCTACATGGCTTGAAACTAATTAACCCTCAAGCCTAAACGAAACCCTAAACCGATTACCAGCTCAGGACGAAAACATATGAGCCCGATCAGCTCCCAAACCCGTCTAAACAAAACAACCACACACCTTAAACTTAACCGTAGACCCCAAGTGTGGTCGCCTTTCATTTCGCCCTTGGTTTCTCCTTTGACCTCGCCCTTCGCTCCCTTGCAGCATGTTCGACTTCGGGTTTTTGCGGGTCGTGCTGTTGGGGTTTAGGGTTCAGAGTCTTGGGCTTAGGGTTGTGCGCTGCGTAGGGAAGCATGCGGCAAGTGGGGCTTGCAGCATGCAGTATTTGACACAGAGCAATGCTGTTAAGGGTTGAGAAGAACTTCATGAGGCTGCCATGAGAGTTCCATACAGTACGGAACGATTGCAGGGTGCAGGTTTTTGGATACAGATTGTAGCATCCTTAAGGGAGGGGGTCCAAGGGGGGTATATAGCCTAGTGAACCCTAATTCTCCTTAGTACTCCCTAAGGTTCCCTTACAGTCCCCTAAGGATTCCTTATACCCTCCCCCCTTGAACCACCCTCCCTTAAGGATCCTCTAAACAGACCTTTTTGCATTTCTGTTCTATTCCCGACCAAACTTCGATCCCAAACCCTGCACCCTAGAACCTGAACCCTGGCCTTATGGGTTCCTTAAAAGGGATCTATAAGGGTTCCTTAAAAGGGATCTATAAGGGTTCCTTATAATGGGATCTATAGGGTTCCCTATAATGGGATCTATAGGGGTTTAGGGTCTACTTAGAGGATCGTGGGACTTAGTAAGTAGGTTATAATTGGGTTATAAGTCTCCTAAAGTGGGGTTATCCAGATTATAACCTACTTATAACCTTACTTACTAAGTCCCATGGGCCTTTAAGTACTTGCCCCTATGAAAATTCCAGCAAGGCACTGAAGTCCCCCAGCGGCCCAGCGGATAGATTAGGGACCTTACTTGTTCCGACAGGGTTTTGGGGTGTACTGTATTGCGATATACCGTTATACATGAAGTCAATGAGCCCCAAGGAATACTATGACTGAGTATCACAAAGCCCAGAACCCAACAGTCAGGTGCCACGGCCCAGTCTTCCCAGAAAAGAGGAGGCTCAGAGAAACAAGGGGATTTTGGACATTTCAGGATTTAGCAATACAATGATCATGATGAACAAATGATGATGGCGATGATGATGATTTTGTGGATGATGTTGTTTGAAAATGCTGGAAGCCCCTTAAGATGCGCCCTGCGAAGCTAACACAAAGCCCCATCAACTCCCAACATAAACACAACCAAATATTTGCAAAGCCCTTCTGAAATCACCACAAGCCCTTCTACAACGAGGTCCCTGTAACACCCAAAACCCGCCAGCGGACTGGAGATGACCCCTCTCGAATCTGAGTGCCCCTGCCGTGAGGCCAACTTCGTGGTAGAAAAATCTTGACCGGAACAGGTTCAACTCCCATGGAATACTATGCTGTAAAAGCCTAAACCCTAAAACCCCAAACCCTCAACCCTGACTCAGCTACTAAGCCTCTCCCTTCGTGGCAAGGACGTAGAAATCTTCCCGCTTCGTCCCTTCCATCTTCATCTCGTTCTTCACCTTCTCGCAGGCTTAAGGCTTGGGGCTTAGGCGTTCTTCGGGTTCGGGTCTGGGGCTTAATGCTTTGGGCTTTCAGGCTTGGGGTTTAGTTCTCAGGCTACCTAAGCGAGCAAGGTAGATGCCTTAAGCAAAAAAAGGTTGGTAAGGTTTGGGATCTATTCTAGTATACTCATCATGAGGAAACCTAGGGATTAGTGGTAGCAATTGCTCATCCCGGTATAGTATTCAGAGTCTTGAGGCATCGAGTCGTATCGCAAGCACCCCAGCTGCATCTCGATTTGAAGCTGTGGGTCGGGGTTTGGGTGTGGGGTTTAGGATGGTTGAGGGTTCAAGGCTTCGGGGATCACACTTGGCCTGGGGTTCGCGTCAAAAGAATTCGAAATCTCATTGGGGTTTCGGATAAAGCAGAAAATGTGAGCCCAACTGTCAAGAGAAACAAAACTACACCCTAAACACCTTATGTAATTCCTGTTGCAAGGCTTCAACTATTTCAGTTAACGGCTTCCATACAGCGAGGTCTGAAATAAACTGCCATCGCATGCCCTTGCAATCCCTATATAATTCTGGCATGCCATTTCCCATATCCCAAACCTATTCTGCATCAACCTACCAAGACCTCATAATGCTCTGAAAGACCCCGGGCAAATGGGAGTTTCCGAAAATAGGGGACCCTGATATAGTACCCTAAATAGCACGATCCTTATTATAAGGACCCCAGAATCACGCACCCTACTTTTCAGAAACTCCCAACCATTTCTACTCATGAACTCAGCTTCCTCGTCTCAGGCCCGGACGTCTTCCTCCGTCCTCTTCTCTTGCTTCACGTTGCCTGTCAGAGGATTTAGGGCTCTAGACTCTAGAATGTGAAAAATCTCAAGGCCTCGATCAGGGTTCTTTCAGCGTAGAGGATTAGGCCTCCCCAACCTCTAAACCCTAAACGTATATAAACCAGAAACGGTTTAGGGTTTAGGGTTGAGAGGGGCCTTGGGGACCCAAGCGCCTTTACCATCGGTTCGCGGACCAGAGTCCTTCTAGCAGCCTACGGCGTTCATGCTTGCGTAGTAGCGTCCTCAGGAGGCTGATATTGAAAACATGATCGCCCCGAGTCGCCCTGTACTGGTAACCCTGTAAACCCTGAACCTTGAACCCTAAACCCTGAACCTTAAACCCTAAACCCTGAAGCCTAAGCCCTAAACCCCTAAGCCCTAAACCCCTATAAACCCTAAACCTCTGAACCATATAACCATGACGCCTGACATCAGGCTTCCGAGGCTTCAAGGATTCGGGATGGAAGGGATTGGGGTTCAAAGCTATTGCTTCAGGGTTTACGGGCCCCGGGATTCGGGGTTGAAGGGTTTAACATAGGGGCCTAGATAATTACCTACTATTTGGGGTGCTTCCTTATTATAAAGTATAGTATAATAAGCCCCAGAAGCTCTATGTTAGGTTGCCGGTTTGCAGGAGTCTCAGGGTGTTTTCTTAAATGCTTTGCACGGTACAAAACACTAGTGACCCATGACGGAGTATGTTGGCTTCAGGTTTTACGTATAGTCTCCATTGTAGTTCCATTTTTGGTTAAAACTGGTCAACCAAAGAAAGGAACTACAATGGAGACTATAGGTAGTATTAGTGAGCTGTTAGTGAAGCCGGCAGCCTGCCTCCATAGAACCCAAGAACGCACTACGGTTTAGGGTTAAGGGTTTAGGGTTTAGGGGTTTAGGGGTTTAGGGTTTACGCTTTGTTCGACGGCTCGTGGGGCTTAGTGACGAGAACAAGAGTAAGCCGCAAGCAGAAGGACAACCCACGGGGCGTAATTGTAGCTCTCGCTGTGATCTACTTACTACGTCGATGCTCCTGCAAACCAAGTCATTCCTAAGACACCCAACAAGAACATTCTCATACCCTGTATATTAACCCCATCAACCTATGATTCAGCCAGAACCCTGAACCTTAACTGAAAACCCAGACATCTTCTGCCGATAACCTTGAGCCCTGGAGTCCAAACCCGAAGACTAAACCGTTAAACCCTTAGTTGTGCGAGCTCACAACAAGTCCCTATTGACCTTGTATATACAAACCACTAAGAAAACTCAGACTCCTACACAACACCTGTCATCGCTGTACAGCCCTTATACAGCAATCGCCCGCGCCTTCTTGCTTTACGCCTTCGTTCTTCACGCCCTCACCTTTCACGCCGTCGACCTTGATGTCCTTCAACGATTTTCTTAAACCAAGATGGGACAACCACTAGATACATGATAATGGTGACGATGGCGCCCATCAGCACAGTCGTAATATCAATACTCACATATGGCATGCTTCATAAAGCAATAGTTTGACCAGGCTGAAGGGTGAAGTACTGTCGTTGATGGTGACCCTGCGACGAAGACGCGATGTTGACAGTTTAGCGCGAAGTGAAAAGTCCTGATGGAGCGGGCAACGATACAAACGATGACCATAATGAGGATGATGATGACCATGATGATTGTAGTGATGATGATCCCTAGGGTGGAGACATTGACAATGAAAATGATGCTGACCATGACGAAGATGGTCGCAGTGAGCACGATGAAGCAGATTACGCATAGAGTAAGTAGACAAGGTACAAGCTGACGACAGTAAAGCAAAACAGCTAACGACGGTCATTAAAGAAGAGCTCCAGTGTCATGGCAAACCATGCATCGAATGTGACATACATCTACTATATTGTGACGCTGTGTGATTGCCTCAGCGGTTGAATATCCAGTATCTGATCATGCATTCAGAGTGCTGTCTTCACCAGTGCTGTGCAGGCCTTCTCCTCCTCCTTCTTCTCCTGCTTGACCTGCCGCTGCGGGGGTGTGGCGGTCTAATGATCTGCAGAATGGACTCAAAAGTCAAGGCTTCACGGAACAGGCCTTCGCGTCAAGCTCCTCCTTCTTTATGGTGCCATCCTGGACAGCTGCGTGTGTGGGAACACGCACGGCTAGCAAACTCAACAGTGCTGCCGTTCCTGCTACACACCACCGTAGCCCTCGGCATTCTGGCAGTCAGAAGTTTCCGTCATTTCTGCTTTGCTGTGGTAACTTTTGCACCCATCATGCAAAGTAACATTCGCGCTGGTGATCAGTTACTTTGGCAGGGCCAGCAGGCTGGGAATGACCAGCACACTTCTCGCTGCTGATCGTGCTAGTAACATTGACTGACAGTAGTAGTAGTAGTAGTAGTAGTAGTAGTAGTAGTAGTAGTAGTAGTAGTAGTAGTAGTAGTAGTAGTAGTGGTGGTAGTAGTAGTAGTAGCAGTAGTAGTAGTAGTAGTAGTAGTAGTAGTAGTAGTACTAGTAGTAGTAGTAGTAGTAGTAGTAGTAGTAGTAGTAGTAGTAGTAGTAGTAGTAGTAGTAGTAGTAGTAGTAGTAGTAGTATAGTAGTAGTAGTAATAGCAGTAGCTGTAGCAGTAGCAGTAGCGGTAGTAGTAGTAGTAGTAGTAGTAGTAGTAGTAGTAGTAGTAGTAGTAGTAGTAGTAGGGATAGCAGTAGTAGGGATAGCAGTAGGAGTAGCAGTAGTAGTAGTGGTAGCAGTAGCAGTAGCAGTAGCAGTAGCAGTAGCAGTAGCAGTGGTGGTAGTAGTAGTAGTCGTTTTCGTAGTAGTACTAGTAAGCAGTAGCAGTAGCAGCAGCAGCAGCAGCAGCAATCGCAGCCATACTAGCATGCACCGGCTACAGGCTCCAATTTTTCGAGGCCAACAGTCGCACATCCCCTTTGCACCCCTTTACTATACTCTAAACCCTAAACTCTAACCCCTTTACTATATATGCCCCGGGCCTTAAACGCACACGCCCACACGCGAAGTCGTGACCCGTACACACTGCAATGACAGGACCGACGAAAACCGAAGGGCTACCTGCATGCGTGTGAAGCCCTAAACCTGCATACATACATACATGCATACATACATACACACATATGTATATATATAATACACATACGTGTATATATATATATATATATATACACACACACATGTATGTACGTATCAGCTTAAGCCAGTGACTTCCTAAACCGCAACAACAGCCCTTCAACAAGCGCTGGAATCCTGCATAAAACTGCCGCAGACCCTTTCCGCAACACCGATAAGCCTCGTGGTCCCAGAACATGTTGAATCCTAAATCCTGATCACAAACCCTTGTCAATCTTGGGCCGGGAACCGAAACCCCCAAGGCCCTAAGCCCAAATACAGTCTGAACTCGAGCCCTACTTTGAAAACACCTAATCTTCGAGCCGTAAGCAGCACATAGGTCTGAGGCCAGCTAAGGCAGGAATACTCCTTCTAAACGTGTGTGTGTGTTGTGTGTGCGTATGTGCTTGCAAGCCTGAAACAGAATCCCCAGGAACCCTAAACCAATACCCGAAGCCTCGATCTTGACGGTGCCCGTCATGAAGCCGGCTGGGTCTGCCATGACCTGGGCTTAATGCGCAGAGCTTCCTACATTCCTCAATTACGGAATATCGGAATATCCCTCATGACGTACAATAAGAACCCTGATGGGATTTGAAGGATCCTTCCGTAATTAAGGGGTCTGCGGGTCTCTGGTAATACGGGGCTTTGATAGGCATAATGACATATTGTACTGCAGTCCATAGTTTGAATGGCATAGGCAAACTGTAAGGGCTCAGCTCATCTTGACACCAAAATCTCACCCTCGCAGCACTGGTCCTTGAGAACCCAACGTGAAGCCAAAACAGTGAACCTGAGCCCAAAACTCTGAATCCGTAGGTTTACTGGCCAGATTCCGCGAGGAGCAATGCTGAAGTTGAACCCAAGACGATGTACGGATACTAACAGGAGGGCGACGACTACCACCACAAACAGTAAGAATAGAAGCAATGGCAACGGCTACTGCTAATAATCAGAACTGTGACACAACAATGAAAGGTGCTGTTTTTGCTGCTGCTACTACTGCTACTACTACTACCACTGCTGCTACTACTACTACCACTGCTACTACTACTACTACTACTACTACTACTACCACTACTACGACTACGACTACGACTACGACAACGACTACGACTACGACTACTACTACTACTACTACTACTACTACTACTACTACTACTACTACTACTACTACTACTACTACTATTACCACAGCTGCTGCTGCTGTTGCTACTACTGCTGCCACTACAGTCGCCCCTGAAGCACAGGCAGTACCATCGTTTACCAGCACCGGCAGTACCTACTGCTTGCATTCTTCGTGTACATAGTCTTAGTGACGACCTTTGCTGTTCAAGCTGTCGCCGTTGTAGAGTCCGCTCTTTCAGCTTACGGGACATGACTCGAGTTCATAGGGAAGTGGATTTCTTGCAACCGCAGCCAGCATAGCCAGCGTAAGCTCTTGTTTATGAAGCACACGATGATGTGACTGCCTGTCCATTGGAAGACACTGTTTGCTGCTTCGGCTGCCCTGTTTCCACGGGCCTAAACACTGAACCCCAAAGCCTAAAGCCTAAACCTTACGTACTGCCCCCTTACAGTAAGAGTCTATAATAGGGCTATACTATTAAGGTCCTAATATATCTGTATTATGAATATTATTCAACCATTACTGAGTGGGGGCCGTACCCAACCTAAACCCTGCAGCTCAAGGTTGAAACTTCCCCAAAACCCAGCCTGATACCCGGCTCTACCTCACACAATCGGAACTCTAATGTAGGGGCCTTTATTTCTTTCTAATTAGAAGAGGAATTGGGGCCCAATATACTTTTAATAAAACTATAATAAGGAATCCCCAGCACTAGTATAGGTAAATAAAAAGGCTCGTAGATTACACCCTAAAACATGAGCATCCAGAGCTCCGAGCCGAACTTTACTCGACAGCTCGAGAACCCGAGAGAAGGATCAGAGTCGGATGCCTCGTCGCCATCTTCTGGCCTCTCTGTCTTCACCTGCCAATGCTTGCTCCTTCCTATCCCTCCTCCTTAAACTACTTGGAGGATCATGAGACTTAGTAAGTAAGGTTATAAGTACATACCCTAAGTGGGGATATACGTAGTTGTAAGTACGGTTACCTCATTTACAACCCTAGTTACTGAGTCCCATGATCCTTAAACTACTGCCAGACTTCGGCTTCGTTTTCGTCTTGGAATTGTCCCCCTTCGCTGCAGTCTGTAGATTTGCAGTTCGGACTTTGGGCCTTAGCAGCCCTGAGCTGCAACGGCTCCTTCTACATTTAAACCAGGCACAGGGACTGCTGAAGAGCTGGAACATCATGGTCAATATCATTCTGCAATGGGGCCTAGCCAGGGGAATCAGAACACTAATCAGCGTTCAAGCACATCATAGGTGAATCTCACCACAAATGCCGCCCACGGGCTGCTGAACGGCTGAAGATCCCAGGAGCCTGAGAAAAGTACGTATAGGAATCACCTCTACCCTTGATTAACGCTAAAGCCCCAAACCTCTTAAACCCTACACCACCAACCGCAAAGGGGTGGAGGTATTCATCCCCACGACCTTCACCACGGCGCTGGGATCTAGAAACCCACGCAACCAGTAATTATTAGTCACGTCGGCACTAGGATCCCTAAACCAAAAACCCTAAACCCTATAAACCTAAACCCTAAACCACTAAACCCCTACACCCTCAAACCCTCAAACCCTAAACCCTAAACCCTCAAACCCTCAAACCCTCAAACCCTAAACCCTCAAACATCCTCAAACCCTAAGAAGCCCCATGGCCTTCACCTCGGCACTGGGATCTACTGTAGCGTCCGCCATGGCTAAGGCGGCGCCCGGGCCTTCGCGCCCCTCGAAGCTGAGCAGCCGCGGGTGACGAAAGGATGAGCTTTGGGTCCCCTTCAAAGGGCTCCAAAAGGGTTCTTACAGGGCACTAGAAGAGGGCTATAAGAGTTCAGATCTATGTTTCTGATAGTTAGGCCATAGGCTCATGCACTTTAAAGACAATTCTGGGATGGATCGGCTGAAGGGTTACATTTCCAGGCTCAAGGCCCTCCATCGGAACAGTGTACTCAGGAGTTTTGACGATCGATGGGGGGGATCGATTCATTTTGCGAAGGTCCACGATTCGAACCCTAAACCTGAATCCCGAAAGCCCCAAAATTTCTGGTGCCCCTCTCAGGCTGTTGGCCATAGGGGTTTGGGATTTTAGGCAGTATACTTGGCCCTGTTGTCTCAGTCAGACACAAAGCTTGGCACAATCGCCATCATCATCTGACATGCTGTTCTCATTGTGGCTGTTGCTGCTGCTGGTGGTGGTGTCGGGTGGGGGTGGGGACGGCGGCGGGAGAGCCTGCGGAGCGGCAGCGTTGGTCTAAGGGTTTGTCACTGCTTAAAGGATCAGGGGACTTAGTAAGTAGGTTATAATTGGGGTTATAAGTCCCCTAAGTGGGGTTATCCTAACTATAACCTACTTATAACCTTACTTACTAAGTCCCATGAGCCTTTAAGTGGGAGGTTTGAACTTTTGTTTTCAGGGTCTAGTGCCCTGCACGCTGAGCCGTTAGGCCCTACAACTAGCCTTCGAATTCCCCATAACTTACTTTTAGCAAATGGCGCCAACGAGTGTCCTACCTCATGGCAAGCAATGTATACCTCAACCCTAAACCCGGAGTTGCAGCATGGGCAAGGGGGAACGCATCATCACGCTACTTCTCGTGGTTCCCAAGCTTCATCAGGACACCTAGCAGAAGGTTAGTGGCGCAAAAGTTCTACAAACACTTGCACAAGTCTGCAGACCCTGCAGAAACAAGGCCGGCAATGTGTCTAAGATGCGCCAGCAATTTTGCTTCAACCAATTCCCTGCAGCCATGTGCTGTCTAGGTAAATATGCTTCGTCTTAGAAGCTGCTGAGACGTCCTAGGGTGAACTCAAGCCATGCCTTGCTGGATGCCGTAGCCCGCTGCTATAAAATGAACGTCCGATGGCTCCCAAAACCTGTGCGCTTGAAACTGCTCTGGGAACAAGTCGGATCGCAGTTTGGTGTTTGCGTTGAAGACTATTGATGCATTCTCCTCTTTCATGATCCGGGCAATCTGAGGATGGTCAGAAGAGATCTTCATCGGAGCTGGGAGATCTTCGACCACAATAACATCACGGATCTGAGCTTCTTGTCCCATGAAAGTGATGGGAAGCGGTGATTTCAGGCATCCGAGGATGGTCATCGGCACTTTGCCACTCAATGTGGAGGCCTTGCACTCACCAAGTGAAGTCAGAGCGGAATGACCGAAAGAAGGCAGAGAAGCCAGAAAGCGGGCATCGATGAGGATCTCGGGAGTGTGAGCATAAGCCATGAAGTCATTGATAACGTTTATGTGCATGCCGTCGGCAATCAGACTGGAAGACCCACAAAGGTTCGGATAAAACACAAAATACTCACCCTCAACCAATCCTTGCTGGCATGCCCTCCGTTCGGCGAGTGATTTTGCAACTTGGTTCTGCTCATGCGGAACCTGGGCAAAAAGCAAACTTGGGAAATGGCTCGCCAAACCTCTGGCGATGCTGACCATGACCCGCAAAATGGGGTCTTCAACCTTCCTCTGCCCTTGCATGAACTGCAAGATCAGCTGTGAGTCGCCTATGACTTTCAAGTGCTGACAGTCGGTCTTGTCCTTGACTAGGCGTCGGAGCCCGAGAATGAGGCCATGCAACTCTGCGCGGTTGCTTGCAGTTCTTCCTAAGCGTCTCGACTCTTCCCAAAGGAATGCCTTCTTCGGCCCGTAGCAAACTGCGCCGCAACCTCCCACACCAGGATTCTCCACACAGGCGCCTCCAAAGTACAAGGTCAGATCCATGCTTGATTCACTTGGCAAGGTTGTCCTAGCTTGTCTTCTCACAATGAGCCCGGCAACTATGCAGAAGGATCTGTCCCATAGGGCCAAAGGTACTACTATTACAATTATGGAAGTTATGTCCCCCAAACCATGATTAGGATGGTCTCTTGGGATTAATTCCATAATGGGTAGTGTATGTGGACCCTCTTGGTGTGCTTGTAGAAATTAAGAAGCATTGCCTTGCCAATGCAAAGCGCCCTCGGCTTGATACTACCTACCTTGACCCGCCACAACCTTTTTCTGTGCAGGGTTCCTATTCATTCCATATTGGAGTTTATAATAAGAGCCTAGAACACAGTAGGTTATGGTAGTTTAATGTAAACCCCAAAGTCCTGGATTGCAACATGCATTACTGCGCACTGCAAACCCAATACTAATGCCAGCTTCGCTTGCAAAATGTTGGATCCATGACGCAGCGTCGCCTACACGAGTGAATGCTTTTCTAGGGCTGAACTACAGTGACTACATTACTCATTGAGCTTGCTGACTGAGTTTCGCGTGGAGGTGGGGATCCACTTCAAAGGCTTGCCACCGCGGTGCTCCCGTATCATGTTGCCGCACCAGCGCATGGATTGCTATATATATTTTTTGTATATATATATATATATATTTCTTATGCTCGTTATTCACTCATCAGCTATATTCTATGGCCTGAACTCTGATTCCTAAACCCCAAACCCACTGCGGCAGACACCAACGTTGGGAAAAGGTCCAAGTAACTCCGGTGTTCCCCACGGCAAGCAACGCAACCCTCAAACAACACTGTAACCGACCTAAACCCTCCCTCTCCCCCCCTGTTCAGCAGCCCTAAGGCATCTTTTACATGCAGGCTCAGATGCTCGGACTGCGCCTCATCACCGGCACCTCGAGTTTTACAAGGTTAGATTATATAGGGCCTAGACCCCTTTAAAGGTTGTATTATATAGGGCCTAAACCCCTTTAGAGGATATGTCATATAGGGCCTAGACCCCGCTAAAGGAACCAATTATGAAGGCCCCTATACTACCCTTCTAAACATGCTTCTATGTACCGAAGGCAAAGCGCTGGCACAGACCCGAAACTCTGCTTGGAGGATCATGAGACTTAGTAACCAAGGTTATAACTAAGGTAACTACACTTATAATTACATATAACCCCACTTAGGGTACGTATAACCTTATATTTACTAAGTCTCATGATCCTCCAAGTGGACAAGCATATCCTTCGAAAGGATCCTGGGAGCCTTTCTACAGGCCGGCAAGAAGGCTTCCATACGGTTGATGATCTAAATCCTGCCGCACCCATAATAGGGAATATACCATAATTCCCATAGTTTAGGGTCCTGCAGGTAATGCAGGATTTATATCATCAGCCGTAGTAACCCTCTAGCCCTAAACCCTAAAACCTAAACCCTAAACCCTAAACCCGGATCCCATAGTTACAAGGAGCCTCACCCTTCGCGCGCCTTGGGCGTGGCACCTGCCTTGGCTTTAGCGAAACCGACCCGCGCCTGCAGCAAACCGCCGAGGACAGGACTAGGGATTAAGATTTGAGTCGGCGTCAAAATTACTTGTTCATCCTGCTTTTGTTTTTGAATTAGCGCGTCCCCTATCGTTCTCCGAGCTTTTCGCTAGCGCACTTGCAAGGACCATCCGAAGACAATGCGACTATCTAAACTTATTAGGTTATATGGGGTTTACTGGAATCAAGGGTACACGGCTTTAGAGTAAGGAGATACAATTCATAGCACAACGCATACGGTAGGCGGTATTTCAGGTTGTGGCCTAAGGCTTTCAGGGCAGGGTTTTGGAGCATCCAGGCATGGAGAGGTCTTTCTGCCTTGAAGCCTTGCTTCGGGGTTTCCTCACACCAACAAGGCAACAAGGTCCTCGACTTAATGCCCTTTACTGCCCACTCCTGCCGTTTACTACCCTTTACTGCCCGTTACTGCCAGTTACTGCTTTTTACTACTCTGTGCAGCCCTCTACTGCCCGTTACCCTGTACTGCCCACTACTGCCCGTTACTTCCCTTTACTGCCTGTTTACTACTCTTTACTGACCTCTACTGCCCGTGACTGCCCTGCACTGCTTATTACAGCCCTTTACTGCCGCTTGCTGCCCGTTACTGCCCTATACTGTCCGCTGCTGCCTTTTACAGCCTTTTATTGCCCGTGACTGCTTTCTACTGCCCTTTGCTGCCCTTTACTGCCCGTTTCTGCCCTGTAATGCCCTTTACTGCCCTTGCTGCCCGCTTCTGCCCTTTACTGCCCTTTATTGCCCGCTACTGCCCTTTACTGCCCTCTACTGCCCTTTGCTGCCTTTTACCGCCCTTTACTGCCTTTTACTACCCTTTGACTGCCCTTTACTGCCCCTTGCTGCCTTTTACTGCCCTTTAGTGCCCTTTACCGCCTTTTATTACTGCCCTTTACTGACAAGTCCAGATAAGAAATAAGCGAGACCTTCGCACGCAAGCATACTTGCAAGTGCAACAAGTACCTAAGTGAGCCATGGCCTTGGTTGGCAGGTTTTGGGCCCATTTGGGGTATCGACCGGTTATCGATCTGGTTATCGTTCCATGTCTGACATGAAACCTGATAACCTGCAGAAGGTTTGCAGCACAAGCTTTCTGTGCACAGGTTTATATTACAAAACATCCTTTCAAGCCTCGGACCTCCTCACGCAAGTTTAGCACCTGACTCGATGGACCTGTGAGCCTCCGAAGCAATCCGCACACAAGTTTAGCAGTTGACTCGATGGACCTTCATGCCCCTGAATCCTGCCGTGTACACGTTTAGCACCTCAGTCGATGGACCTTTACGTTTTGGAGAAATACGGAGTTGAATAAGCCATTAAAGCGAATGCAGAGTTCAGTAGGCTTTGTGGAGAAACACGAATAGAATGGTCGTGGACGAATCACACGGAGGATACGTGCCTCCAAATGCGGTGTTGTCCCCTGTTCTTAAGCCTCTAAGCCCATATCTTTGACATCCTGTATCGGCTAAGACGGACAACATTTTCCACAGTTGCTTAAAGCTTGATGGGTTGATTTTCATCTGACAACGCCCCAGACGCACGCCTGTGCCTTGCCCTTGCCCCTGCCCCCTCAGCCCCACAGGCAACTCCCCATTCTTTCTCTAAGTCAAACCCTGGTCTTGTGGATTTGCGCTGGGGGTCCGATTCGGACCGACGGTCCGGAGTTCTGAAACGGAGTACGGCGCATGCTTATGCGAGCCTGTCCTATATCAAATCAAGTAAACCTATCGTTTTAGCGCGTCCCCTATCGATCTTGGGGGTTTTGGCGCAACAACTACCCTCTACACTAAAATACATAAACGATAATTTTGACCCCAACTCATTTAGCGTTTAGGGTTTAGGGATTTAGCGTTTAGGGTTTAGGGGTTTAGGGTCTGTTTTGGGGTTTAGGGCATTTAGGGTTGATTAAGGTTTAGTGTTCAGGGTTGATGGATTAGGCCTTAGGGGCGATGTGCAATTATGAGTATAGTTGCCATGCTTGTAACTCTAGGGCCGCTACGAAACCCCAAGGTTTGATAGCTCAGGGTTTGTATAGTGTGGGTCCGAGGGTTCATTAAAGGCATCAGCTGCCTTTGGTGCTGGTCATCCTTCTATCTTCGGTTGTGCATTAGATACACGAGAAATCTAAGTGCATTAACCATACATACTTACTCATGACTCTGGAACACTTGAGAACACTTGAACTTGGCATCCTGCAACGCTCATTACTCAGTCACATTCTGATGCGCACCATAGCCTGAACACTGAACATGTAGACCCTTGCTTGGATCCTCTCCTGTGACTGGCAAACCCTTTGCTGGCAGGGGGTCTAAACCCGATTAAACTGCTTAAACCCAGCTCGCTCTTCTCTGGAGCATGGAAGCACCTAGGGTTTAGGGTTTAGGGTTTAGGGTGAGAGCCTAAAACATGAGAACGACCATTCTTTATATGATGCGGTTTATTAACATTCCAGCGGCAGCGTAGAATACACCCTCCCTCGCCCCCAAAAAACAACACTATTTTCATTCCTCGGACGGCCTGAACATGTCTTTGGCCCACACTCAGTTACCAAAAAACTGCCCAGGGAACCCTAGACCCTGGACCTCCTCATAAATTGTTTTCGGGTCTCCGCAGCCCTAAACCCTAACCCCTATGTACACCCTTCGGGTTAAATATGTCAGCTCCGCCGCTCAAACTCTGCAACCGGAAGCCCTCAACACTGAAAGCCACCCAACAAAAACCAAGCACCGTCACTTCTTTCAATCCTAAACCCTAAACTGCAATCCCCTAAACCCTAAACCCCTAGGGAACGCTAAACCCCTAAACCCTAAGCCCTAAACTGTAATCCACTAAACGCAGAAGCTCTCCGAAACTTTTCAAGTCGCAACGCCTCACTTAAGTTGCCGCTGCCGCGGCTGAAGACCGTGAAGAAATGTCGCATGAAGACCTCGCAAGCTGCTTTTGTATGGTTTAAGATTTAGAGTTTAGGCTTTAAAGGGTTAGTAGTGTGTATGGTTTAAGATTTAGAGTTAGGCTTTCAGGGGTTCGTCGTGCGTATGGCGTAATGTTTAGAGTTTAGGCTTTAAAGGGTTAGCTAGGGTCTGTGTGGCTTCAGATTTAGAGTTTAGGCTTTAGGGGTTAGGGTGTAATGTAGTTAGTAGTTCGTATGGTTTAAGATTTGGGGAGTTTAGGATTTAAGGGTTTAGGGTGTAACGATGTAGGCTTCAGGATTTGGGGGTTTCCGAAAAATAGGAGACCCTAAAAAAGTGCCCTAAACAGTAGGATCCTTATTGCAAAGACCCCCCCCAAAAAGGTACCTCTAATTTTCGGAAACTTCGGGTGTAGGTACTTAGAGCGTTGGGGGCTTAAGGATTCTGGGCACCTCTGGTGTCGAGATTTGAGAATCCTTTCCTGAACTGACCACCCAGGGTTTGAGGTTTAGGCTTAAGGGTGCAGGGTTCAGGGTTCAGGGTATCAGGGTGTTTAACGTTTAGGGTTAAGGGTGTAGGAATTTGGGTTTAAGGTTAAGGGTGTGGGGTTAGGTTTCTCCAGATCCCCAAGCCTGAAGCCTAGGAAGCACCCCTATCCTTAAGCTAGCGGCTTGAATTGTTAGGATGGTTGTTGGGGGATGTTAAGTTAAGGTGCAGTCCAGCAGTTAGATAGGGAGGTAGGGCCAACTTTTCAGACCTCTGGTACTATATAGCTCGACCTCGCTGAAAGATGCAAATACCGCGACACACAGTCACACCAGCCATGCTATAGTAGCATGAATGAGCAATAAACAACAGCAGCATTCCCCTATGGTCCCTACAAGAACAGTAGAAAAGCCCGAAGGCTATTGAACTGTACACGCCACTACGGCATGCTACTCTACAAACCACGGACGCACAGCCCATGTCTCCAAAGCCGAAGGCCCCACACGTTAAACAAACACTATTCTCAGAAGGGTTTTAGAAGGTATATTTGGGACTTTCCGAAAATAGGAGACCCTGATATAGCACCCTACATCGGAGGATCCTTATTATGAGGACTGCAAAACAAGGTACCCCGAATATTCGGAAACTCCCATTTGAACCCTTCAACCCGGGATCATGCGGATCTGAACCATAAACTTCCTAAACACGGAATTGAGGGCTTCGGGAATCGAAATTCTCAGTCCCGAAATGCTCTGAACCCGGTGCCTCCCCAAGGATCAGCGCCGGTCCGTACCTGTCCAGGATGAGGAGGCCTATGATGCTGCGGGCCCTATAAACCCTGAACCGCTAAACCCCTATAAACCAGTTTCAAGATTTTGGATACAGATCTTGGGTTCTTGTTTCGGATTTGGGGATGAAACCTTTCAGGGGGGTTTCCGCGGGTTTCGGATCGACGAGTGCGGAGAGGGCGACAGGGTTTAAGTTTATGACGTAGAAAGGCGCTTAAGGAACAAGATTTCGAGTGATTTTAAGGGTGTAAGGACTGAAGGTGCAAGGGCTGTACATCTGCACAACCTATGCCAGGGCTTCATAATATCATAGGGAGTTGCCAGGGTTCTTTGAAGTGACAAGAGAGTTTCAGCATTGGGATCTCAAGGTATAAGATCCATGCTCGGCACCGAACCCGTCAACCGCCACATAGGGAGGGGGAGGAGGAGCGGGGCCAAGTGTCCTGTACAACAGGGAATGCTGGAAATACACTTCCTTGCAGGGGAATCCTCCGTAAAAAAGCGGAAACACAACACTGTGTAGGGCACTGCTTCTTGACGTCCAGCTTCATGAAGGCCGGGACGCAGATGTTGGAATCGTCTCCGACCATGTACCTCCACTGAGATTATTGCCGTGATTGTTTGCTCTCTCCCCACATCTCACACTCTCTCTCTCTCTCTCCCCTCCCTCCCTCCCTCCCTCCCTCGCTCGCCCTCTCCCTCTCCCTCTCCCTCTCCCTCTCCCTCTCCCTCTCCCTCTCCCTCTCTCTCTCTCTCTCTCTCTCTCTCTCTCTCTCTCTCTCTCTCTCTCTCTCTCTCTCTCTCTCTCTCTCTCTCTCTCTCTCTCTCTCTCTCTTGCGCTATCTATGCACCTATCTGTCTGTGTGTCTGTCTGTGTGTCTGTCTGTCCCTCTGTCGTCGCACTGTCTATGTACTTACTTGCCTGCCCCGTCTATCTATCTGCCTAACTACTACTATCTTTATACATGCATCTACTTGTTTTATATACTCACTCTCAAAAGGCACATTGCATCTGCCCATCTATCTGTCAATACATGCATGCAAACATGCCATACTTGAATGCATGCATGTTTGCGAGTTGGGGGCTTGTTTAAACTGTGAGATGACTCACGTGGAAAAAGCGGACATAATAGGATGGTGCCGATCTCTATCTGGGTGGATGTCAAAATTAGGATTCCCTTTTTGGGCACCCTAAATTTTAGGTGCCGTACTATATCAGGGACCCAAAGAGGGACCACAATTTTGACAACCGCCCATTTCTAGGCCGACTCGGGGAGGCTCGTCCACACCTCCTGCAACAATGGCCATGGAGAGTAGCCACCCAGAGACTCCAATACCCCTTAATTAAGGAATATACCTTAAATTATAGTAGGGTCCCTAACATGAATTAAGGCATATTCCTTAATTAAGAGGTATTGGAGTCTCTGGCCAGTGAGCTGACGCCACGTGGGCCGAGCTGTCAGCGCCTGGCCACACTGTTGGCCGTCACCCATCAAAATCCTTCCTCTACTTGGAGCATCATGGGACTTAGTGAGTATGGTTATAAGTACCTTAAGTGGGGTTATAAGTAGTTACAAGTACACTTACCTCAGTTATGGCCCTAGTTACTATGTCCTATGATCCTCTAAGTTGACCCTAAACCCTAAAGCCTATACATCCCATTATAAGGAACCCTATAGATCGCATTAAGGAACCCTTATGGATCCCTTTTAAGGAGCCCTTCAAGATGTGTCCCATGATCCTCTAAGTAGTCGAGAAAGGGGCATGTCTGGTGCCGGCATCTTGCGCCACCAGAACGGAACACCGGGCCCAGGGTTTAGGGTTTAGGGCTTCACCGATGGACGATGGAGACGCTCGGCCCCGGGGACTCCGTCAAAGCCCGCACTTCCCAAGGCAGTTTTGGCAGCTTCGGGTAGCTGTGACGCTTTCGGCGGAGGTTCCAAAGGCCTCCGATGGGGCTGATGATGAGTCTCGGGCATCAAGATGGACGAACAACAGATCTGAAGCTACGGACCCAACAGTAAGCACTCATTGGCAGGATCCGCTTTGTGAGTAAGTGTTGATAAGGCGTCCTTCTAAGCTGGTAAACCCGTTTGAACGGATATACATGCAAAGCGGGAAGTTACTAAACCCCATTTATGGGTAAGCCCCAAACGCAAAACCCGCTGATTTAAGCACTTCTGCATCCAGGCCCTCCCTCGGGCACGTCTCTTGCTTGACTTGTAGGTCGTATGTCTCCTTCTCGCCACCTGCGGACACTTCCACATGCTGAGAGTTTTTTACTGGACCCCTCGGAGGAGTGTAACAGTTTGCAGCACACTCTTGAGACTATGTCGGATCTTGGGAAGATGACTGGCATGCCGCTTCGGGCGCAAGGATCCAATCGGGCCTGAACCACAAGCCTTGAACCTCTGAGTCGTCGTGGGCTTGATCGGCCAGCACTGCTGCTGCTGCTTATGGCTGCTGCTGCTGATGCCGCTACCACCACCACGACGACGACCACTACCAGGACTACTACTACCGCTACTGTTCTCGCTACTGCTACTGCTAGTGCTGCTCACTTCCTACTATTGCTCCTACTCCTGCTCCTACTCATATTCCTACTCCTACTCCTGCTCCTACCGCCGACACCTAGCCAACTCCTGCTCCTGCTCCTACTCCTACTCCCACTCCGACTGGTACTACTCCTTTCTCGTGTTACTTCTACTACCCCTACTGCTCCTACTACTACTACTACTACTACTACTACTACTACTACTACTACTACTACTACTACTACTACTACTACTACTACTACTACTACTACTACTACTACTACTACTACTACTACTACTACTACTACTACTACTACTACTACTACTACTACTACTACTACTACTACTACTACTACTACTACTACTACTACTACTACTACTACTACTACTACTACTACTACTACTACTACTACTACTACTACTACTACTACTACTACTACTACTACTACTACTACTACTACTACTACTACTACTACTACTACTACTACTACTACTACTACTACTACTACTACTACTACTACTACTACTACTACTACTACTACTACTACTTACTACTACTAACTACTACTTCTACTACTACTGCTACTACTACTACTACTTCTACTTCTACTTCTACTTCTACTTCTACTTCTACTACTACTTCTTCTTCTTCTACTACTACTACTACCCACTGATCGCATCAGACCCTACCCTCGTGAGAACTTGAAGGGCTGAGCCCTAATGCCTCCAATCCACAAAAAAAAGCCCCAAACCGTCGTAAAGGGTCCTTAATAATCAGAATAGGTTCTTGGAGTACCCTATACATAAGGTCTCTTAAGAAACAAACTTGCCAGTTATTCCAACTCCTGTATGAAACCCCTAAAGCACCCTACAGACCTTCATAGACAAGAGCCTTGCAACATGGCCAATCTCAGCCCCCCACTCCGCAGGACGTAGGTAAGAGGCGGGTAAGCTTCGGCTTGGGAACAGGGCACCTGTCGTCGAGTTAGGCCCTTAACTGGGTTGCGGATTGAAGCTTTACAGGATGTATCGGAGGTCAGTATAAGTGTTTGGGGGTTTAGGGTTTCCGGGATCAGCGTTCGAGGCTGTAGATCCTTAGTGGTGTTTAGAGCTTGGGTATTTAGGGCGTCTTCATTGGAGTCGCACTTGCGGTTGCCAGTAGTTGTCACTCTGTATCCTGTATACATAGAGCTGTGTCTTACACGTTGTTGGGCTGCTCCATTTCGTGTAGTTTGGCCTTGAACCTGGAAGTTGTCGCAGTTGTCCACCCTGAGTTACAACGGTTTCTACTCGCTGTCTGGGCTGTTGTGGTTCTCGACGGTGAGATTTACGGCCACAAGCGGTGGTGGTGTTCGACAATGCGACAAGACAGGCAACTCTTACGCCGTGCTCTCTCGTTCTCTCAGAGAAACTGTCGCAAAGACTGAGACATTCGAAGCAGCTGTCTCTAATCGGCCAAATATCCAAGTACCTGCACAGTTTAAACCCAACACGATGATGCACACACCTTCCTCCATTGCCCGCCTAATGCAGGCAACCAGTATTTCTGGGGCCCAACTGGTGTAGCATGTCAAAACGCAGAATACACATGTAGACTTGGTACCAGTTCATGCTCACAAGAGCACAGATTACGGAGCTGAGCCTCTGGAAACTGCGCCATCACAGCATCGTAGATGGAGTCCGGGGCAGTGAAGTATGTCGTGCCTTCACCAGGAAGCTAGATGCCATCAGTTCAGTCCATTTAACGGGACATTGGGTAATGGTGTGCAGCCAAACACTGAAACCCTACAGCGCAGAAGGCCGTAAATCCAAGAAACTCTAACTCCTGACTTAAACCAAGACCTACCTTAACCCTGACTAACCTACCTTTTTAGGGTTCCTATTATGATTTCCGTATATAAGTTATACATGTCCTTAAAAGGGTAGGCTATTCCGGGTTAAGGTAAACCTTGAAGCACCAAAGAGGTACCTGAAAGGGATGCCGGGCCACCACCACCACCACCACCACCACCACCACCACCACCACCACCACCACCACCACCACCACCACCACCACCACCACCACCACCACCACCACCACCACCACCACCACCACCTCGACAACTACCACTACTACGAACACAAGGACCACTACCCACTCAAGCACGCACAGTGCATACCCTAAACCCTAAACCCCTAAACCCTAAACCATTGTTGAATGTAGAGAATCTCATGGCCTGCTGGCAGGCAAAACTACAGAGGGACGTATAGAAATTTCTGGGCATTGAACTTAAAACGGAGAACTCGGAGCTCAAGGCTACTAATATAGGGGCCTTAATAAGTGGAATAGGGTTTTGGGGCCCATCATACTATAACTATAATCAGGAACCCCCAAACCACGTAGCATTAGTAGAAATCAGGGCCGCAATATTTTGCTAATTCTACCGCGGCTCTGGGCATCGGAGGTACGAGTGCAGCTGCAGTTCAAGGTGGAAGGCGAGTGACTTCTGATTTCGAGGGTTCCTGAAATACTGGGTGCAACCCTAACTAAGGTAAGCACGAGTTTGGAGGCCTTCAAGCTGGAAATGGTCCCAAAGCCTTGCTTCGTGTGGTCTTCCGAGAAAAAACAACAAACGAGTCTGCAAAACGCTTGCTTCGGGCTCTGAAGCGCAACCCCTTGACCCTAAACTCAGCCGTCAATCAACCATCCCTTAAATAGTCGACAAGGTCCTAAAGGGCTGAAGGTCAATGTAAGCCCAAACTTGGACAAGTCGGCTCTAAGTGACATTTTGCTCTGCACCTCTTCGCGGCCCGAGCCTCGTATTCGGCTCGATCCTGAGGCTGCTTGCACACCTCCCGGGCCTTGACCTCGGCCTCCTCCTTGGTATCGAAAGTACCGAAGGACATCGTTTTCTTCTCGACGGCGTCGTACGACCGAACCCTCCATTTCTGTATGCTACTGTCAAACGAGACGCCCATCACCATTGATCTGGGGGGTTTCGACTTTGGCGGCTTCAGCTTGCCCTGACGCACGAGCTCCTTGCGGTAGGCCTTGGCTTCCTGCAGTGCGGCCTCGACGGCCGCCTCCTCACTAAGGCCTTCTTCAACGAACTTGGAGATTGGAAACAAGCGAGCTGCCTTCTTCCGCCCCTTTTTGGCGCTATTCGTATAAAAGCGGCATGTCCAGCCGCCACCATTTGCGCCCTCGCGCCAAGTAATGTGCTCAATGCCACTCTGGCGCTCCACTCTGCCACGCTTGATGGGATGAGACGCTTGAGTTTGGCATTCTTCGCCATGCGCACGCGAGCTCGATTGCGGCTGTCTTTGCAGCAGCAGCTCGTCGACCGCGTGCTTGATCTTCAGCCAAGCCTTCCCGGCAGCAGCACCGTCAATTTCCCCGACCTTGCTCTCGAATTTACCGATCTTCTGTTGAACAAAGTCCAGGACGTGTTCGATGGCGTGACAATCGAACTGGTTCATCTGCCAAAGACGGAGAGCATGCAGCAACACCGACCGAATGCGCTTTTGCAGATCAATGGCAGAATCCTGCATATCAGTAGCAGTTCCGACTTCTCCTTCGTTAGGAGCATCGGCGTCCTGCAACGTTCTATGTCTGCGCGGAGCTGCAAGGCAAGCTGCAGCCATGTTGAGGATCTCTGCCAGATCTTTCTGGCTCAAGCTCCTCTGCGAGTGCCTCGTGGCTTCCTCGGCGTGCTCTAAGCGCTCGAGCTTCTGAGCGTCATCCAGAAAGCCCCACTCGTTCATCTTGCGAAACAGTGTCAGGTGTTGATCAGACCGGGCAGATGTACAGGGCGACCCTGCATCGGCCGCTTCACGGACTTGCAGGGCTTCGTCCTGTTCTGCTTCCTCTTCGTCGCCGCCCGTGGCGACAACCGCTGCGTCTGCAACTGGTTCGTTGCAGCGGCGGTGCAACTTCCGAAAGCTTTTTTGTAGCCGCTTCTCCGCCTTGTCCCAAGCGTCATCGGCCGGCCTGGGCAGAGACTGGAGCCGGCGTTTCATCTCACCTAGGACATCGCTCAACCGAGAAGGTAACAGCCCACCGTCCATCTTGTTCATGAACTTCGTCAAGAGCTGGAACTCCTCCACCGTCGGAATCCGACCTGCAGGGCCGTAAGCTATCCAGGAAGCCACGGGTGCTGCATATCTTTTGATGATCCACTGATCGACGTAGTCGGCATACTGCGCGTATGTGCTGATCCTGAACTGTCTGTTAAGGCTCTCGTGGCGAATGTTGCGTTCCACTTACTACTACGACTACGACTACTACTACTACTACTACTACTGCTACTACTACTGCTAGTACTAGTACTACTACTACTACTACTACTACTACTACTACTACTACTACTACTACTACTACTACTACTACTACTACTACTACTACCTACTGCTACTACTACTGACTACTACTACTACTACTACTACTACTACTACTACTACTACTACTACTACTACTACTACTACTACTACTACTACTACTACTACTACTACTACTACTACTACTACTACTACCTACTACTACTACTACTACTACTACTACTACTACTACTACTACTACTACTACTACTACTACGACTACTACAACTACGACTGCTACGACTACGACGACGACGACTACTACTACTACTTCTGCTGCTGCAGCTGCAAGAGCAACAGCAACAGCTACCGCCCCTGCAGTTGACAGTTCATGGCGAGACTGATGACGATGGCCGTATTGATGACGATGGCCGCGTCGTTTTGCAGGTGGCCGGGGTGCGGCATTTGTTTGGTGGTGGTCACGGTGGTGGCGGAAACACAAGCACACAACCAATAAGGCAATTCCGAACATGTACTCAAAGACTGATTAACCAAGCCAAGCAGCACGGCTATCTTGTTCGTCTTACGGTGATAGCGGCGCGCATGTATTTGCAATCGCCAGCTTTCTGACGAAGCCATGCGGGCTCTGCTCCCGATATGTCCTACTTCGAGCGAAAACTATGAGGATTGCTTCTTTCAGGTGGCAGTCCGGCCAAAAAAGACAACCTCAAAGCTCGAGGTCTTTCTGGTCCTTAACAATACCAGCCGTACGGCTTAGGGTCTAGATAAGGGTCCTTCGTGTTCAGGAACCACCTCCTGCTGCGAAATGATCTGTCCAGCCATACGCTAATGCCGGCAATTGCAATGGGTGTCTTGCTGACATTCGGGCACCAGAATTCTCAGGCATCCTTCATAACCACTGCATCTCTCGGGATACACGATCCTGGATACTGAGAGCCAAGTCTGCGCACCGCCGCAACGAACACAACATCGCCAACTTAACATGATGGTCGTATTCATCATTATAAC
Source organism: Symbiodinium sp. CCMP2592 (assembly GCA_905221615.1). Lineage (NCBI taxonomy): Eukaryota > Dinophyceae > Suessiales > Symbiodiniaceae > Symbiodinium > Symbiodinium sp. CCMP2592. Next base: position 663,208 of record CAJNDT010002957.1, on the reverse strand, counting down.
CATCACGATCACCATCATCCTAAGCATCATCGTCATCAACAACAGCATCAGCACGAGGAAAAAAACATCACAACCAATTCTGCGGCGGGCTAGGTTAATGCTAATCCGGACCGTGATGGAGTCCACGACTGGATGTCGGTATATTGATCAGAAAGTAGGTCCATGCGACAGTAGAAAGTAGCACTACTAGTCACTAGCGCACAGTTTCGACGACGACGACGACGACGACGACGACGGCAACGACCACAACAACAACAACAGCAACAGCAACAGCAACAGCAGCAGCAGCAGCAGCAGCAGCAGCAGCAGCAGCAGCAACAGCTGCGGCAACAACAACAAGAACAACAGGACCAACATCACCACCAACAACAACAACACCAGCAGCAGCCGCAACAACAACAGCAACATCAGCACCACACCACAGCAAAGACCATGGCGCAGCCTGTGTCGATGATCAGGTATTTCTTCGCGGTGTGGTCAGCATCCATCAGGGAGCGGTTTCCAATCCTGTCGGCTGCACAGTGTGCCGAGTTCGTGAGCCCATGAAAAGGGCAGCTCCAGTTGGTTACAACCCACATTGCGGGACTTATACGACTCATAAGCGCACTTACAACTACAGTATCCGAAAACCCCAAGCAGGCCCCTTAGCTAGCCTGTGAAACCCCATCGAACATCCTATACCCGTCTTCGGGTGTAGGATCCGGCGGTCGATGGAAGCTTGTTTAAACGAGGTCCCAACTAGGAAGACGGGTTTAGGATCCGGCGGTCGATGGAAGCTTGTTTAAACGAGGTCCCAACTAGAGGCTCCGCAAGGGAATGGACACACTATTCAAGCAAGCAACATGCCGATCTCCCCAATGAGGGAGTGGGTTTAGGGTTTGGGGCCTAGGTTTACCTGTAGCCGACAAGACCTACCTTTTAAGGAACTATGTATAGAAACCATAGTATGGAACCCTAAAAAGGTAGGTCTTTTCGGCTACAGGTAGGGTTTAGGGTTCGGATAGACGGGTTCAGCAGCTGCACAGTGTGCCTAAGCCCCGAGCCGAAGAACGGTTATTGTTAACTGACATGCCCTACTTGGAGGGTCGGGGGACTTAGTAAGTAGGTAGTAAGTAGACTTATAAGTACCCTAAAAGGGACCCTAATTGGGGTTATGGTACTTATAAGTCCCTAAAATAACCAGTTACTAAGTCCCCCGACCCTCCAAGTACATCCCTATACCCCAAACACAGAAAAAAGAGCCGTGGAACTCAGTGTCTAACGCTTCGTGGTTCTCCATCGAAACCCTGCAGAACCCATAGAGACCCTTTAGAGTCTGAGAGACCTTTAAAGAACCCTCATAGACCCCTTGCAGGACCCTTGTAGAACGGCCTTAGTGAGAATACCGATTAGCTTCCCTTGTAGTTCCTGTCTAAATGGTTACCTTCTAGGATCCTAATCATATAATTGGTTAAACCAACAAAAGGATCGAACTACAATAGAGACTATACTATACTGAACTTAGAACCCTAGCAAAAATTACAATCTTAGCTAGCTGTTTCTTAGATCTTAAAATAACCAAAAAAATTAAAAAATATTTCTAAGTACCCCTAAGTATAGGTATTTGTAGCCTCCATCAAAATTTTAGCATCCGACGAGCTCCTCAGCGGCGGGCTTAGGGTTGAGCAGGACCCAGACCTTCCAAAATCCTTCAATTAAGGAATATCCCTTGAAATATAGTAGGATCCTTAATATGATTTTAGGTATGTTCCTTAATTAAGGGATTTTGGAAGGTCTGGGGATGTATACGACTTGAGGGGCCCTACACCATGAAAACCCTGAACTATAAAACCCCAAACCCAACCCAATCCCTCCCTATACCCGAAACCCTACACACGCGAACAGCCTAATCCCCTTCTTGGAGGATCATGGGACTTAGTAAGTATGGTTATAGGTACCCTAAGTGGGGTTAGAAGTAATTACAAGTAAGTATAGTTACCTTAATTATAACCCTAGTTGCTAAGTCCCATGATCCTCTCAGTAGACCCTAAACCCTAAACCCTATAGATCCCATTATAAGGAACCCTATAGATCCCTTTTAAGGAACTCTTATAGATCCCTTTTAAGGAACCCGTAAACCCTACCCGATCCCTCCTGAAGTCGACCAACTCCAGCGCCCAATAGTGCGGCAGCACCACGGGGACCATGACGATGTTTCCCTCGTAGAGGCCCTGCTTGGGGTTTAAGGCTTTTTGGGTTTTAGGGTTTAGGGTTTCGGGATTTTTCGGGGGGTTAAGGTTTTAGAATTTTTGGGGTATGTTTTTAGGGTTTCGGGTTGAGTCTTAATGGTTCAGGGGGTTGCAGGATAAGGGCCTTTTAAATCCCGTTGTCACCTGTATACCATTACCCGAAATACCATGAACCCCAAACCAGAGCAGCCCATCCTATGACGTTTCAACGGCAGTCCCTAAACCCGCGACCCTAAAAGCCGAAACCCCCTAGCACGCGAAACCCTCTCAACTCTCCAAGCCCCCAAACCCCAAAACCTCGCTGAACCCTCAGAGAACCTCTACAGATCCCTTAAAGTAAGCCTTCAAGGAACCCTTCAGACAACTTAACGGAACCCCTAAACCAACCCTCAAGATCCTTAAAGGAGCGCGTGAAGGCCTAAAGGAACCGGTATAGATTCCCTAAAGGGTCCAGGATCCTCATAGATCCCTGACCAAGAGGGTTCATATACACACCATTATGGAATTAGGCCCCAAAGGACCATCCTAATGATGGTTTCGGGGGACCTAATTCCATTACAGATATATATAATATATATATATATATATATATATATATGTATATATATATATGTATATATATATATATATATGTATACATATATGTGTATATGTATATGTATATGTATATGTATATGTATATGTATATGTATATGTATATGTATATGTATATGTACATGTATATGTATATGTATATGTATATGTATATGTATATGTATATGTATATGTATATGTATATGTATATGTATATGTATACATATATATATACAACAACATAAACATATAAATCTATATATACATATATACATATATACATAAATACATATATACATATATACATATATATATATATACATATACTATATATATATATATATATATATTATGTTATATGTATATGTATATGTATATGTATATGTATGTGTGTGTATATATATATATTACATAAGTATGTATATATATATATATATATATATATATATATATATATGGCCCCTCGGGGTCCAAGGAAGAGCCCCGGAATTGGACTCTGCCTTGTCCACGCCGCCCCAAAGCAGCGCGCTCGGCTGCGAGCCTCAGGCGTCTCGAGGTCGGTAGGACCCCGGACCGTTTTTAAGGGTTTAGGGTTTTGGGGTTTAGGGTCTAGGGTTTTAGGGTCTGGGCTTCAAGGTTTTGGCTTTTAGGGTTAGGGTTTTAGGGTCTAGGGTTTAGAGTTTTAGGGTCTAGGGTTTTCGGGCCAGAGTTTAGGATTTAGGGCCCCGGACCTGGTATGAGAGCCTCAAGCTAAACCCGAAAACCCTAAACTCCAAACCCTGAACCCCAAACCCTAAACTCCAAACCGGCAAGTCAAAAGCCTTAAAACCATAAACCCTGGAGGCTCATCGAGGTTCCGAGGTTCGAGGTTATGTATCTCTTCTTTCCCGACACTCCATCCGAATCTCCCGAACAGGCCAACTGAGGTTGGGGCTTTGGGGTTCATGGGATTTGGGGCGTTAAGGTTTATGGGGTTTGGGGTTTAGGGTGCAGTGCTTCGAGTTTAAAGTTTGGGGCTTAGGGTTCGGGGTCTTAGTGCCCAGTTGAGCCGGGTGCTTTCTGCATTGAGGTAGAAGGCAAACTCATTGTTCTTGAGCAGCCTGGCGATCGATCTCATAACAAAACTAGCAGACTAGTAGCTGCCAAGTGAAGGAAGAAATCCAGTGCTCAGATGCTATATCAAACCTTGTGTACGTAGTTTTGTATAGCATAGTATAAGGAGACAAAACGTATACTAGCAGGCCTCAAGGGTCCCTGTACCTGTCTGGCAGGGTTGTGGGCAAGAATGAATTTCAATCCTTCGGACCTCAAATAAGGACTGCTCAGCACCTCGACGGAACCGTGATCCCTCAAGTCTGCACCCTGCGAGTTCGAGTTGGGAACTCGGAGCCTTTCTGAACAGCATCGACCAGTGCTTTGCTGAAGGCCGAGTGTCAGTTGCTCACTCCTTGTTCTTGCAACAGACCGTGTGTTGTTTAGTTGCTTGTGGGCTTGGCAGCGGTCCCCAAAGCCCAAACCGAGGTAGAGGTCGTCGTTGTCATCGGCGTCGTTGTCGACGTCTGGGTCGTCGCAGCAATATTAGCAGCAGCAGTGGCAGTAGCAGTAGAAGTTGGGGCTTCGTCGTTGTCAGAGTTTTGGTTTAGAGTTTAGGGTTTAGGGTTTTCGATCTAATCACTCATACTTTCGGGCTGTATCGAAGGTCAAATACCCCACACCTGGCGATAAGGCCCGCTGGCTTGGCATGAACTATACAGCCTACGTCCTGGCAGAGCTCACATGTCGGCGACGCTTCTTCCTGATGACGCGCTCCTCAGTTCCACAAACGCTTCTAATTTGCAGTGTCGGCACGGCAGAGATCGAACTGCACAAGTTTCCAGCAGCACAATGAAAGATGTACGAATTCAGGGTATGAACAGCGTTGTCTCAGAGCAAGATACTCTGTTGTCTTAAAGTCTTAAGGGCAGTATGCCCTGGACTCCATCCATCTATCTAACGCTGCTCTGCAAAGTTCTGCAAGTTAAAAGCAAAGAGTGGCCAAACCGTAACTTATAGCAAAGCCCACACCCAAGCCCGGCACATACGCACCTGAACGCCAAAGTCCCTGAATTTGTAGGACTCCAGAACAGCGGAGCCGGAGTACTTAAAAAAAGGCTGTTGAAGTACATTATACCATCAGTAACTCAGCACAAGACAAGCTACATGCTCTTGGGGTTATGTGCCTAGTGCTCTAGTGTTCTTAGGGCTTATAGGGTATAGGGTTTAGGTGCCTTAGTGTTGCTAGGCTTTCAGGTTTACGGTTTAAGTGCCTAGGGCTTCTCGGGCTTGCAAGGCTTCAGCCTTAAAGCCTGGATGAAACATTACCCATAGGCCCCACAGTAGTTCCTTTTCGGGATCACCTTAGGGTTTAGTGTTTAGGGGCACTATGAACCCCAAAAAAGAAACTACTATGGGGCCTAGGGGTAAGCCAACCGTGTGGAAAACGGTAGTAAACAACTTTACGTCTCCAAGGCTTGAGCAAAGAAAACAGCCCTTCAAAGAGCCCCTATAGTCTACTCTGGGTAGTTGTCAAAACTAAGGTCCCTTCTTGGGTCGTGAATATAATACTGCAGCTATTATTTAGGGTACCCAAAAAGGGACCCTAATTTCGACAACCACCCTCTACTATACTAGGTTTCCGTCTATTCCTACTATTCGGTTCTAAGAAGGGCATTCAAAAAAAGTCAGGGCAAGAGGGCACTACTATTTGAGGAACCTAGTAGACCTACGCTCCTATAGATCCTTATAGAACCCGTTTCAGGGTCCCTTACAGAACCCTTTCAAGAACCCATTACTGGGAAACCTCGTCTAGCAGCTTGCGAAAAGCTGGTTTGGCACAACACAAGGCCGCAGACGCCGAAAGAAACACACTACCCATAAGCCCTAAGTTCTAATCTCTAAACACGAAACGCTAAACCCACATCCCTTGATCCTAAGCCTAAACCCTAAACCATTACCAACAGCTGCCAAAGGTCGAAGAAGGGCTCAATGCCACCGAAGGAGAGCGAAGGAAACGCTAAGCCCAGTATGCCTGCGTCGGTGTTTTCAGTTTCGGGAAAACAACAAGCAACTTGGGGGTCATGAGCATGTAGAATATGGTTATACTATACTATATATATATATATATATACATACACGGAATACTGGCTTTGACTCCGCGGCTTTTGTCCAGTCATGGCCACCCTAAACCCTAAACCCTTAAACCCTAAACCCTAAAACCCTAAACCCTAAATCTTAAAAACCCCAGACCCTTAAACCCTAAACCCTAAGTCCTTAAACCCGAAACCCTTAAACCCTAAACCCTAAAACCCTAAACTGTAGAGAAACAGCAGGAAACTGCGGTCTGAGAATCCCCAATTCGGAGATCTTCCAGATCCCACCCAACCATGTCTCTGCTCCCAGAAGATAACCAGGACCCCCCAATGGCCCTTTAATGGAGCCGTAATGGCCCTTAATCGTAGGTATTTGGGGTATATTAGACGGTAGCTGGGGGGTCTAGGAACACAGGGGTCCTGAGAAAATTAGAATAGGGTTTAATTAGGGACATATTACGGTTACGGTACACATAAGATAAGGAACCCTAAGGAAGAGCGTTGTAATCAATGAGGCTCTATTATCCGCACCGAAATGCCAACTCAGCCGGATGCATGCACAACTCGGGTAGCTTATGGCTGGTTGTCAAAATTATGGTCCCTTTTGGGGCCCCTAATATAGTACGGCACCTAATATTTAGGGTCTCCAAAAAAACAGACCCTAATTTTGACAACTACCCATATAGGGGCCTTAATAATCAATTGCCTATACTATTTAGGGGTTCCTTGTTATATTTGGCCCTAAGACCCTATTCCAATTATTAAGGCCCCGATAGTATTTTGACAACTACCCTTATGGTTTTGGATGTCAGCCAATGAGCAAGGCACCGTCAGAACCTAAACCTTGAACGTCAGAGCCTACGGGGTTTAGGGTTTAGGGGTTTAGGGGTTTAGGGTTTAGGATACCGAACCTTTGAGAATCTCATGAACCCGAAACGCTGCCAAGCTTTGGCCCCTGATGTTGCTTGGCAGCCAAAGGACCTCAAGACCTGAAGCTCTAAAGACCCTTAGCCGAAAGCCCCCCCAACCCTACATCCCAAACCCCGGGGCTCAGGGCTTATGGTGAGTCTTACTATGACCGGCCGGGAGGACGGAGCCGCATGAGTTGGGTCCAGGATGCAGGGTGTAAGCGGAGTTAGGGTCGAGGGCTTATTTTTGCCCAAAAGGTCCCCAATAATTAGGTCCTCGGGTATTGAACAGCGGATATGCAAGCTGGAACTTGGGGGAGTATATGACTAAATGAGGTACTTGGACCCGTAGGACTCTATCCGGTGCGGTGGTTGCCGGTTACAAGCAGCACGCCTTCGAAGGGGAAGGAACCAAAGACCTCGCCGCTCATCTCCTCGCAAACTAGTATAGGGGCCTTGAAACTCTTGCGAGGGAACCCTCAAGAGCAGCGTTACCAACGCCAACTATTCAGGCTTATGCTTTGCCCCAATTCGACATCACGGGTTTGGGGGTGTTGAAGAGGGTTCTGTCAGTGTGCGGGGGTCGACTATGGAGTTCGTAGGTGTGTATCAAGGGCTTCAGCAATACCCGATGTGACGCGAAGAAGAAATGTGGTAGCCACTTTTATAGTTTATTGCTTTAATTAGGTGCTGAGGAATTTGCTTCAGGGCTTCAAGGTCAGAAAGCAACAAGGCAACGTATCAAATCTTGAAGCAACCCATCCGCTGCACCAGAACCTTTTACTATAAATTACTACCCATAGGCTCCACAGAAGTTCCTTTTTGGGATTATACTATGGGAGTCTGAATATGAACCCCAAAAGGGAACTACTATGGAGCCTATGGGTAAACTCCAGAATAAACGTAAACTGTACAGCTGCAGCGCCAAATCAGCAAAAACAAAACGACTGCAAAAATCACAAGCAGAAGCCGTTTACAGTAAACAACAATCATAACGGTACTGCAAAGCACATGAATAAACAACCCTGCCGAAATTCCAGAACACCGGCTACAGAACATCCAGCCCTGTGCGGGGGAGGTCCCGGATCATGGCAAAAGGCTGCCTGGGCATGACGTACTGTTGATGAAATAAATCTTGCATTACCCAGACCAGGGATTTACCATAATTCCCATAGTTTAGGATCCTTAAGGTAATGCAGGATTTGCATCATCAGCCGTAGGGCTTATTCCTTGTAAGGGGTTGAAGTGCTTGGTGTAGACGGTTCAGAATTTTCATGGGATTATCGTCAAGATCTTTTAGGGCTTGGGGTCCATCCTAAACCCTAAACCGCTTTGGGGTTTAAGTAGGCAGATGGTGCATTTCAGGGAGGCGTGGGTGTTTTTGTGTTTTTCCAGTTATTGCTTTCTGGCAGACAGGTTTGGGGCTCATGGGCTCTCGGGTTTGGATTGAGGTGGCTGGGCTTACGATCGGGGCCTTACCAATTGGAATAGGGTCTTAGGGCCCATTATACCAAGGAACCCCTAAACAGTATAGGCAATTGATTATTAAGGCCCCTATATGGGTGGTTGTCAACATTAGGGTCCCTTTTTCGGCACCCTAAAGATTAGGTGCCGTACTATATTAGGACCCGAAAAGGGACCATAATTTTGACAACCACCCATATTAGAGTCTTGCAAAGGTTTGGAAATGCTTGGGTTTCAGGTTGCGGTTCAGGGCTGGAGTTCGTTGGGGGTCGATTTTTTCAGGCCACGGACGCGGTTAAGTGAGCTTCACAGCGTCAGTGAAGATTATCTACGAGACGTTGCAGGTATAGAAGCTTAAGCCGTAATGCATTCCCTTAACTATGCAGTGGTTTTGGGGGTTCCCTTGGCTCTTTAGCTCCTTATTTAACAGGGATTATCATCATCCCTGGCTCCTTAGCTCCCATAATATCAATGGTTAGTTCACTTCCAACACTCCTCAACCATGGCCGTCCAGCAGATTAAGATGGGGGCTCTTTTTATGCCGCACAACCCGAATTCCTGCCCTAAAGTCCTGAAACCTACAGCACAAATCCCCAACCTTCAAGCACTAAATTTACTAAATCCTAACCTCGAGCACGAAGGGACTGCCCAGGGCTACTATTGCTACTAAGGACCAATATTGCTATGATCACTATCGCTACTATGACTACTGACTAATGTTACTCTACTTGCTCAGACCTATCGCTACTATGATTACCTATCCAGTGGTTTTGGGGGTTCCCTTGGCTCTTTAGCTCCTTATCTAATAGGGATTATCATCATCCCTGGCTCCTTAGCTCCCATAATATCAATGGTTAGTTACTAGCCGTATCTTACTTGCCCAGACCTCGAACCAAAAACCTGAAAACAACTGGCGAGTCGAGGTGCTTCTCCACTTTCATGGGGCCGACTCGGTAGGTGTCTACATGCAGGGGGCCTCTCAAGCGTCGCGGTTTAGGGTTGCAGGCTTTAGGGTTTAGGTTTTGGGGGTGTGGGGTTGCGGGTTTGTAGCGGTTTAGGGGTTTGTTTTTTCAGGGGTTTAGGATAAGCGGTTCAGGGTATGCAAGCGAATTCAATCACTGATGGCTTGGTATAATCACAGGGGCCATGAGAAGGGCAGCCCCTTAGGGTTTAGTGTTTGTTCTGACCCATGGCTTGCTGGCCTTTAGAGCCTTCGAAGGCTGTGTGTTGTAGTACGCCTGAGACTTGTAGGCGAACTGCAAAATGTGATCTGAGCCCTCGAGACACAGGGAACTGCAGACAGCAACACCAGCAACAAAACCCACAACGACAGCGACAACAGTAACGAACTGCTTCTGCTGGCAGTGGTGGTGGTAGAAGAATGCAGTCGTCGTCATCGTCGGAGTAGCGCCAATGCTAGCGGTAGAGGTTGTCGTGGTACCGGTAGGCGGTAGTGCTACTGGTCGTGGTAGTAGTAAGTAAATAGTAGCAGTAGTGATGGCAGTAGCAGTAACAGTGGGACTGGAAGTGGTCGTGGTCGTACTCGTATTTGTACCAGCATCGCCGACTAGATTTTAAGGAGTGTTCTGTAATTGAGGCATACTATAATTAGTCACTATCTATAGTTTCTGGGCCTCTGGGGGGATGGTATCATGGCCATACCACACCATACCATGTCAAGCATGCTGCATGACCATGCTGCCCCCATAATTTGAATGCGTGCCATCCGTTTCGGGGGTGGGCCAACATTTGAGTATTCCTAACACCTGAGCATATCGACAAAGAAGATCAGAATTTAGGTATAGGTTAAACTCACATATATAATAAACTATAATATGATAGAATCTAATATAATATAGTATAACAATACTATATGATATAGGGTGTATAGGACTTCGACCGCAGCCTGCGCCTCTTTTGCCACCCACAGCTTCGAAGCTTTCGGTCGTCACCTCTGTCCGGGCCAAACCACGGTCTGCGGAGGAAGAACTGTGAGGTTGGCGCCCGGCAGACGTGGCACCACCATGGGTGTGGTGCCGATCGGCCCCATAGCGGGGGCATAACTCTGAGCTTGCGGGCTGAAATATTGCACGCGGTGTTGCGGCGATTGCAGCTGGTGGCCCAGAAGCGGGTATCGCTGTGGTGATTGCACCACGGGCTGAGCCGGCTGAGGTTGAGGTTGTATCACATGATGTGCCTGTCGAGGTTGAGGGGAAGTCTGATACCGTGCCTGCGAAGTCCTGCAAGGCATCTGCGGAGTCTTCGGCTGCGCATCCGAGGAAGTTGCCCGGTAGCTGGCTTGAGGGATCTGTGCAGGGGGCGTCTCCAGTGAGTATTCTCTCCTGTGGCTGCCGCTCGCAGAGATGAACCGGACAGCTTCGACATGCTCTCCACGACTTTCCTGCCCGAAGTTCTTGCGACCCCGCTCGTGAGCCACGACAGTGCTCGCGTTTGCCGACACGAACCTCACCGGTTCGGGCTTGTCGTGGCCAAGTCCCAGGTTTTTGCGACCTCCTTGCTTGTTCCGCTCCATAGAAAAAATTAAAGCTTAACCTCTGGCACTGGGTTTCTAGATGGGTTCACCACAAACCCTAGACCTTGAGGGAGAAACGTAAAAGGTTACTTGCTCGACCACTCGGCCTCGCTCGTGGGCCATGACCACTTGCAGCGGCAGGGTCGCCGAGAGCTGTTGCGATTTTGAGCCGGGCCGCCTGGGCTCATCTGTAGGAACTTGATTTAAAATAATACCGTAACAATGAGAACCGTACTTTGTACTATAATATAGGTCCAATCGACCCTAAACCCTATATAAACGCTAAACCCTTAAGCTGCTGATCTTGAGCCGGGCGTCTGTGTGATGGAGACCTGGGTTGCTTTTGGAGTCTGGAAATTCGAGGTCTTCCGGTTTTAGGGTTTAGGATTGGGTACAGCCCCCATACAGTAACAGTCTGTAATGGGGCTACTATCAAGGGCCGTATATATCTGTATTATGAATATTATCCAACTGTTACTGAGTGGGGGCCGTACCCAAGTTTAGGATTTGGAGCTAGGGCTTTTGAGCTGACGTGGTAGACTGATTTAGGTCGAGGGCTTTGGGTTCAAGTCTCCTGAACCCCTAAACCCCTGAACCCTAAATTAAAACCCCCAAGCCCCTGAACCACTAGACACTAAAACCCTAAACAGTAAAACCAGAAAACCCTAAACCCGACCTCATCGAGCTCTGTCAGGGCCCTACTGCACAAACGGTCTGGACAAATCCTGAATAAATTCTATAATCGTACGTATTTTGAGCACCGACAAGATCAATAGGTACATAAATAACTCTGTATTGCGTACGTACATGCATGTATACACACAAAAGAAGCATAGCTTACCAAAGGTTTCGCTTTGGGGTTTAGGGTTGATAGGGGTCTAGGGTTCAAGTTTATTTCTATACCCACAGGAATGAAACATAACTCCAAGCAGCAAGCCAGTCTACCGGAGACCCATGCCCGAAACCCAATGATTCACCACCAAAAATGCTGGAACTCCGACGGGGGATGATCTGTGCTGGTCTTCCTACATTTTTGCTGAACTCCCAACCCTAAACCCTAAACCCCAGCCGGACCCTTGAAGGAACCATCAGATTAAATCCTATACCCTTATAGAGTCCTCCAACGAACCCTTAACAACAGGGAACCCGAAACCCTCCACACCATTCTGGAGGTTTCCGAAAACAGTGCCACCCTTTTCTCGTACCCTCAATAGTAGGATCCTTATTATATAAGGACCCCAAAATCAGGTACGCCTAATTTTCGGAAACTCTCAAACCCCAAACCCTATAGATCCCTCATAGGAACCCTTAAAGGATCCCTTTAACGGTACCCCTAATTTTCGAAACCCGAAACCCTCCAGAGCCTTATAACCCTGCGCCAGGTGGCCTCCCAAATGAACCCTAAGCCCTATGTAAACCCTAAACCCTATCCCTAAAGCCCTTTATAAACCTTAAACGGTGTATCCTTACTTTGGAGCCTGGTGGGGATATCACCCTGTGCCAGCTGGCCGAACCCTTAATCCCTATACATCCCTTATAGAAGCCCTTGAAGGAACCCTTACGGATCCCTTTAAAGGTACCCCTACTTCTCGAAAACAATTAGTATAACCCTGCTCCAGGTGGCCGGGGTCTCGCCCTCGCTTGGAAGCATGGTGGTGGCCTCGGAAACAGGCAGTCAGGTAGGGCTTCTAAGCGGGCTTGGGACCGATAGGCCGTAGGGATGTTGGGTTTTAGGAAACTAAGCAGCGACGGTCTCTACAGGCTTCAAGTACTTGGAGGATGATTGGAATTAGTAAGTCAAGTTATTATACGCAACTTAAGTGGGGTTGCAAGTAATTATAATAAGTACAATTGCCTTGATTATAACCCTAGCTACTAAGCCCATGCTTCTAACCGGGTTTGGGGCTGGTAGGGTTAAGGGGTTCTACCTTCGAAGTGGAAGTGGATAATGCTAAAGCCTACGTGGAGGCCCTTTTGACTTAGTAAGTAGGGTTAGTAAGGTGGGTTATGGGGATTATAATAGGGTTTCTAGCGGATACTAAGTAGACTTACTAAGTCAACAGGGCCTCCAAGTAGACCCTTTAGGTCGGCGGGGTTTCCAGGGTCAAGTCTGGGAGGGGCTCCGGGGGTCCAGGTCTATAGGAGTTTCGGGTTTGGGGGCTGCTGATCAGTTGAGGATTTAGGGCTTCAGGGTTTACAATAAACCCTAAACCCTAAACCCTAATAAGGCTTAAGGATTTAGGGTTTCAGGGTTTTTGGGGTCGGGGGTTGAGGGCTTAGAACAGTTTGCGCAGGAGTTGATAAAGTCTGAGAACTGCAGGCTAGCGGCTAGCTCAAAATCCGACCCTCACAAAAAATGGGAAATAAAGTGAAGCCTAATTTCAGCCTGGGAGCCTAATTGATTAAGCCCATGCCGTAAACTTTAACACCAAAACCTTAAAGCGAGAAATCTCGAACCCTTGAAGCTCTAATATAACCCGAAACCGGCTGAATGCGAGACCTAGCGACGCCTAAAGAGTCCCCCAGCGATTGGAATCTCGTTGGAGGCAGCGTCTGCACCACGATGCGCCTGGGAAGTGCAGGGCTTCGCGGGCTCAGTGCTTCAATCCAAGGGCAAAAGGAGGGACCCTTTATAAGGACCCCTGGGTCTATACCCTTAATATAGCTATTATATACCCATTATCTAGCCCATTATAGGGTAGGGGTCGTAATATAGGGGCGTAAATAAATAGATCAGGGTTTGGGGGGCCCAATATACTTAAATTATAATTAGGAACTCCTGTAGATAATCATTGAGGCCATATGAGGCTCTGTGCTTCAAGGTCTAACTGGGTTGTAGTTCAGGCCCTTGAAAGCATGTATAACCAAGGTGCCACTGATTGTTGGGTTCGAGGACTGTTTCGGGTTTGTGAAGCTTTCCTCGCCAAGGCCGGTCACTGAGGCTTTTTTCTTAGGTTTTTCTCTTGCGAGCTACTTTGTCATCCTTTGCATGCAAGCGCAAGTAACTGGCTTTTGTGTTGTTGTGTCTTCGTGGAAATTAACAGAACTAGTTCATGATTGTGAGAGGATTAAGAATCTAATTTTTCATTCCTTATTCGATTTAAGTACCCATAAACATGTAAAATGTTAGCCAACTTTGACAAAGAGAACCTAAAACTCTGTTGAAGCCGAGTCACGTCGGGGATGTCATCCTCGTCAGGGGCTGCCGTCAAAAGTCGGAAAACCCTATCCTATAGAACCCTTCAAGGAACCCCTAGAGATCCCTTAAAGGAAGCTTCAAAAGAGCCCCTAAAGGAAGCCTTATAGGCTTGTCGTAGAACCCTTCAAGGAACCCTGATCCCTTAAAGGAAGCCTTATAGAACCGCTAGAGATCCCTTAAAGGATCCTTCATGGGATCCTTCCAGGTATCCCCTCAAAGGAGCCCTTTATAAAACCCTGAAAGGAAGCCTGAAAGGACGTCCTAGAGATCCTAGAACCCCTGGAGATGCCTGCAAGGAGCCCTTTATAGAACCCACTTTGATCCCCTGAACTTAGAGAACCCCTAGAAATCCCTTAAAGGAGCCCCTACAGATCCCTGAAAGGAACCCTCACAGGAGCCCAGGGCTCCTTGTGAAGGACTTCGAAGCCCTAAACCCTAAAGGATCCTTTAAGGTATCCCCTCAAAGGAACCCTCAAAGCTCAGGGCTCCTTGTGAAGGACTTCGAGGAGGGCCACCGGCCCAGCCGCCTCGGCGGCGCTGTCACCGACCGGGGCACTGGCGACCTGGCCCTGGGTTTGGGGAGTTTAGGGCTTTAGGGGTTTGGGGGTTTATGGTTTAGGGATTTAGGGATTTTAGGGCTTTAGGGGTTTGGGGGGTTTAGGGTTTAGGGATTTTAGGGGTTTAGGGGCTTGGGGGTTGTGGGGTTTAGGGTTTAGGGATTTGGGGGGTTTAGGGGCTTGGGGGTTGAGGGGTTTAGGGTTTCAGGGGTTTAGGGTTCAGGGGTTTAGGGCTTAGGGTTGTTTGTTTGTGTGTGTGTGTGTGTGTGTTGTGTGTGTGTGTGTGTGTTGTGTGTGTGTGTGTGTGTTGTGTGTGTGTGTGTGTTTTGGTTGTTTTGTGCGTGTGGTGTGGTGTTGCAATTATTATCGATGTTGCTACTTTAGTTGCTATTATTGGCATCATTGTCACTTATTGTTGCTGCTACTATTGTTCTTCATTTTTCTATGACTATGATGATGATAACTGTTATCTTTGTTAGTAATATGTTTATGGCTGATATTCTTACTAGTGTGGCTGTCGAAGTGGCGGAGGGGGGCTGTGTGTTCTTCTGTGGTTTTTCGGGCGGTGTTGTTTGTAGCTTGCGCTTAGGTTCTGAGATCCGGGTTCCAGATGTGGCGGGGAGGCTCTGTGACCTTAGGCATGGGTGTGTTGTCTAGGATTGGTGGCTTAGGTTGCAGGTGTACGACTAATGGGAATTGGCAATGCCTACGGTCTGGAGTTTCGATTTCTTGTTTTTGTTGTTGCTGCCGTTGTTGCTGTTGTCGTCGTCGTCGCTGTTGTTGTTGTTGTTGCAAGCGTGGCATTGGGGATCGAGTTCGTTTGGGGTGTGCGGGTCCTGCCTCTTCACGCCTGACGGGTAAGCCCAGGTCAAGCATGAGAGGCTATTCAAATGATGGGGCTGATGCAACTCAGGCTCCCTAGCTGACTTCTACTTAGGCCTTTAAAGGGAACTCCAGAAAGTTGGAATATGGTTTCAGGGTAGGATACCTTAAAATTTACCATAAAGGGTTTAAAATAATCATATTCCAACTTTCTGGCTTTTACTCTAGGGTTTTGGCTTAGGGGTTGTAGGGTGTCTGGTGTAGGGGTATTAGGCCTTAGGGGCCAAGGGTTTATCCACGAACATGTAGAACCACCATCCCTGCATGTATCATGGAAGACTGTGGCAACTCACGGGACTCAGCAAACAGCACTCTGACTCAACCATGAGCCCCTACACAGTTAACCTAGACCGCTGTACCCACCCCATTTTCGCAGATGACTTCTATGCTTGCGCTTGGAGATTTGGCCCAAGATCGTCAATTCAGGCTACGCCCTCAGGTTCCCTTCAGTTTGAAAACATCTCCAGGACAAACCCCGGATACCCTAATTAACCCCGAAGCCACAGCTCGTAAACCTAATCCTAAATCCGATGATTTGTTATGAATATCTTCTCAACGGCCTGTTGGGATCCTCATCGTGGTACACGGGCTCCGAAACGTCCGCAAGAGCACCCAGCGTCGCAGTTTCCTCCTGTCAAAATCGGTGAAGTTTCAGAGAAGAAGGGACCCCAAGGTACCCTCAGTAGTGAGATCCTGAAGACATAATGAAAGACTCCCGAAAACAGTCGCCCTTTAAACTTATGACTTATGACCCTGGCTGCTCAAACCTCTTCCTTACTTCCTGTGAACGGCGACTGGAAGGTGTTTTATTGTCCTAAACCCTACACCCTGAACCCTAACCCCCACCTTAAAACTGGAGCCGGAACCTAATCCCAGAATATTCTTCTTTGGTTATGGTCCGATAGCCTTAAACAAAAGTCTAAAGCCCGTACCTAGAAGGTCATACGATCATACCCTACCTCTTTTCTCGGGTATCTAGTTTCATGGCCAGGATCTGTTGTCTAGAAAAGTACATTCCCCAAAAAAGGACAGCCCTCAACCCCTCCTTGCCCTGACTTGCCGCGCTCCCATTCACCGGCGACCAAACGACGGAATGATCCCCGTTCAAGTCCCCAGCATCTGCGGTGGAGTCGGCGCTGGCCCCTCCCTCTTTGGCCTGGCGTTGATTCAAAAAGACACTTGGAGGATCATGGGACTTAGTAAGTATGGTTATATGTACCTTAAGTGGGGTTATAAGGTAGTTAGAATTATAGTCATGTACCTTAATGCTGACCCTACTGTTGATCATATAAATCCCGCATTACTTTAAGGACCCTAAACTATGGGAATAATGGTATACAGTATTCCATATTATGGGTAGTGCAGGATTTCTATCATCAACCGTAGTTACTAAGTCCTGCTCCTCTTTAAGTAGGGCTCAGTCGTGGGTCTCGAGATCCTTCGTCGAAGCTTTGTAGAAGCTCTGTAGCATCTTGGAACGCCTAAGCCGAAAGAAACTTGCACAGGACCTGCCTCTATGACTCTGAACTCTGAGTTCCTAAACCCTCAAACCCTAAGCCCTAAACCCTGAGCCCGAAACCCCACACCCTAAAGCCTAATAACCCTATAAACCCTAACCTAAACTAAAGCCTAAGCCCTAAACCCCAACATCCCACACCCCAAAGCCTAGTAACCCTCAACCCCTAAACCCTATAGCCTACACCCCAGAGCCCTAAACCCACAAAAAGCTCCGGCCTTGTCCATTGCAGGAAGGATAAATGCAGAGTTCAATGTTCTGTGTCGTTTGAGGTTTTGGGGTTCAGGGTTTTAGGGTTCAGGGTTTAGAGTTTCTGTGTTTTTTCGCGCTTCGGTCGTTGGTGGCTTGATCGTTTTCGTTGGGCTTCTTGCCTCTATGGCGAGTACTTCTATCAACTTTAAACACCCCGACAACACCCTGAACGAAATTCTAGAGTCTACAACACTAAACCCCTAACCCTTACAACGCCAAGTAAACCCCTAACACTCAACCCCAAATGGGGGCTGTTCTAAATTATGGTCCCTTTTGGGGTACCCTTTATAAGAAGGACTATACTACTATAGGGCCCAAAAAGGGACCATAATTTAGAACAGCCCCCAAATCCACAGAGCCCGATGAAGCCTCGGAGGCTGGACGATGGCCCGGCTCGATGGAGACATCAGAGGCCGGTGATGTGAACTCTGGGGGCGCAGCCTGTAATAGTGACTATAACGATTATAGTAGGGCCCTATTATATTCCTATTATACCACTATTACAGAGTGGGGGCGCAGCGGCCTCGACTGCATGAAGGGTTCTACAAGCGCTTTTAACGCCAAATTAAGAGCTCGGGGTTTCAGATTCAAGGTTTCAGCAGCAGGAGCAGTACCCGCAGTAGTTCGGGTAGAGCGGTAGCGGGAGAAATAGGAAGCAAAGAAGTCGTCATTGCCTTCCGGGTTTGGGGGGATTCGGGTTTAATGTAGGGGCCTTCATAATAAGAATAGGGTTTGGGGGACCCGTTTTGTCATAGTTATGCTAAGGAACCCCCACACTCGTATAGGTCACTGTTAAGGCCCCTACAGTAGGCAGCTCAAATCCTGAAAGATCATCACTTGCCCGCATCAAACCCTGTGGCCCAAAATCAGAAAACATAAAAAAATGAAAGAAAACAGAGGCAGAACACGTTCCACAACCCCGTTGCGAGTCGGCCGAAACAACTTCCTGAGACCCAATGGCCAATGTTAGAAAAGGTTAAGATCGGGGCCTTAATAACCAGAACAGGGTTCTGGGGCCCATCTTACAACTATAATAAGGAACTCCCCCAAAAAAATAGTATACGTAGCTATTTGGGCCGCTATTTTGAGAAACCAGACCTGAAGCCCAGTTTCCCAAGAATCTTTTGAAGCGCTGAGCCTGCGGGAGGCTGTCCAAAAGCTGGTGCACTTTGTCCATGAACACCTATGTGGGTGATTGTCAATATTAGGGTCCCTTTTTGGGGTACCCTAAATATTAGGTGCCGTATTATGATAGGGACCCAAAAAGGGATCCTAATTTTGACAACCACCCATGTGGAGTTTCCGACTATATACTTGTAAAAAAGTTTTTAATCATTTTAATATAATTTAGAAAAAATATATATTAATTCTATATTTTTTATAATAATATTATTATAAAAAATATATAGTAGTATTTTAATAAAATATTATATAATAATTATGATTAGATTAATGTTATTATTTACATCGATAAAAAGGTACAAATAAAACGCGGTATTTATATTAACGTTAATTCAAATAAAGAATATTTTATATTTTACATAGAATAAAATGTATGGATAAATTCGCGAGATTTATATTAACGTTAATTCAAATAAAGAATATTTTATATTTACATAAATTAAATTCTACAAATAAATTCGCGAGATTTATATTAACGTTAATTCAAATAAAGAATATTTTATATTTACATAAATTAAATTCTACAAATAAATTCGCGAGATTTATATTAACGTTAATTCAAATAAAGAATATTTTATATTTACATAAATTAAATTCTACAAATAAATTCGCGAGATTTATATTAACGTTAATTCAAATAAAGAATATTTTATATTTACATAAATTAAATTCTACAAATAAATTCGCGAGATTTATATTAACGTTAATTCAAATAAAGAATATTTTATATTTACATAAATTAAATTCTACAAATAAATTCGCGAGATTTATATTA
>CAJNDT010002957.1:568906-643911 GCA_905221615.1 Symbiodinium sp. CCMP2592 | reverse complement strand
AATTGATTTCCTTTGATATTTTCAAAACTAATATCTGTATGATATAATATATTTAAATAATATTTTTTTTCTAATGATATTAATGGTTCGAGATCAATTGTGTAACGATTTTGTTTCATTTCTTTTTCTACAGTAATAAATAAATAACCAGTTATAATTTTATCAGTATTATAGAATACACTAAAATTTCTATTTTTGTATTTAGTTAATTCATTGTATGAAGATATAATATTACCTGATGTTGTCATTAATTTAAACATATTTTTATTTATATTATATCTTTATGATATTCTTAAATTGCTATGGTAAATATATTTTATATTTAAATATCTTATCTAAAAAAGTTTTCATTTTTTTATTCGCACCATCTTGCTTCTGCTGAACAACTCATACATTTTAATGATGATTGACCACAAAATTTTCCAGCGTTTTTATATGTTTTAGCACCTTCATAACAAGTATTACAAAAATTTTCATTATCTGATGCACTAAAACAACAAAATGGTTTTTTTTATTTTTTTTTGTAATTTTATATTTTTTAAATTTTCTTCATATTTATCATGTTCTTCATTAGTACAAGTTTCATCATGATTAGAGTTACATTCAATAACTTCTTCGTCTTTTTCTTTAATTAAATTATTTGAAGATATTACATTTGAATGACTTCGTTCAATAGGATCATCATCATTTAATTTATCTGTAACAATTCTATCTTTTAATTCTGTTAATTTAATATTTGAAACTTTAGAAATAGATTCTGAAAATCTACTTCGTAATTGATTTTTATCTTTTTTTGTACAAGGACCTCTGTCTAAACTATCTAACCAATTCATATTTGATTGTAAATCATTAGGATCATCAGATCCCGGTGAATCCCATATTGATACTACAAATACAACACCTTTCTTAATAGCACGTGTTAAACTTTCAAAACCTCCATATTTTGAAAATGTATCTTCTGATTTAAATATTTTATGCCATCTCTTAATTGTTTTAATATTCATTGGACCAGTAGGATGTTCATATACTTTACCATTTTGTTTATAAAACCTTACAATACTTCTTAATGGATCACCAATGAATTGTGTAATAATTGTAAATGGTTTATTAGTATCAATTAGTTTACCTGGTCCATAAAAGTTTTTAAAACCTTGACGATACGAATTCATATCTGCTCCTGGACTATCACAACCTTCTGAATTGCA
This sequence comes from Symbiodinium sp. CCMP2592, assembly GCA_905221615.1. Classification (NCBI taxonomy): domain Eukaryota; class Dinophyceae; order Suessiales; family Symbiodiniaceae; genus Symbiodinium; species Symbiodinium sp. CCMP2592. Next base: position 642,706 of record CAJNDT010002957.1, on the reverse strand, counting down.
TGGATGCATAGTCCATGCCATTGCTTCTTTATTAGCTTCAGCTAAATCTATTTCCACACCAAATACACCTTTATTTTCTTTATTAATTCTACCATCACTAAAATATTTAGTAGGTACTCCTTGAGCATCAGCATATCCTACACCAAGAGGTTGTAAATATTTAACAGCTGACATTTCAACCATATAAATAGCTCCATTCATACCACATTCTAATTGTGAAAAATCTACATCAAAGCTTAATTCTTTATTTAAATAATTAGGAGTCCAATATTCATTATTTTTTAATAAATATAATCTTGAACCAACATTATTATTTGTAATAAATTTTAAATTTAATGTAGAACCATCTGACCATACACCATATTTATTTTTATATTCTTCTCTAGTTATACCTTCTAATAAACAATTATTACAATCATCATTACATTTCCAAATACCTTCATAACAATTTGAACCATCTGGCATATGTATCCATCTCCAATTTGCATCAATAGTTACTTGAAAATCATTTAACATAGGACCATTTTCAATATTATCTCCTACTTTTAAAGAACGTGCAATAATAAAATTATATAATAAAGGTTTAAACTTAAACATAATATATATAATTATAAAATATAAATATTTTTTAAATATTATTATTCATATTATTTTTTAATTTGTTTATTTTTTAATTTATTTATAGTTTTAATAGATACATTGTAAAAATCTATTTCATCCTGTGTCATGTTATTATTTTCTATATAATTAACTTTTATTGTATTTTTAATATTTTTATTTATCATCATATTTACACTATTATTATCTATATAATTATTTGATGAATTTTCTAATATTTCTTTTTCTTGTTGATTATTTGTATATGTAAATAAAGGTATCTCTTCATTATTTTCTAATGAAAGATTATATTCATGATTTCCATATTTAAAAAAAATCCTATGGATATTAACATCATATGTAGGGTAAAATTTTAAAAAAATCAAATTCATTTAATAAATATTCATAATCTGTTTAATATTAATTTTATTTGAATTGAATTATTGATTTTATTATATATTATAGATTTATAATAATTTTGTTTAATATTTTTATCTATATTTGGATCTATAAATAATTATAAGATATTAATATTTAATTAAAAAGTTCATTTAAATCATTTGAATAATAATTTTCATTATTGATAATTTTATATTTAAAATAATAATAAAACATAATATTATCATTTTTTTAACTTTGGACAAAATATTATTCTTTTTACAATATTTATCAAAAACTAAATATTCTAGAGTTTCACAGTGATTTAATTCTATATGAAATAAATTATTTAATACATTTAGTATTATTATATATAATTAAGTATATAGAAAAGGACAATTTAAATCATACAATTTTAAAACATTTATTAATATTATTTCAGTACAAGACGCTGATATTATTTTATTACAAACCATATTTCTCAATCGTATACTCTTTAATAAATTACTTTGAATAATATTTGGGGTAAATTTATCACATTTATTTATATCCATATCGGTTAAATATGGTAAATATATCTGTTCTAAATTAGGACAGTTTGAAACTGTTAATTTTTCAATTACATTACTTTTAATATAATATATATTGTCAACATATAATAAGTTTAAACATTTTAATTTTTTAAACTTGCTATAATTAAATACATTATTACAATCTTCTAAACTTATATCTTCAATTATATCATAATTTATTTGATTAAAATCAGTAATAATGTCAATATTTTTTAAATGTATAACTTTTATTGTATTGTAAATATTGAAACCAGTATTATTTATATCAATTATTTTATTATAAATATTACTAAATAGAAGAATTGACCCTAATGCCCTATAGAGTACCTAACTAGTAAGGTCCTCATTATAAGGACCCCACAACAAGGTACCCCTAATTTTCGGAAACTGCCATGTGGCAGACTACATGTAATGATGGAAAAATCAAAGGAATCAGAGCAGAATGATCCAGATGTATGTGACAATGACAGAAGTCCCAGCAAGACTCGTACTCGGAAGTGTAACCTTGCAAAAGCCACTAAAACCTAATATCCTCGCGTGCAAAGCAGCACCACGGAGAGTAGAAGCACAATTATCAAACATTGTGCATAGAAAAGATGCACAGGTCGTCTGGGTGATGGTGATGGCGAAGCTCCATAAATTCTTGCGAAGCTGCTATCTTACAAGAATGTATCAGCCACTGCGAGCTTGATCTTTAACAATCGCGCGGAGAGCCTGTGGATCACGGCTCGGCTTGTTCCAAAGGTTTCAGCGCGGTCCCACGTTTCCCCAACGCATGCGCGATCGTATTCACTCACAGCCGGCACTCGGTCAGTACTGGTCTGATTGTCGTACTGCCTGTGGTTTGCACACGTACACGGCTGACCAGGCAGTGGTTGCTTTTGCAGACGGTTGTCATAATTATCATTGCAAATCTCCTGATCATTCTCCCCCGATAATGATGTTATGATACCCAGTCTACTCAAGCCATTGTCATGGTCCATTGACAGGTTCGTTGCTCCTACTCTTGCTACTGCTGCTACTACTACTACTACTACTACTACTACTACTACTACTACGACTACTACTACACTACGACGACGACGACGACTACTACTACTACTGCTACTACTACTGCTACTACTACAACTACTACTACTACTACTACTACTACTACTGCTACTACTACCACTACTACTACCACTGCTGCTTCTGCAGATTCCTAATAGCTACAGAAGCTTGAAAAATGCTTTAAGATTCTTGGGGTCCCTTTTCGTGTATAAAATATATTATGCCTCAAAACCCCAATACTCGAGTCATTCGGCCTGCAAAAGCCATAGAAAATCCTGAAAGGAGCCGAACAGGAAAAGGATCCTCACAGGAACTGTATAGAACTCTGAAAGGAACTCTTGAAGGAACTCCAAAGAAACCTTAAAGACCCTGAAAGGATTTTGAAGGACTTGTTGTAGAACCCCTAGAGAGCCTTTAAAGAACCCTTTAAGGACCTCACATAAGCCCTGAACCCTAAGGCCATTCAAGGATCCCTTATAGAACCCTTAAAGACCCTGAAAGGACACTTGGAGGATCATGGGACTTAGTAAGTAAGGTTTTAAGTACCCTAAGTGGGGATATAAGTATAGTTATAGGTACAATTACCTTAATTATAGCCCTAGTTACTAAGTCTCATGATCCTTTAAGCACATCAGCCGCCTTGTCTCGAAGGAGCTCACGGCTGAGGTGCTCCCGCGCTGCGTCGAGGGCTTTCCTTGGGCTTCTCGCCGAATTCGACCGCGCCACCTGGAAGCTAAAGGAATCCATACAGGTATCTCAAAGATCTATTAAACCCAGGGCCTTTTGGTTTACAACTTAGGGGTTTTCGGGTTTAGGGCTTGGGGTTGAGGGTTTAGGTTTAATCGGGGTGTACAGTTGAGGGCTTGGGGTTTAGGGGTTTTTGGGGTTTGGAGGGCATGTTCTACTGCCGGCTTGAGGGTTTCTGGGGTGCATAGAGTTTATGGCTTACAGGGAACTCCAGAAAGTTGGAATATGGTTTCATGGTAGGATACCCTATAATTTACCATAGAAGGGTTAGGATAGTCATATTCCAACTTTCTGGCTTTTGCCTTAGGGCTTCTGTGCCTAGGCAGAAATTGAATGTTGCTTCATAGCTCATGACTAGGGATAAGACTAGGGAAAACGGGTGCAGATATCTTGGGGTTCAGGAATCCCCACATCGTGCCAACTACATAAACACCAGGTACCACTGATGCTCAAGATCAGCGTCAGTGGGTTTTCTTGAGGGCTGAGTCTTATCTGACCTTATTTAGGCAGCCCCCGTGAAGGACCCTTGAAATAATATAGACTAACCATGCGAAGCGCCCTCAAAAAACGGGAAAGACCCTGAGGTAGCCAGGTAGTGAGCCACCTCGCGCCAGGCTCTCTCCAGGGTCAAGAGTGCTGCCTCGCGTGCATCCAGACTGAGGCAGCGGTCCTGTACCAATCGCTTCCTCAGCTCACCGGATTGATATCATGTAGGGGCCTAGATAACTGGAATAAGGTTTTGGGCTTCTTTGTGGTATCGTAAAGTAAGGATAAGGAACCCTAAGGGATGATATTGGTAATTGGCTTGATGTGGGGATTTAGTTCAGGGTTTAGGGCTTAGTATTTGGCGTTTTGAATTTTTAAAGTAGAACTCCGCTTTCTCCAGGGTCTAGGGTTTAGGAGAATGTGCAACTTCTGGAACTTCACTGTAATTGGAGCTCTCAGGTTGAGTTTGCTGCCTTTGCTTTTCTGGGTGCACTTGCTTGGTCGAGGGAGGTCTCAGCTATTCAGACCTGCATTCAGATGTTGAAAGGGCCGTCAGACACAAAAGCTGTTGAAAGCTTTAAAGAACCCTTACCCAAACAGATAGGTGTCTGCTAAAACCCTGAGCGAATCCTCATATCCCTGATAAGTCCTGGGGACCTCTAAATAACCCCTAAATCCCTAAATCCCAAAGCCCTGAACCCCTAAATCCCTAAACACCTAAACCCTAAACACTCTCGGAAGACCAAGGTTCTCGTGGCGAACATCCGAGGCTTGTCCTGCAGCTGCCTGGCAATCTCGGAGGTTCGTGGGTGTTGTACGTGGAGTTATAATGCAGGAACCTGATAAAGAAACCTTGGACCGTTATTAGGGTTCCTTATACGAATCCTACTATGTTGGGGTTGTAGGTTCCTACAGTAAGTCCGTTAAGGTGGGTTATAAGTAACTGTTCATGAACCTCCAACAGCACAAAGAATCGGCGGGAAGGTTCAGGGGTCTAGGAATTTTGCTTTTTGTATTACTACAGGGCTCTTGAAACAGCATTCTGATAAGGGCTGTATTGCATGATCGTACTATTGAGTACTATGCTTTACAGTTTCTACGGCTTGATTAACCCCAGAGGGCCTTACAGGACTTTAGGGCCTTTTACGTACCAAAGCCCATAGCTAAGGACTACTTGGGCCCTTAGAGAAGGGTTTGGGGTTTGACGGTTTTAGCATTTAGCTGGGGCAGATTATACTATAATACTATAATCCTAATACGGAGCCCCAAAAAGAGTGTAGGTAATTATTTAGGCCTATATTAACGGTAACACAACCCGGACATCTTGGCCAGAAGCGAAAACCTGAAGCTCGAATCCTTTCGAATCCCCAAACCGTACCCCTAAAGCACTGTAGGCCTCAAGCCCTTAAAGGTAATATGGGAGTTTCGGAAAATCGGGTCCCCCGAATGCTGTGCATGGTACTAGTAGGGTGCTAATTACAGAGACTTCCACCGAAAGATCCTCGCAAAAGAACTCTTAAAGAGCTAGATAGGAGTTCGGATTAGGCGGCCTTTGGGATGCAGAACCTCTCAATACGATCCCTGTAAAGACAGCCAGAAGTACGGTTAAGAAGTCACTGAAACTACTCCGGGTTAAACTCTCAAAGTCTCAAACCCTAAACCCCAAACCCTCGCACACCACTCGTTCACAAGTCTGTGCCTCAAGCGTGCGGCTGATGTTCCGCAGGTCGCCAGCGCAGGTCTTGCATCTGGAGTTCCTTGGCTTTGAGGCCTTGCTTGGAGGATCATGGGACTTAGTAAGTATGGTTGTAAGTACCTTAGGTGGGGTTATAAGTAAATATACTATAAGTATAGTGATTATAACCCTAGTTACTAAGTCCCATGATCATCTAAGTAGGGTTTAGGGTTTAAGGCTTTGAGGCTTCCGTGGGGGGCGGGCTTGGGACGGAAGGCTTCGAGGCTTCCGTAAACCGCCTGTGTCCGAGCTGTTGGAGGTCTAAAAAACTACCAGAACACCTGAACTTAAGAAAACAATACAAGGACAAGGCGCCTGTGACAAGCTATCCGAAGCCTCTATTCGAAGCCTCTGTCAAAAACACAACCTATGCTTAGGGCGCTCTAGAATGCTCAGAAAGCTTTATAAGACCCTCTGAAGCTCTTAAGCCTTAAGCTGTACTCAAGCCCTGTACCCGGGCTCCATGTGCCCGTATAGACGTTAAGGCTTCAGTACATGCTATATACGTACAGGGATCCTTTGGAACAAGACAGGCCAACTGCTAGAAAAACATAGGCGACCAGCGTAAGACTCTATAATTAATCCTATGAACCTCTTGAAGATAAGCCTCCAAAAGCACTGGCAACAACCCTGTAACTCACATCCCCTCAAGAAAAAGCATCTAAAACACTCAAAAGACCCACAAATCCCCTACCAAGTCCTTTTACTTTAAGGGCAGCCTCAAAAGACCCTAAACATCCCTTTACGACCAGCCAAGGCTCAAGGAGCCTACACCCTAAACCCCTAAACTCCTAAACCCTAAACCCCCAAACCCCCAAACTCCACCACCTGTAACCCTAAACCCCCAAACTCCTAAACCCCAAATCTCTAAACCCTAAACCCCTAAATCCCAAGGCTCAAGGAGCTCGTGATCTGCTTCAAGGCCTCGACCTCCGCCTCACGGCGATCCAGCATAGCCTGAGGGTCGCCAGGCTTGGGCTTTCTCTAAGGGTTCCTGTAAGGGATCTATAGCAGGGTTTTTTGGGTTTAAAGGTTTAGGAGAGGGGGGTTAGGGTTTAGGGCTTTAGGGTTTTAGGGTTTAGGAATCCTTCTAACAACTTATAACCCCGCTTAGGGTACGTACTTATAACCTCAGAGCCTCACTTAAGAAGTCCCATGAACCTCCAAGAAATTGTTCCTTCAAGGGCTCCTTTAAGGGATCCGATAAGGGATTCTGTATATAAGGGCTCCTTCAAGGGATCCTTTACGGGATCGATAAGGGTTTAGGGTTTCGGGCAACGTTTCCTTTGTGGGCTCCGTTGAGGCTGCCTTCACGGGTTGCTTGAGAGGTTCTTGTAAGAGTTCCTTCAATGTTCCTTTGAGTGAAGCGCATCGCGGTCTCGCTTTACCGTTCGCGCAGCACATGAGGCAGACCTACCGCCGTCGCCGGCACTGCCCAATCCCCCTCGTCCGGCAGTCAAGTATGGCCGGTGCGATCCGGCGGCACTATTCGCGGTAGGAGAGGTCACGCCGCGACCTCCACGCTCCTTGGCCGCGCGACGCATGCCGGTGTTGCGCTTGCGCTTCCTCTTTGCTGGCTTCGCTGCCTCGGACGCCCCCCAGGCTCTGGAGGGGGCTCCTATCGAGTTCCGGGTGCTTCACAGGAAGTAGTCCTAGTGCCGGAACCTGCGAGGCAGTGGACGGTCACGGTTGGGACCCTGGGAAGGCGGCTGCTTGCCAAACAGCTTCCGCTTCATTACGTAAAAGCCGAATGCTGTTTGGTGTTGCTCAGGATCCCATGAGGGCTCCTTCAAGGGAGCAGACAAGGTTCTGTATGGACTCCACAAGGTGGTACAGCTCAACAGGGTTTGATTTTTGAGGGTTTGGGGGGTGGGGAATAGGGGTTTAGGGTTTAGGATTCATGGCTCTAGGGTGTTTGGGAGCAGAGCCTTAGGGGTTCGGCATTTTGGGTTTGGGGTGAAAGCAGTTTAGGACTCTAGGGAGTTTGGGATTTGAAGCTTAGGGCTTTCGAGGCTTAGGGTGTACGGCTTGCGGTAGAAGAAACCGATGTACAGTTTCTTCGAAGTGTGACTATGCCGTTTATAGCGTGCGTACGTGCTGAAAAGGCTTTCAGGGTTCTGCAAGGGTCCGGTGATGCCTTGGGGGCTTTGGCTCTGAAAGTAATGTAGGGGCCTTAATGATTAGAATAGGGTTTTTTGGCCCGGCTCTGGGGGTTCCTTTTGATATTTAAATGTATAATAGTTAAGGCCCCTACATTAGGGTTGAAGGGTCGGGGGTCGCAGGGTTCGGCGCCTATCCTGTGCACTGAATTTGAAAGATGCTAAAACCTTAAACTCAAAACCTGAGTGCTGAAGCCCCAAAGAGGGCAATTAAACCCTACCCTAAACCGCTAAACCTCAACCCGAAGTCCTAAGTCCTAAAGCCCAAAAGAGGCCTTGGGGGTGCATCCAACCCGCCTGCCGGGTTCTCGCCTCTTGCAGTGCACGCTGCTCCGCGTCAGCAACCTGGCAGAGTCTTGGGCCTTCATCTAGGGTGCTGTGCACTGATATCTTGGTTCCAAGGGTTTGCGTGTTGCAGCCGTATGTTTAAACAGTTTCGCCCAGTAGCATAGGATAGTATAGGGCTTGAGAGGGATACCAGGGCGGCTATGTTCTGGGTTTCAGAGGACTTGACAGACTTGGTCAGAGATTAAAGGGGGTGCCAGACGCCAAGACCAAACCTTTTGCGAAGCACTACTATCTTGAGGCATCTCGCACTTACAATGCTCAACCCCTGCAGCCCTGAACGGCCCCGTATATAGTTGATTATAGACATTACAGAGCTTGGGGTTGAGATCAGGAATATTCCTCCATCCATACCTTCACCTGCCAAAACCATTTTTTTGCAGGGCCCCTATAAGTTCCATGCCAAGGTTCATCATAGAATAGCAAGAACTTACAAAAGCAATGCTATTTATGGTAGTTTAGGTAATGAAAAACCATATATCATGGCTTCCGAGATGTTTACATCGTATGGCGAAACCCTATATTATCATGATTTAGGGAACAAGCCTTAAGCAAGGGACCCCACGATCGACAAGCGCCTGAGCTTGGGCGTTTCTCAAGGCCACAGCGCGCGCACCCTTGCTCCTTAGCTTACTCTTGGGCGGGGTTCGCTGAATTAGGGTCCGTGTGGCATTTGGGGGCCACTAGTTTCAACCCTAAACCCCAAACCGTAAGGCTAGTTTGGGTCCATGTGGGGTCAAAGGAGTAGGATACTCTGTCCTACAATTTTATCAACCTTGGGGCTCATCATGTCTTTCCCTAAGCTTACTGCTGCGACTGTTCCGACTCCACTCCTCCTCCTCATCCTCCTCCTACTAAACCACTACTACCACTACCACTCACGACCACTACCACTACCACTACCACTACCACTACTACTACTACTACTACTACTACTGCTACTACTACTACTACTACTGCTACTGCTACTGCTACTGCTGCTGCTGCTGCTACTACTACTACTACTACCACTACCACTACTACTACCACTACCCCTACCACTACCCCTACCCCTACCACTACCCCTACCACTACCACTACCACTACCACTACCACTACCACTACTACTACTACTACTACTACTACTACTACTACTACTACTACTACTACTACTACCACTACCACTACCACTACGACTACGACTACGACTACTACTACTACTACCCCTACTACTACTACTGTTACTGTTCTTCCTCTTCTTCTTCTACTTCTACTGCCACCAAGCCTCTGCTCCTGTAGTCGCTGCAACCTCCCCTGAGCATCCGAGGCAGCGCAGCTTGCCTGGGCTTTGAAGCAAACAGGGAGACAAAAGTACGAACTTTCGTTTCATGGTGGCTCCTTTTAAGCAACAGGTCCCCAAACAAGCATTAAAGTATAAAATTTTGGTTCATAGTGCTTCATTCGAATTTAATTTACGTAAGTAAAAAGTACCCAAAAAAGTATGAAAGTATGGCACTTCAAAGCCCTGGTTGCCTCCTGCACGCTGCCCGCCCGTTTATCCAGAAATCGTCCCAGAGCTCCGTGTGCCTGCGAGGGTCAGGGACTTAAACCCTAACAGAACAGGACCAACAGCGCTGCGACCGGCCCCGGCAACAGCCCAGAGACTCCAATACCCCTTAACTAAGGAATATACCTTAAACTATAGTAGGGTCCCTAGTATGATTTAAGGTATATTCCTTAATTAAGGGGTATTGGAGTCTCTGGGAGTATTGCTTGCTTTTGCGCCGCCACCACCGCCGCCGCTACCACCGCTCACAAGACCGGTAGATAACAAGAATTACTATCCGAGGGTAAAAGGAGGGACCCTTACTAAGGACCCCTGGGTATATACCCTCAATTTAGCCATTATATAGCCATTATATAGCCCATTATAGGGTAGGGGTCCCCATTAAGGGTCCATCCCTTTCCCCTTTGATACTACAACGACGACAGCGACGACTACGGCGACGACGAAGACGGCCCAGTGCCACTTAACTTACAGGTCGGTCATACGACTGCAGCGGCCCATCAGAAGGAACAATAAATTAGGGTTTAGGGTTTAGGGTTTAGGGAAATGTTGACAACCAAGAACAGAATGGCAGGTTCGAGATCAGTTGAACTAGTCCTGAAAGCCTTGTGACGTGGATACACCCTGAAAGAAGTCATGGCACCAATACAAGCCAATTAACAACTGTACACATGCAATTCTTCTTCACGGCAAATTGCACCCTATCAACCCAACAAAACCCTTCTGTAATACTTTGCCTAGGCCATTCGTTGAAGCTTGTAGAACCTCTGCAGCAACCTTATCCACAGTCTTTCCAAAACAGCTGTGTACTACAGGGGCCTTCACAAATTGGAGGAGAGTTTGGCGGTGACTATAAACAGAACGAGATAAGGACGATAAGTGTAAGTGTATATCCTGGCCAGCCAATGGTGAAGTCCTACAACCCCTTCGATAACAACGCTCTGAAACCCCATATGAGAGACCATTATGACCCCTACTATGAACCCTAAACCTTATCGGCAATTTCCTCAGACCTCCTTTAGAGATCAGTTTTTGCGCCTCGGCAACCGCCCGGCTTGAGGAAATCCGTTGGGCCACCACCTTCTCGGCCTGCCGCCGCCTCCAGGAAAGGGGGCAAGGGCTCTATAGGTTTTTCTGAAGTTGAACATGCTGTTAAAGGTTTTTACCGGGATTTAAGTTGAAGGGGTTTTTTGAGATGGTATGATATACAGAGCTGAATCTGATCCATGGTTTCGGGCTTTACGCTGCCGATTTCAAAATCAAGGGCACGGTGGTACTGAATACTCAGACCCCTTGTGCACGGGTCTGCGGGGGCTAAACCTTAAGGGTCTGGGTGAGTTTAGCGGTTCGGGGATGTTCATAGGCTTTCAGGAGCCATGTCACCTGCGTCCTTGGGTTTCGCTGGCTCCCGGCAGCAGAACAGCCAAAGACTCAACTTGATCAGCATGGCAAGCATTCGAAACTCCGCTCGCAAGTGTATTTCATCGGCAACTTGATCGTACCCAAGGAGCAGCGACTTCCAATGAACGGACGGGTCATCCTCTGCTACCAGGCATCCGTGAGCAGCGACACCACATACCCGACACTCACCGCAGCTTGTCTTACGAAGCCCCACTTCTTAATCACGGTCGTGTCGCTGCCGGCTTGTGAAGTGTGCCCACTTCTCCCCTGTTGGTTATGAATAGATTCAGGCTTACTTGGAGGATCATGGGACTTAGTAACTAGGGTTATCATTAAGGTAACTGTACTGATGACTACCTATATCCCCACTTAGGCTACTTAGAACCATACTTACGAAGTCCCATTGATCCTCCAAGTAGACCCTCAACCCTAAACCCTGTAGACCCCTTTAAGGAGCCCTATAGATCCCTATAAGGATGCCTTTTAAGGAACCCTAAACCCTGTAGCCTCTCGATTTAGTAGAGCCTCGGGACTTCAGTTTCGGCGGCTTGGGGCTAAGCGGAGCCCTAAACAGGAAACCCCCCAGTCGAACCCGCGCCCTGCAACTCGAAGCTGTAGACCCTCTAAACCCCGAATCCTCAAGTACCCTTTAACAGAGCCCTGATGGTCTTTAGTAGTGGGTATTTAGGGTATACTAACCGGAATCCCCAAAGGTTTAGGATTTAGGGGTTTTGGATTCAGGTAGCCCTGAGTCCGAATTCCTAGGTCACCAGAAACCCACAAAACCTTTGACCCCTGACGTAACCTCATAATTAGAAAAAGGTTTTGGGCCCCACTATAGCATGACTATGATAGGGAACCACCCCAATACCTGAAAACCCTCGAGCCCCTAGCAGGGACCCGTATAGAAACCCGTACACAGCCCTTGTATCGCCACCTTTGCACACGCGTACGGAAACCTTCAGCAAACCCTATATAAACACCGCAAAGCTTCACAAGGCCCGTGTAAAACTCTGTCAACTCACCTAAACCCCTATATCCCATTATAAACTCCTAAACCCTAAACGCAAACTCCTACACCCCTGCACCCCTACACCCCTAAATGCCTAGGGCCTAGGCCCTTGACCCAGGGCCTCTGCGATCGCCGCTTCTCCGCCAAAGCTTCGAAGCTACCGGAACCCCGGGGTGCCTTTCGGTCGCAGGTTTCAGTGAGGCTGATAAGGCTTCAGGGTGTAAGGCTTAAGGTCTTAGGGTCTTAGGGTAAGGTTTAAGGGTTTAGGCTGTGCCGCTTGCATGGGCTGTCAGGTTTAAGAGTTAACGGCTTAGGTTGTTTGCTGCCGGGTGGTAGGGTTTAGGTAGTTTGAGCGTCTGGGGTTTAGTTTTTCGCTCGGGGGTGAAGGTTGATCCGGTTTTGTACCAGGGTTTGAGCTTTATAGAAGGTGTAGCACAGACTGCACTCAGGCAGCTGAGACTGAATTATTGCTGCCTGTCCTGAACTTAACCGCATGTGCGCATCAACCTCTTCTGCAACTCTTGAAGTGGACTTTATTAACCTTAGAACCATCCTATACCCTGAATATGCATGATTCCTCGACCATAAATACAAACCAAAGATGTCCAACGATGTCAAAGCCCGACACCCCTCAACACAAAACCCAAAGCCCATGGCCCTGCACACCCTAAGCTTGCCCTGCCCTAAGGGTCCATGTACCCAAATAGTATATACATTGGCCCCAATGTACCTAAATAGGGACTACTTTACTGTATATACCATTTGGGCACATGCACCTAAGACTTAGGGCTAAACCCAAAAGGCCCTGGACTAATCAAAAACCGCAAGGCGTAAACCCTAAACCGACAAACCTTAAACCCTAAACCCCCAAGACCCCAAAACCCCTAAACCTCTAAACCCCGAAACCTCAAAACCCCAAATCCCCTAAACCCTAGACAACCCAGTGTCCTTCAAAGAGCTCTCATCGAGGCAAGCCAGAAGCTCAGAGACGCCGCTGGCCCATTGCTCCTCTCTTAATCTTGGAGTTTCGGAAACTAGGGGACCCGAATATAGTACCCTAAACAGCAGGATCCCCAAAATAAGGCACCCCTATAAGGGTTCCTGTAAGGGTTTAGGGCTTAGGGTTTAGGGTTGGGAGTTTCCGAAACTAGGGGACCCTAACATAGCACCCCTGAATAGTAACCCTAAGGTACCCCTAATTTTCGGACACTCCCATCTTGGGGCCTCAATCATTTGAGAAGGGTTTTATATGCAAACAAGATTCGAGTATGGAATCTCAAAGGATAGTATTCATAGTTGCCGAGTTCATTAGCCCAAAGAAGTTTAAACTTTCAGTCTTAAGACGGTTTCATTATCCCAAAAAGTCTAAAGTTTATTATACTCAGCTACCAAGTATTGGTAAGTTGTTGTTGGTTCCTCTCTTACCAGTACTACAAGGGCTCGTAGATGGGTTCAGTACGACGAATGAAAGCGCTCTGTGATGGGGCCTCCACACGGTACGTGTGCTTGGAAGCTGGAGCTGGCTGGAACTTGGAGGTCAGAAGCTTTTCCCCCGATGCCCTCAATAACAGTGATGGTTCGGGTATTGACCCCATACAGTAACAGTCTATACGAGGGCTGCTACCAAGGGCCTTATTGCTATAAGTAGTTTTCCACTGTCACCGGGTAAGAGGGAACTTGGCACTTGGGCTCGAGGTGGATATGCCCTCTATGTTGTGGATTTTGGGGTTTGGGGGTGACTCTAGCCCAAACTCGCAGACCTAAACTGATTCGAGTTTGAAAGAAATACCTGACTCCAGGTTTCAGATTTATGAACCGAACCCGAGGCCACGAACCCCTCAATCAAGAACATTTCTCAATTCAGGGACGTAATAACGACAAGTTTTATCAACCAAGCAACTCCAACATTACAAAAAACCTAAACTCAAAACCCTAAAACAAACCACACTCCAAAACTACAAATCCTAAACCCTAAACCCCTAAACTGTAAACCCCAAACCCCAAACCCCCAAACCCTAACCCCTAACCCCTAAACCCTAAACCGTAAACCCTAAACCCTAACCCCTAACCCCTAAACCCTAAACCCTAAACCCCCAAACCCTAACCCCTTAACCCCTTAACCCCTTAACCCCTAAACCCTAACCCTAAACCCTAAACCCTTAACCCTAAACCCCTTAACCCTAACCCCTAAACCCTAACCCCCTAAACCCTGACCCCCTAAACCCTGACCCCTAAACCCTAACACCTAACCCCTAAGCCCCTGAGTCTTCCACGAAGCTTCAACTTAGAACCCCAGCATAAATTATAATTTTAGCTGTTTCTTAGGGATTCTAATAATCAAAAATTGAAATTATTTCTAAGTACCCCTAAGTCCTAAGTTAACCCTAAACTAAGGTCTAAGTGCAGGCTTTGACTCTTGAGGAATTGGGACTGTAGGAGCCTCATTACTGTTTAAGGCTTCTCCTCATGCCCTTAGTGTAAAGTACAAGGGATCCTAGCACCTGAAGCCATGTTCCAACTTTCTGGCTTCTACTATATAATAACCAAAACTTAAAAAGTATTTCTACGTACCCCGAAGCCTGTTCTGAAGAAAGGAACCCCTATAGATCCCTTTAAAGGAACCCCTATAGAACCCTTTCACGTAAGGCTTCTCCTCTCGGCCCAAGGGCTCTGCGACCTCGGGAAGGTCCAGGGCGTCCGCGAGGCCCATGGCTCAGCAGCTCTGCTGTCTTTCGGAGCTTAAGGATTTTAGGGATATTAAGGATCTTAGGGATTTTAGGGATCTTAGCGATCTTGGGGATCTTAGGGATCTTGGGAATTTTAGGGATTTTAGGGGTTTTAGGGATCTGAGGGATCTTAGGGATTTTAAGGATCTTAGGGATTGATTGTAGGGATTGGTGTGTAAGAATGGGGGTGTAGGGTTGAGTCAGGCATGGTGAGGGTTTAGAGCCTAGCGATTCATGATTTTTGACTTAGGGCTTTACATATTTGTTTTGGCTATTTTAGCTTCGGAGGTGGCCTAAACCCTAAACCCTAAACCCTAAACCTTGTAAGGTCTCGGCGTGGGGTTTAGAAGGCTTCGGTGGTTTCGGGTCCAGGGGCCCTGGGGGCTTTGATTCATGATCTAGGAGGTCGGCTGTGAGTATCGGGCTCGCGCAGAAGATGCTGTTCTTGTGGAGGTCGGACCTGAACACTATCAACCCAAAAGTGGTCCCTGAAACCCGACATCTCAGCCAGTACTATCATGTGGATTCAATTATTCGGAGAGGAGGGGTTAAGCTGGAGGGAGTGAGGGAATGCATCGGCATGTCTCGGGCTGCGGCTGGGGTAGGCTTAGAGCTTAGCGGCGATTAGGTTTAGTGCTGAGGGTCCAGGGTGCTGCACGGACTTTGCGGGCTTCACAAAGATGCTATCTGCAGGTAGGGTCTAAACGCAATACATCCAGGGCCGCATCTTCTTGCGGACTCCCTAAACGTGATCGGCTGGGTAAATAGTACATACTTATCATGGAAGCTCTAAGCATTTTGGGATGGTCAAGGGCTTATAAGGTTTAGTGCTTGGAGTTGCGACTGATGAAACAGAACGAGGACAAAAGCACACAATAATAATCAACAAAAGTGCAGCTTCAACTAACGTCGTGGGCCGAAACATCAACTGTCGGCATAGTGCGGGGGCCTTAATGATTAGAATAGGTCCTGGAGTGTCGATCATAAGAAGCATATACAGAGCAAACGGGAATATTACTCAACTACGAACCCCATCACTCAGACCGCTCTATTATGCTCGGTAGATCTAGGCCGAGGTGGTGGCGGTTCTAGTAGCCGACGTGGCATCATCGGTGGCAATTTATATTGCAGCAGGAGCAGTACTAAGAAGGAGGGGGGAAAACCCAACACCCTAAATCTAAACTGGACCGTAGAAAAACCTACCTTTTCAGAGTTTCTTAGTATGGACTCTTTATACAAGCCCTTGATAAGGTAGGTCATTTGGGAGTTTCCGAGAATTAGGGGTACCTTATTTTGGCATCCTTTTCATACAGCTGGAAAGCCAACAGCCTCAATCCTTAAGAGTAATGTATAGGGAATCCCAGCACTATTTGGCCTTTATCCGGTTTCCAACTTTTTATAGGGTTTACTAAGGATGGTTATGGTATACCCTCAACCCTAAAGCGCAAACCCTAAACACTGGGCCTACACCTTAAACCCTATATAGGCCCTAAACTTAAACCCTAAACCAACAGCTTACACCCAAATTTGGGGTTATGGATGGTTAAGGTATACCCTAACCCCTCAACCCTAAACCCTAAACCGCAAACCCTAAACCCTAAACCCCTAAACCCTCAACCCTAAACCGCAAACCCTAAACCCTAAACCCCTCAACCCTAAACCGCAAACCCTAAACACAGGCCCTACACGCCTCGAAGCTCCCCGGTCCCGAACCTGAGCGCAGTCTCCGGCGTCTGTGTTTGGAGATTTCATCGAAATGCTGATTAGAATAGGGCTCCTTTAAAGGAGTCCTTAAAGGGCTACGATAAGGGATCTATGAGGGTATTTAATTGGAGGAGTAGGGCTTTGGGGCCCACTATACGATTAAAATTTAAATTATAATAAGGAACCCCCAAAATAGTATAGGTAATTATAATGCTGCGTGCTTGTTAAGGAGTTCAACTAAGTTACCATGATAAGGAAACCATAGTATTTACTGTAGATCCCTATTATGGTAATTTAGATTAACAAGAACCCAGAATGTGTGAGGCTCCTTCTTTGGGAGTCCTTGAACTAAGCATCCTGTCTTTCAGGGTCCATACTTGGAGAAAGTCTCATTTTCGGGCCGGTTCCTGTCACATCAAGTTTCGGGTGACGGGATAACGATCCTACTTCGGGATCGGCCAGGGCTGGGTCGGCTTAGTTTTGTTTTTTAGCTCCTTTTTCCGACTGCGCTACAGCCTCCAGACCGCACTCCGAAGGCCTAGTAACTAGTAGACTAGGAGATATCTGGCCCCCTTTGCTCGGTTTAGGGTTCAGGGCTTCGGGCTTGGAGGGCAGGGTTCAGCCGCAAACCAGGAGTCTTAGAAGGATTTGCAGTTACTGCGGTGAGCTTGCTTTGCTTCTTGCCGGCGGTCATAGCAACGAGTGAACTTTTGAATCTCTGGTCATAATTCTGGCTAGTAGTTGTTGCTACTAGTGCTGCAAGAACTACGATACCGATTCCGATTGTTGCTGGCAGCAGGAGTGTCCTCCTCTAACCACGCATGGACCCGTGCACACCAGACACAGACAGACACCGAAATGACCGCAAACTTCAGGGAGCACCTCCCAGGGGGCGCCTCCTGGCCCTGCAATCCTCGTCATTTAGCGCTGAAAAGCACCAACAAGTATTCATACTTCACAACATGCTGTCCAGCTTTTCGGCTTTAGGGTGGAGGGTCAAGGGCTCCAGCTTTTTTAGGGTCGTGTAGGAACCTGATTACGAACCGGCTGTTATTCATAGGGGCCTCTTCGTAGATCACAAGTGCTTGGTTCCTGCTGGTAAGACTGCAGGGATTCGCGACACCCATGAGTTTAAGATTCTTGGGGTAGGGATTCCTTAATATGAACCCTATTATGGGAACCCTCATCCCTACTAAACCCCCAGAGTTATGAACTCAGTCCCCTGCATGATGTCGATGTCCTTCGCCTGATCCCCTTCATACATCTCCTCTTCCAGGCACCGGTCTGAGGGTTTAGGGTTTAGGGTTTCGGGTTTAGGGTTTAGGGTATAGGGTTTAGGGTTAGGGTTTGGGGTTTAGGGTTTGGGGTTTGTTGCAAGATTGCGTAGCGGTAGTGTAACAAGGATTGTAGGATATATTAGCGGTTTTGTTGCCTGCGAATCGCAGCCATGGCCCGACTGTGGCGGGCCATCACATAACTCACCCACCCCACGCCGTCTGAGGCGGCAAACCACTCTTTGTTAGGTCCATGTTGGTTAACAACAACCACACAATTCTGCAGCCAAGCCGAAAAGGCAGGGCAGAGTAGGGCAGAGTACGGCAAGACCGTTGCGTTGCCTGACGATACCTGTGTGGCTACTTTGGGCACTTGTCAGAACAAGCACCTTCTTATTTGGCGAGCCAAAATCAGCAAGAGGCGTCTTGTTTATCGCCGATGGCAGCGCAAGCAAGACGCGGCGAATGGAAAACTGGGTGAAACCAAAGCAGCATGGGCCGTGACGCCCTAGAGGTGGAGAATTTTCATAATGTAGAGATCTCACTTTTAAACATTTAGTTATGCTATCCCCTGAAAGGTACAGATATGAACATACTATAACGTACCCACGACTCTTGCTTTACTTATCCGGGCCCCTAAATTAACCAGAAATTCAAGCCCGAAGTAATCCAGTGCCGGGGGAAGCGACCGAGGTAAACGAGACAGCAAGCCAAAGGAGCTGTCGCAGAAACCTCGCAGACTCGCACGGTTTAGGGTTCAGGGTTTGGGGTTTAGAGTTTAGGGTTTGTGTTTTTTCCCGCCTGGTTTGGGGTTTAGGGTTCGGGGTTTAGGGTTCGGGGTTTGGGGTTTAGGGTTTAGGCATGCAATGTTAATGCCGCATGGCTGTTGGCTGGAGTTAGGCACATGCGACTCAGCTTACAATGGTGGGGTCCACAGCTTCTCAGTTTCCAAGTGCCAGTTCATAAATCAGATGAACCGAAATGTTAAAACATACATAGACGGTTAGGTTTCCAAATACGTACACATACGTATATACATATATGCGCACTGTGTATGCATATACACACATATACCTATATGTGTATATCTTTGAACAGATAAAACCGAAGAAAGACAGAATGAATGTCTGTGTGCATGGCGAGCAAATGACTATCTCGCTGGACCAAGACCTAGATCAAGCAAGAAAGGCAGGAGACATCAAGGAAGGAAGAGGATGAGAAAGGAATACAAGGAAAGGAGGTGAAAGGAAACGAAGGGGGATGCTTTGCTTGCTTCTTTCACCACAGTTGACTTGTCCATTCTTCACGCAAAGATGGCAAACCGAAGAAACTCATCAGCAGGACCTTTATTCATGGAAACTCATGGGAAGTGGTCAACAAACGCCGGCTGTGTAAGCTTCGAAATCTTGGCTTCAATCTTGTAGTTATTTCTTGTACAGACTCTGAACTCCCCCGCCTCGGGAAGCGCCGCCCGGCCTCCCGCACAGCATCGACCAGCGGGACCTGCTCCGGCTCGTCGACTCTCAGCCAGGTCAAGAACTCGAAGATCCGCTCGTCGAAGCGCCAGCGCTCCGAGAGCTCGTGGCACCAGCCCCCCGCCAGATCGTGCAGCAGCTGGCTGTGTTTGAGCTCCTTGCAGACCTCCGCCCCGGCGAAGCTATCCAGCACCGCGGGCAGCTGCCTAAAGTCCCCGAGCAGCAAGAAGCGAATCTTCTTGTTCATGCTCAGACAAGCTATGTCAGCCCACAAGGGAGTATCTAACTGAGTGAGTTCTTCGATGACCAGCCAGGTGGCGCTGCAGTGGCCGTTGCGCACATTCCGCCGCACCCAGTGGTCCGCCGTCGGTGATGATGCGCAGGCTTCGACGATCCTCTTGGCCAGGTGGGTCTTGCCGGTCCCCGGAAAGCCCGTCAGCAGCAGGCTCTCGCCGTCCAGGCAGTGCACCACCGGGTCCTCCACCCGCCGCCACTGCGGCTTCGCTCGGATGGGCTCCGCCTCCATGCTGGGCTCGCGATACTGCCCCTTCAGGCCCGTGACCTCCTCGTAGCGATACACAGGCGTGCCATCCCGGTGCGACATCTTCAACAGCCGCTCCACGGCGGGCCGGTACTTCTTGGGGACGTCCTGCATCACCAGACAATCGGTCTTGATGCATTTGAGGTACCGCCGGGGCACCTCCGCCAGAGCCTGGCGGATCCGCGCCACTGCGACGTACTCGGCGCCCATGATGTAGTCATGCACCGGGCGGTAGCTGCTGTTCGAGAGCAGCTCCGTCACAAAGACGTGGTCCCAGTGCGTCCCCCCGGCCGCATCCGTAAAGGTCTGGCGCCAGCTGCAGCCCTCGCCGTCGACTTGATGGTTTGAAGTCTTCATACTGTAGACTAATTCGGGTGCTGCAGTACCCCTGTCTGTGGAACGGCGGGCGAGCGTCCTGGATCGACCTACGCCATCGATGTCGAGGGGCTTAAGCGCCACCCACCATCGAAGGTGGGCGGCCTAGGCCATGAGTTTAGGGTTTAGGGTTTAGGGTTAGGGTTAGGGACTAGGGTTGAGGGTTTGGAGTTTAGGGTTTAGGGTTTCGGGTTTAGCACACTTTCGACAGCTGCCTTATGGACTCCCCTGCTTCAACATGATCTTCAGTATCCCTACATAATCCCTTTCACTAGGATACCCAGTAACCTAAGAATAGAAAGGCCTCTCTTTTTGGTATTGGGTAACTTTAGGAACCTAGGACTACGAATCCTGAGCAGGACGCACTGCTGCCTTCCCTAGGTTCAGTGCTGTCCTGAATGGAAGCAAAAACCGAAATCACAGAACAAGCCTGGCGTTAGGAATTTTTAATATGCGGCAAGAGTCCACCTACTCGGAAACGGAACTGAGACCGCAACACCTGCTCTGCAACACTGGTCGGCCTTGTCAGGTCGCATCTGAAACAAATGAGCTGAAGATAAAGCGACAGCATGCGTATATGTTTAAACCACACAATCGGAGTACCGAATCAAGCACACAACCCAGCTCAATGGCCCAGTGTCGGATGCACTCATCACGACGAGCACCCGACGATTGCAGGCCAACAGTGACGTTCTGGCCGGATCGCCTCAAACTACACCGGCATCCGGTGCCGTGATGAGGTTCGTCAGTGCATAAGGTGACCCACCCCTGGAGCAGATCAAAGTCCTACAAACGCACATATACTGGAATGCCGAACGGCAGCGAAGGAAAGGGGTCACCGAATGAGAGTGCGGCGCGGTGTTGCCCGTCAGGGCATGCTGCCGCCGATTCCGTTCCTGATTGAATGGTCGAATCGATTCATGGAACAAGGAAATGCTTCTAGCAGACACCACAGCATCCTCCGATACGGGCTTGCAACCATAACAGCGACAACGCCGGCAACAGGGTAGACCGCACCACCATCATCGTCACCGTCACCACCACCACCACCGCCACCACTGTGGTAACCAACACCACGGCTGTCACCACTTGCACACTGAGACGAAGACTTTGCGCGACAGGTGGAACATGCTCCCTCTGACCTGCAAGAGTCGCGCACCGCCCACGCTAAAGCACGCCCGCGGAGCTACAGAAAGAGTACCTGGACGTTCGGCCGCCCGCTCAGGACCTCAGGCACTCAGACGACCAGCTTCAGAGTCGGTGCCAGTTTGCTTCTAGGTACAACGCTCCTGCCTCGGGACGGATGCCGAAGCCGACATGTGGAGGCCGGTGACCCTGAGTGTCACGTCCGATGTCAAAGCTAGCACCCACACCTCCGCCAGAGAGCCAGCCTTCGGCAGCGGCCGGGCAAGGCCTGTGTGCCACGCCGAATGGAACAACGAGAAAAATGACAGTTCGAAACCATACAAAGCCGTGCCGACCTCGGCGAGAGACTCGTTTCATGATACGAACCTTAACACCACACGCAAAGCCCGGCACAGCAAGACCTTGCAGCCCCACACAAAGATAACGAAAATTGTTCCACTTCGGACCCCTACCCCGCAGGCGGTGCGATTGCCGAACCTACAAGGTAGTCTGTGGGTTGGGCACTGCAGCTAATCTCGCTATAGTCTGTGGTCTTGGGCATCCTAGTTCAATATGAGGGGGGGTTGTTACTCAGGAGATCTCGGGAGTCTCCATTTCAGGTACAAAATATGCAGCCAAGCCCTACGTCCAGTTATTGCAGCGTCTACACTGGGCCTCGATGAATCCCTATGCAAGGTTTCGGGTTTAGGGTTTAGGGGTTTCGGGTTATGTACCTTGAACCCTCACCACCCTCACCCTAAGCTCGGATAATCCCCGGTTCCAACCACTAAGGCCCCAGGATGTTCGAGCTGTCGATAGCATCAAGAAGTCTGATAACAGGGCTTATGCGGTTGATGATATAAATCCATAATGAGGAGTTTACCATAAATCCCATAGTTTAGGGTCCTTCAGGCAATGCCGCTATTGTAGCATTAACCGTTTGTCTGGGGTTTAGCGGAGGGTTTTAGGTTTAGGGCTTAGCAACCCTTACCGATTATTCAGGCTAGAATGGAACGTTTCTGTGTCAAACGCTACCAGCATAGTTAGGGGCCTCCGGCTATAGTACTAGAACAGATACAAACTATAGTGACTATGAACATGGTAAGGGGTATGGTAGGGGAACCCCTTTGCTGGGAGCGGAAAACACACGTTGGTTCTGTCTAACCATGTTCATGCAACCTCTAGCAGGAAAAACACTGAATCACCGGGGGCAGGCGTTACCTCCTAAATCCTGAAACCGCCGTTGCAGCAACATGCGTCAACAAACTGCAAGCTTCTGTGAAAAACCACAGAACCTGGCACATGGCACAATCAACGATGCTCATGCAGCAACAGGGACGTCTCAGAAACTGAGGCACCCGCATATCGACCCTGAAAGTAGCATCCTCGACTTAATAATAGGCGGTATCCAAAAAAAACAAGCACCGTCTACGACGTAGCATCCAAGTATGGAGCATGGGGTTCCGGCAGGTATCCGAATTCAGAACTACTCCCGCTTCACATAGACGCACATGCCCAAGCCGCCCTAAAAGTCTATATTGCACCATGCCAAATCCAGAACTACGTCCTAAAAACCCAGAGCCCAGAACTCTCTGTCCCTAATTAGACTTGTACCTCGCTGAAAGCGTGCTGCTGCGAACTCTTCTGAGGCATTTCTTACATGCTGTATAGACTTCTCTGTACCACCGAATCCCTGGAGCTACTCCCTGGTGCTTAGTAGGGAATGGGGGAATGGATCCCTATAGTAGTCCCTATATAATCCCCAATAACCAATAATAGTCCCCATAACCCATTCCCTATCCAGAACCAGACAGACTTACTTACAGGATCATGGGACTTAGCAACTAGGGAAATAACCAAGGTAACTACACTTATAATTGCTTATAACCCCACTTAGGGTACTTATAACCTTACTTACTAAGTCCCATGATCCTCCAAGCAGGGTCTAATGAGCTTTCCAGCTTGACCCTGGCTCCGAAACGTAACAAAAGCACCCTCATGGCTCTGCAAACCTCTCTAAATTAGGATCCCTTTCGGGGTCCTTTTCTTAAGGGTGCCGTATACTGTTCTTAGGACCATAAGCCTGTAGATTTTAAAGGGACCCTACTTTGGGAAACTATATACCTGCAAAGGGTCTGTCCGACGTCACGGACTGCGCTGGGTCATAGAAAGACCGATCTTCGTTGCAGGGCGATACCTGCTTGGGGATAGGCGGCGAGTTGATCTCAGGGTCCTTGTTTTTGGGTACCTTCAGAGGGTTCGTATAATTTACATGGGGCTTCTGGGTTTGGGGTTTATAGGGAGTCCAGTGATACGTCCATGAGCTGTCTTGCTCGATCTCGGGTGTCAGTTGACATGAGCACGGCACTGCGAGGGTTGAGAATGTTTTAGGGTTTAGGGCTTAGGATTTACGGTTTGTCGCTTAGGGTTTGGGATTTAGGGTTTAGGGTTCAGACAAGGGCCTTACATTTTCAATATTGGAATACTAGGTGCGCCAGTGTCCCCCGAACATCAAAGGTACCCTTTTTCGTGGGATGCATTTTACTCTAGGGAGCAGAAAAAAAACAAAAGGGCACCACTGGGGAACCTAGAAGAAATTTCCCCTAAGTCACGCGACGCCTGGTCCGAACTGTTCTACAGCCGCCCCCTATTCGACTCTGGGTGAGGCTAAGTCTTAGGGCTTAGCTTTTCGGCTTCAAGCACGCTATATCCTCTTCCACACATGGTCTCATGAATCCCCGGCAGAGACGCCATCAAGTTCTACCCCAACTTCGACAAAATTTCGCAAGCTGGTGCAGAAAAACCGACATTCCTTCCGCCAACAACCTCACTGCTCCTAGCCCCTACGCGCCAAAACCTCAAGCCTATGACCTCAAATCCTCGAGAGTTGCCTGATCCGAACCCCTACAGATCCCTTAAACGTTCTATAGTGCACCATTTGTTTCAAATAAAGGCTTCAGGGGCATTAATAGTTTGAATCATTAGGGTTTTGGGACGTCTCATACTATACTGAAGTAAGGACTAGAAGAAGGACATCATCACAAATGGTTCCGATCCCTATATTAGCCCTCAACCCTGAACAGTGGCTTAAGGTTGAGAACCCGTTCAGTAGCCCTAATACGCGTTAAAATCCTAAGGTCCTAAACCTTTACAGGACCTGTATTATATTGGCAGAAACACGAAGCGTAATAATGACAACAAAGGAGAGGATAATAATGACGGGAAACCTCGTGTTAGTACATAGTCTTCCTTGTTCAAACCTCTAATTCTCGGAGGAACCCAGCGTCTCTCGAAGTGCCTTGCACAACACCGAGGCCACCCAAAGGTTGGTACTGCCGGTGTCGAACACCACGTGCGCCTCAGGCCGGGTGTTTTGGTTTAAAATGTGGTGTTGGTGTATTGGGATTTTTGGGCATTCGGATTCCAGGGTGAGGCTTAGAGCCTCAGTGCCCCCTACGTTGATTCCGAAACCCGGAAACCCTTTTATAGCAGACCTACTGTACGGACCTTGTTAGAAGAGGGGGTTCTTGGTGTCTACTAAGATATATAACTGTCTTATGCGACCCTGGGCAGAACTGCTAAAAACCCTTAAATAATACCCCCTAGACCCACGACCCTCAAACCCAGAAACCTTAAACTTTAAACCTCTACAACCCTAAGCCAGACCACTAAGGCACCAACAAATCAAAACCGTAAACCTCAAACCCTAAATCCTCAAACTCTAACCCCTTATCGATCGCTTACAGACCCCTTAAAGGAGCCTATATGGATCCCTTTTTGGAACCCTCCTTGATCCCTTATAGAACGTAGTTTATATTCAGAAACGCCTTGATTTTGGCCCCCAAGAGCAACCAGACGACCTCTTTAAGGACCAACTGACCCTCAAAAAGTGGGGGCCCTATAGCCTTATACTCTGAATCCCTATATGGTACATGAAACCCCAAACCCTAAACCCCTACACCCGAACCCCGAAACCCCTAAACCCTAACCCCTAAACCTAAACCCTAAACCGGAAGATCCTAAACCCTCGTTTAAGCTTCATGTCGTCCTTAAGGTGCCCAAAGCCCCCAGCGCCGAGGGCCTTGAACTGCGGCCCCCCGTCTGCGGCAGTGCCGACCTCCGCAGACTCGGCTTTACCCAAAGGCCCCAAAGTAGTTCCTTCTCGGGGTTCGTATATAGAATCCTATAAAGTTATCCCAAAAAGGAACTACTTTGGGGCCTATGGGCAGGCTGAATCCGCCTCAAACCCTAAACTTTGGGTACTGCCCCCGTACAGTAACAGTCTATAATAAGGCTACTGCTAATTGTCCTAATACATCTATATTAGGTGTATAGGGGTTCAGTTTACGGGTTAGGGTTTCGGGTGTAGGGGGGTTTAGGGTTCAGGGATTAGGAGGGTTTAAGCTTTAGGGTACAGGGTTCAAGGTTTAAGGTTTAGGGCCTTTAGGGTTTAGGAGGGTGTGGGGTTTAGGTTTGCAGTTTTAGTTTGGGGTTTAGGGTTCTACAGAAGTCGTACTGTAAGTGTCCCGTCAAGGTTTCTTATAAAGGTTTGTCAACCGTTGTAAAATGCCACTTCACGGGTTCCATTGCAGCTTTGTCTTTGTAGCCCAATCGCAGTGTCATGGAGCGTTCACCTTGCAATTTCCGTACCTCTAAACTCTAAACCCTAAAAAGTCTTCCCCATCCCTCCGGATCTCGACCAGCTTCTCTTGCTTGAGAATACTTGGAGGATCATGGGACCTAGTATTTAGGGTTATAATTACGGTAACTATACGTATAATTACTTATAACCCCACTTAGGGGACTTATAACCTTGCTTACTAACTCCCACGATCCTCTAATAAGTACGGCCGACGTGGATGCCTGCCAGTACCGAGGTTTTGCGCAACTGCTCAGGTCGCTCGGGTTGCAGGATGCAGAATCGAGTTGAAGGTAGATGCTGCTTAAATTCAAAGCCCTGCAACATAAACTCCGTAAGCCCTACTCCTTACTCCTAACTCTAAACTCTCGGACCCAAACCCTACGAGTTTCAACTCTAAGCCCCTAAACCCCAAACCTACAAGCGACCCGCAAAACCCTCTAAGCTCTAAGCCTTTAACCGCAAACCTGAAAGCTTGAGCCTGAAACCCGAGAAGCCGCTTTCGCCTTTGAACTGGATGATCCGGCTGATAGCAAACCTTCTCATGAAGGTAGGCCCTGAACCCCTACATAGGGGCTCCTATAAGAGATCTGTTGGGGGTAGTATAGGGATGTATGATTTAAGGTTCCTTTAAACGGACTGCAGTAGGGTTCCTATACAGTGAACTTCACTGTATAGGATAAGTGAACCCCATAAAGGTGGAAACCGGATTCAGGCCAAATAGTGCTGAGATTCCCTATGCTATTGATAGAGGCTACTTAAAGGCTCATGGGACTTAGTAAGTAAGGTTATAAGTAGGTTATAATTAGGATAACCCCACTTAGGGGACTTATAACCCCAGTTATAACCTACTTACTAAGTCCCATGATCCTCTAAGTATGGTGCTTCCAACTTTTTGGTTTCTACTGTAATCATAAAGGTGGTGATCCAGATACAAGGTTTTGATGGGAGGCCAAAAGGGGGCTTAAGATTCTTGGGGTAGGGATTCCTGAATATGAACCCTATTATGGGAACCCCAATCCCTACTAAACCCCCATAGGCTAAAACCCCATTTGGCCTCCTATGAGGTTTAGGGTTTAGGGAAACACCAGCAAGAACATTATCAACAAAGTTGCAGTTTACTATAACAAGAGCAATGACTAACGGCACAACTCGTAAGAATGGCAGCTAGGCAATGAACCCAATGCCGGCAGGAATATAGGACGAGAGCCCCAAGCACTGAATAATATAACCTTCCGCGCATTTATTAGACCTACGGCCTTAACCCTAAAACGCTAAGCCCAAAATCTGCAATGTGGCGTCAGACCCTAAACTCCAAACTTCCTCAGGCAGCAGCACCAATGGCGCCGGTGTACTCGGACGACATGTCCTGCACATGGGCTGTGGGCTTCAGTGCTTCGGCCTTGCCGGGCTTCTGCAGGAGTTCTATACAGGTTCTATAAGAGCGGTTCTAAGCCGGGTTTAATAAGGATTTTGTACTGTAGAGTTTTGTGAGGGTTTACAACCCTCAGAGTTGAAAACATTGGATAACCCGCAACGGCCTGAAAACAACCAAGGCCGAAAGCCTAGGATACCGGAATATGGAGGCCGGATCAGTAATGGTATCCATTTATAAAATCCTGTTATCCTAAACCCTCAGCCGTCAATCGTCAAACCCCAAACCGCTTCAACCCCAAACCTTTCATTAAAGCTCCCTGGAGCCTCCCAAATCCCTGAGGGTCCGAGCACCTCATAATCATATGCTCTCCACAGAACAAAGCTAGATGGCCCACTTCCAAAGCCCAAGTGGTTACCCAATCATTGTGTCCTTTGGAACCCTAAACCCTAAACCCCAAGTCGCTACCTAATTATTGTGCCCTTTAAACCCTAAACCCTAAACAACCCCTGGAGAAAGCAGGTCCTCCAGTGGCGTGAGCGCCTGCAGTCGATGTGAAGATCCGTCCGGTGCGATCTGGACCTCAGCAGGATCGGGCCGTGATGGTCGGTTTAGGGTTTAGGGTTTAGGGTTTAGGGTCTGCATTAACGTTTCTCGAATCCGACGGGATCTATCGGGATTCTTGTCGTCTACAGAGGTTTGGGGTTTAGAGGCTTCGGGATAGATTTTCGGCTTTTAGGGTTTGAGGCTTGGGGCCAACTTGGGGCTGAGTTTTGAGGTCCACCCTGAAAAATGAGAAATCCATTTCCCCCGAAGTGAGGATGCACAGGGCAACTTCGACGAAATAGAGCCCTAAATAGTCTAACGATAAGCCCTCAAGCCCCTATAGAACCCCCACGCAACTTCCTGAAGGACTACAGAACCCTTTTTTAGAACCATTAAATTAAAAGGGCCCTAGACCGATAAGCTTAAACCCTTAAGGACGAGGGGCTCCCTGTTTCTGACGGTACAGAACCCTTTTTAGAACCATTAAAGGGGCCCTAGATCCATAAACGTAAACCCAAGGACGAGGGGCTCCCTGTTTCTGACGGTACAGAACCCTTTTTAGAACCATTAAAGGGGCCCTAGACCCATAAACGTAAACCCAAGGACGAGGGGCTCCCTGTTTCTGACGGTGGCCAGGTCTTCTATGGCGCCGCCGGTCGCGTCGGGCGAGGGTCGTCGCATGCTGGGCCTGACTAGGGTTTAGGGTTTAGGGTTTAGGGCCTGACAAAGAGGACAAAGAGGATCATGGGACTTAGTAAGTATGGCTCCTTAAAGGGCTCCTGAAAGGGATCTAGAGGGTTCCTTAAAGGGATCTCTAGGGTTTAGGGTTTAGGGTCTACTTAGAGGATCATGGGACTTGGTGAGTAGGTTTTTATCGGGGTTGTAAGTCCCCAAAGTGGGGTCATCCTAATTATAACCTTACTTACTAAGTCCCGTGAGCCTTTAAGCATGCACGGGGCTCACAGGTGTGAGGCGTTTGTGCCTAAGCCCTACACCTACTTTTGGGGGAAATGGAATCCAGTGGTGGTGGGGTCTTGAGGTTGCGTAGCATTCATGTACCTCTCTACATGGCGGTTCGCTTTCGGTCCGAAAGAGTAGCTCGCTCTTACAGCTGGGACCCCTTATGGTCAGAGAACCCCTCGATTCGGTGTTGCATCTCGTGGTCGAAAGACTGCCAGAGTAAAGCCCTAGAGTTTAGAAGCTGCCCCCACCCTGTAATAGTGACTATAAGGACTATATATTAGGGCCTTATTATATTCCTATTGTACTTCAAGGTCAAGGGCTTTGTTACAAGAGTTGTTTTCCGGTCATGTAAAGGTTCCAGATGGGCTGTTCGCTCCGTCTTTCGTAGGGTGGCTCCTCGTCTCTGTACAACGGTGAAACATTCCAGTAACAGATGTTGTCATTCATTCCTTCTTGGAATCTCTCATTCGTTCATGTCACTCGAGGCTAGTACGCTGCCTCAATTACTTGCAACTTGCAAAGTCCGCGACAAGCAGCAGTGGCTTCGCCATTAACAGCTGCTGTATGCTCAGCTAGGGTGCCGCTGTCTCCGAGACCAGATCACGCCGCCTACTTGGCAGGCATGTGCGAGCGTAATCTCGCAAACAAGCAACAGCACAACGGAAGTCTGAAGTTTCCTGACAATGGGCAAGACACTGGTGCCGACTACCAACATAAGAATGTTCCGCATGCATATGTGCATGTGTATGTGTATGTGTATGTGTGTGTGTGTGTGTGTATGTGTATGTCGTCTTGGCTGTCATGATGCATACAATGGAGCGCGGTCTGACCACCACGAGACTGGCAGCAGACAAGCCGAGCTGCTGTTACTAGAAGCATGGGCTGGCCAGCATCCTGACCTGTCTGATCGTGTCTGCAAAACAGCACTTAAGCTGGAGCCCTCTGCAATGCAGGCTTCAGGCGACAACCCGGATGGCTGACCAGTCCTTGCTGACAGCTCAGGAATGTCAGCTACCTCCAGACACGTGTAATGGACTCAGTGTTCTCGGAGCTCAACGCTTTCCTTCCAAAGGCCGGAGAATATGTAAACGTAGCCCTTCTTCGTGGTCGCACAGCTCCAACTCGAAATCCTCACGTGCTACACAACTGCAGATGCCGTTGCGAAACTCGCAGCCCGCACAGAACTATTTCTGACAGATAAGAGAACCCAAAGCCTCGACTCCACAAAGAACAACGAAAACGTACAAACACAACTGTAGACTGCAGAAGTACATTGAGCAAAACCAACAGAATACCGCAAAGCCACACTCCGAGAGGTCAACGCAGCTACAGAAAGACACTTGGCAACAAGATGGCTGTCAATTGATTTTGGTGTTGCTGTTGATGGTTGGCTCTGGTATGCGTTAACTCTAGATATATATATATATATATGTTTATATCATATATCTATATTATCTCACTGACCGATTAATGAGAGAAGTAGTTAGTGAACTTTTTACCGATGAATTTAACATTTACTCAACCAATTAGTTAATTAGTTCACTGATTGATTGAGTGAGTGAGTGAGTGAGCGAGAAAATGACTGACTTACCGACTGACTGACTGACTGACTGACTGACTGACTGACTGACTGGCTGACTGACTGATTGCCTGATTGCTTGTCTGCGTGCGTGTGTCTGCGCAGCCTACTGTTAGGTACGATCTCGCCTTTCCTTTCTTGCTAATTTGAACGGTAAGGTCGCTTGTCTAGCGCATGTGCTTTGTGTTGTTCCGGGTTTTAGCTTGTTACTTCTCGCTTGTTGTCTGTTTTGCGTGCGTCTCTTGAATCTGGCCTTTCTGGAGTTGTCTTCTTGTGGAGTCTTGTCTATGTCCTGAATAAACCTCCATGGAATTTGAACCAAACTGCATTCGCGTCCGAACATGACGGTCCTTCTTTGTGGTATCCTGGTCCATCTCGTCGTAGTCCTTTTGCAGTCCCAAGTCGATGCTCCAGCAGAAGTAGCTGGCAGTGTTGTAGGCGCTTAGGATGATACTCATAAGGGAGAGGACCAGGGTGAGGAGGCCACCGCCCCGCACGTTGAAGGCGAAGGCATATGCCGAAAGACACAAAGACAACGGGGCCTCGAAGCAAGCTTCGTATTGTAGAGCATGACGCAGAGCATCGGTCGACAAGCCTCGATGCAAGGAGGCTGCTATTTGCTTTGGGAGGGTCCACGGGGCGCTGGTGAGGGCTTCCACCGTACAGGAAGTGCTGACAATAGCGACCACGAGGGACGCAAACTTCAGCTGCGCGGCCATTACGCAAGAATAAGCACTGTAGATGTCTAGGAAGACCTCGCAAATGGCCATATACCAACACTGAAGTAGATGCCTCCCGGAGGCAGGCACTGAATCGCCCTCTCGGGGCTCACCGCGACTGGTGCGGCAATCTTTGATATCTCGTCTTTCGCTTCAGTCGCGGCTATGCGTTTGCTCAGTTCCTCCACGGCTTGCTCGTCACTCGTAGCAAGCTGCATGAAACCGCAGCAGGTGTCGATCGTGACTAGGAACACCCAAAGACAGCTGACGACCGCCACGATGTACTGCACGCAGAAGAACAGCCATTGTTCCTGAGCCGGGAAGGTATTCTTCTCAAATGCCGTATATCCATATATGTAGTAGTTGATGGGCTCGGAGCAGTGCTGTGGCAACCAATACAGAAAAGCGAGCTGCGCGACGGTGGCGACGGCCCGCGGAAGGCGAACGGGGCAAAAGAGGCCCGGTCCGGTTGCGGGGGTCACGAGCAGCAAGGCCGGAAAGCGAAGGGCCTTCTGCTGCCAGCATGCCAGGGCCGGCATGCAGAAGTTCCTTCCGTTCTATGTCCTCGTCTACACCCTGCAGGGTGTAGACGAGGACATAGAACGGAAGGAACTTCTGCGGCTCAATCCACAGCATGGTCATGGAGAAGGGCAGGAGGAGGCAGGCCACGAGCTCCAGCAGTCTGAAGGCTTCTGCCTTCCAAATGCGCTTCGTCAGGCTCTTGATCGCCAGCCTTCTGCTGCTAATGAACACGGTCACGTGCTCGGAGCTTGTCGGACCTCCCCTCTTGCCCATCGCCACCAAGCAAGAACCTGCGCAGACGCCGAAGGCGAGGCCGGAGCCCAGGAAAAGCCAGGTGGTGCGGGAGGCAAGGTACTTCTTGGCTAAGTCCACGCCCTTTGGAGTGACCTCTTCAAGTCGCTGCACCATTAACAAGGAGTCTTGGCAAAGGCGTAGCTTTGAATCCTTTGGCTTGCAAAGATTTGCGACCTCCAGCTGTTTCTCTTCGAGACTGGCAAAGTCCAAGGCATTTTGGCCGCTGCGGCTCCGCAGCTCCGGGCGGCTCCCGTGCTCGAGCAGCGCTTCAACGACCCCCAGGCGACCCCATTTCGCTGCGTTCATCAGCGGCGTCCGCCCAGCAAAGTCGGCCAAGTCCACGGCCGCGCCCGCGCGCAGGAGCGCCTGGACCATGGCCAGGGCCGTGAAGGGGCCGTGCTCAGCAACGGCTTTGTTTAGGGCAGTCGAGAACGAGCACGGCCCGTGCTCGTTCTCGACGGCCCTAAACAAAGCCGTTGCTCCGGTCTTCTCTTGGAGGTCGAGGTCCGGCTTGTGCTTGAGTATGGCCTCCACGATCTCCGGCTTGCCGAAACGAGCAGCATACATAAGAGCCGTCCATCCGGTTTTGCTTTGGAGGTCCATGTCCGGCTTGTGCTTCAGGATGGCATCCACAACCTCCAGCTGGTTGTACTTGGCGGCAAGCATGAGGGCCGTCGATCCATCATGGCTTTGGAGGTTCACGTCAGCCCCGGCAAGAAGGATCGCCTTCACGATTTCCACGTCTGCTTTCCACGCTGCCCACATCAATGCTGTGCGCCCCTTCTCGTCCCGCTCGTCGATGTCGGAGGCGGCCTTGACGGCCTTGAGCACGTTCTCTTGGCCGAGTTCCTTGTGGTGCTTGATGGCTTCCCGCAGGGTGTAGCTGCCGCTGCCAGCTGCAGCCATCAGCATCGACACCAACATCAGCCAGGGCAGCGCCTGACCGGAACCCATGGCGCCGACGGTGAGGAGACCTCTTTTTGAAGCCTCGTGGACTCTCCAAGGCCTGAGCTTCAGAAACGCCGGCGATGCATGCAATGCACATCACAGCCATATCTGCTTACTGGTGCTCAAGGGGGACGGGGAGAGTGGATCCCGTATGGTAGTCCGTCGATAGGAGTTTCCGAAAATGGGGCATTCTAATACAGTGCCCTAAAAGTTAAGGCCTAACTAGTTAAGGTACCCCTACATTACTTTTCGGAAACTCCCATATACTCCTTTATAGTAGTCCCGGTATTCCCCCTCCTCCACTCTTCCTTTAGCAGGGGGTGCTCCGGGCATGCCTCATGGCCCGCATGATACTCCAGCGCCCAGACGGGGCATGTCAGCCTCGGGGAAAAAAACTTCTTCTTGAGGGTTCAGGGTTTGGGGGTTTAGGGTTTAGGGGGTTTGGGTGATTAATGGAGATTTTTGTAAAAGGCTTAGGGCTGAGGGGTTTGGGGGTTAGGGTAATGAACGGAGATTTTTGTTAAGGGTGTTGAAGAAGGTGAAAAAGCGTACTTGGCATTGTAACGCGCAAATCTTGCAGGTCCGTTTGAGAAGTATGTGCCTTAGTGACCGGAGGTTACCACTGTGGGAGGTATGACTAGGAACATATCCTGGCTATAGCAGGGTTGTCGAAATCCAAAGCTCAGAAATGCAAAGATTATTACGTCACTCACCTATTCAGGGCCCAACACTTTACCCTAAGGCTCAAAATTGCCCAAAAGCCTTGTAGAATATGGTCTTTAGGCCCAAAGGCCTTAAAATATCAGTCCTCAAAGCCCTAGGGTTAGGGTTTAGGTTGTACGGGCTTCCATTTACCAAAATTGAAAACTGAATACGACATGGATGCTAGCGCAAGCCGTTCTTGAAGTTTGTAGAGAGACCTGGGTCATGGCAGTTACGTGTACATAGGACTCGTACGTACTATCAAAGGCGTTCAGAATCTTCTCCAGGCTCAGCACCCTCGAAGGATTTCCAGATGGGCTCGATGCAGCTGAGTTGAGACTGGCGGTGCCGATATTTAGACCAGGGCATCAGAATTTAGGCATTCAGTGAATTTGGATGAAAAGCAGCCACACAAAACAAAACTAACAATACCAAGTAACTATCACAAGACTGACATTGACAAGAATGCTTGTAACAACACACACGCACACAATGACAACAGTAATAACAAAAAACAATAGTACGGCTCATGGTAAGCCTAAAACCCCTCTTATAGAACCCTTATCGATCCCTTTTAAGGCGCCCTTTAAGAAACCCTTGTGGGCTTTATTCAAGGCGTTCTGGGCCTGGTCTGAACGAAGCCTTGCGAACGAGCGGCAAGAAGTGGAATAGCCATAGCCGCGGGGCCAGCAGCCCGCCTTCTGTAGGAACCGCCCGAAATGAGGCGGCGCCCTTATAAAAGGACCCTAAGAAGGACGCTTGATTGCTCCGGCTTCTGATGGTGCTGAAACCGACGTGAGAAGGGGATAGCGAACGATGATTGATGCAAGAAGATGGTGATGGTGATGAGGATCACGATGACGGGCATGTGCAACAGAAGCTGCCACCACGATTGCGGCTAGAAGGTCAAACGGCACCTTGGCGACCGCGCTTTCGGCGGCGGCGGCGGTGGTGGTGTCGTTGTTGTGGTTGCCGTCGTCGCTGGTGTTGGTCGTGATGTTAATGATGTTGTTGTTGCTGTTGCAGTTGCCACTATTGTTGTTGTTGGTGGTGGTGGTCGCGGTGTTGGTGTTGTTGCTGTTGTTAGTGGTGGTTGTGGTTGTTGTTGTTGCTCCCTCTCCCTCTCCCTCTCCCTCTCCCCCTCTCTCTCTCTCTCTCTCTCTCTCTCTCTCTCTCTCTCTCTCTCTCTCTCTCTCTCTCTCTCTCTCTCTCTCTCTCTCTCTCCTATCTCCTCTCTCTCTCTCTCTCTCTGTCTATCTCTCTCTCTATCTCTCTCTCTCTCTCTCTCCTCTCCTCTCTCTCTCTCTCTTCTCTCTCTCTCTCTCTCTCTCTCTCTCTCTGTCCCTCTCTCTCTCTCTCTCTCTCTATCTCTCTATCTCTCTCTCTCTCTCTCTCTCTCTCTCTCTCTCTGTATATCACTATGCAGATAATCACCATACAGGGCCCTCTATGCATCTCTTACACCAGCTCCGAGTCCCGCGCGAGCAGTCCCAGAGCGTCGGCACATGAAACACCTGGCAGGGTTTAGATTTTAGGGCTTCAGGGTTTCAGGGTTTTAGGGTTTTAGGGCTTAGGGATTAGAGTTTTACACTTTTCTGTTTAAGTTTAAGGTAGTGTACGTAAGGGTTTATATTATATCCTGTTTAAGTTTAAGGCATTGCATGGAGGGGTTTGTATCCTGTAGGTGTTCTTTTGTCAGCGGCTGGGGTTTCAGGATTATTTGGCTGGCAACGCCAACTACTTCTTTATAATTAACAGAACAAGTACAACCCTTAGGACACAGGGTACAATTTTAAGCGAAACCTTATGGAAAAAAACAAAGCATTCAAGAAGTCATGAGCAAGTCTTTGAAGCATACCGAAAACCTGGACTTTTGTCGTCAACTTCTTTGCACAGTTGCGATCACCCGACCCACTGCGCCTAGCTTGACCCAGGGGTTGTGCGAGGCTTTTCTCAAGTACACACGACTTGCTCGATGTGTGTTTTTTCCGTGAGTCACATTGTGGTCCAAGACTTCTGCCAAAAAACGCTTTCGATACTGTTGAGCCTCGACCTGAAGACAAAGCATATTTTTTTGCCTTCAGGATTTGCAATGCAGGGTTTACTGTAGTGATCTGGGTCACATACTGTCTTACAGGTCATTATAGTAGTTTGGGATCCACTGCGTTGGTATCCTCTCCTATGATGAGTGCCCATCACCAGTTTCGGTTTTGGGTTTCGGGCATAGGGATGGCATGGAGTGTAGGGGTTTAGGATTTAGGGTCACAGTGCCACGATCCTCCCCAGCCCGCAATCTCCGAAGATCGGCCTTTCACTGCAATGCGATGTGCTGCATAATCCCTAAACCCTAAACCCTAATCCCTAAACCCTAATCCCTAGACCATAAACCCTAAACCCTAAGGCTTTCAGTCTAGGGTTTAGGGTCCCGCTTTAAGACCACATGTACCAAAATACAGGAGTGTCATACTCGTTATCGAACATACCACAGGCAGCTGCATACAACCCCCCCCCCCCCCAAGGTGCTCTTAGGGTTTAAGACTACGGGGTTGAGGGACAGCCCGACTGCTCGGAAGTTGACTCAGCCATGAATGCTAAGCTTCGGAGTCTCTAGACTCTAAACCCAAAGGAGGCCTTCTTCCGAACTGCAAGCCCTACCCTACCCTACCCAAAACCCAACCCTAAATCTAAAGCCCTAGGCCGTCGATCGCCGCCCCCCATGTAACCCCTACTTGAAGGATCATGGGACTTGGTAAGTATGGTTCTAAGTACCCAAAGTGGGGTTATGAGTCGTAGTAAGTACAGCTACCTTAATTACAAAACCAGCTACTAAGTCCAATGATCCTTGAAGCAGACCCTTACCTTTAACTCTAAACCCTATAGATCCCATAAAGGAGCCCTGTAGATCCCCCCTTCAGAACCCATGTAACCCCTATGTAGGCTTCACCGAATTCCTTCGGAACCCCAAACAGGCTCCAAAATGAAAAATCCCTAAAGACCTTGCCCCAAAACACCCTACGAAACTCCGGAACCTGCCCCCAAGGGTCTAAGTACCCAATGCAATAATCATATGCTCCCCAAAATCCTAACCTACATGACTACTATCCTAAAGCCGAGTACCTCATTATTGGGTGTTTTGGACCCTTAGGGTGCGGAGCCCGGGAACCCAATACCATATAACCCTCACAGGCCTGGCATTTGCAGACCATACACCGGGTCTAAGAGATAGCTTTAGACCCACCACTGGCCAGAGGTCGGAGCCAAATTGAAGGGTTGGGTTCCATCACGGGTCGACTATAGGCCGAGGGTTTAGGGTTTAGGGTTGTTTAGGGTTCAAGATGAACAGGACAGATTTACGGGTTCTCTGTCTGGGTCTGCTATAATAGCCTTGTAATTAGAGAAGGGTTTGCGGTAGTGGGGGGTTTTTGCACTTTAAGTAGAATGCTATCACTAGTTATTCCAACCGCTATTGCACCGGGGTATTCTATACAGAGGTTCAGTGGATTCGGGTTTAGCTGGAGGGTTGTAGGAGCGGCAGCAGAAGGAGGTGGAGGTGGAGGAGGAAGAGAAGCAGTGGCAGTTGCCGCTGCATTGTCTCAAAACGGTGAATATTTGAACATGCATCTGCGCAAGGTGGTGAGATGTTGCATATGTGGTGCTGAACACAGAAACTACCCCTAAACCCTAAACCCTAACCCTAAGCCCAAAACCAACAGAAGTCCGGTTTAGTGGTCAGAGTACAGGGCGGAGTGCCACTGAAACACCAAACTCTCGTAGGCTTGTGCTGAGCAGAAAGCCACAATACCCTAAACCCTAAACCTCGCACCCATCAGAATAAGTTTCACGGTTGGAGTTTTCGGGCATCTTTCCTTCAGGGTCCGACCTGCAACTCACATACTGACATGGATTCAAGTTGTGGATTTTTGTAGAGGTGCTCTTGGGCTTCAGATCCTCGTTGCGACAATTATGGCCCAAGAAGTTCTTGCTGAACTCCCAACCCAGACCTGGGATCCAAAATCCTACCGTTTTGGGGGTTAGGCCCTAGAACTAAGGAGTCAGAACCTACTATTTGGTAGAGTTTGGGTGGGATTCAGGGAGTGACTGAGGGCTCTTCCTGACAGGCTCGCAGACACGGAACAGGAAGAGTTGAGATCAGGTTTGGGTTAAACATGTACTGACCGAATAGCTGTTGTGTGCTTGGCTGCTTAAGAGGGGCTGGATGAGCATGCAGCACTGCAAGTCGTGGGCTTTGGTACATAGCACGGCAAGTTACAGCGGGGCAAAGGCGAACCGAGATGGTCACAGTCAATGTGTCAGCGAGCTCTTTTGTACTTGCCGCTTGCCCCCGTTCCGATTCACCAGGGTCGTTTCTCAGACGATGAGAAAGAAATCTTCGTCACACGACATCAACACTCTGCTTGAGCAAACTACAAAACAAGTTGAATAGGCTCGAGTCCGTACTTTATACTTGTTTTGTGGACAAGCGATATACCTACATATACAAACCTAGCGTCCTACCTATCTACCTCCCTACCTGCCTACATGCAAACAGAAGTGCAATGGTGTTTATATCAATGTGCATTAATATAGTACATATAATATCACGAAGCATATGAACACAAATCGGTGCGAAACATATGATCTTGATCAATCGTCGTGTAATTACCCTTCATCTTTAGGTCAGAACAAACGCGCACCCGGAGAATCCAATCCCTTGCTTCTGCATGCCTCAGCAACATGGCATTTAGCAAGCCCTGTCGCAGTTGACGAACAATGAACCTAATCGAACCATTCATGAAGTAACAGGTGTTGGCAAGTTATGTCTGGGAAACAGCTCTACCTAGACCCTCAAATGTAGGTAAATTAATTAATGGCCCAAAACCTATAGAAGGCCATGACTCTCCATACTGTTATCGGGAAACAGCTATATAGGCCTCAGTGCAGCGTGCGATGACGGGCCGAGCGACTGCGGCTCCGGCGGCTTCGATCCCTAGGCGAGCGCGAGCGCCGCATCTCCACCTTGCGCCTGGGAGTCGATGCTCGACGCCGTGTTGGCGAGGAGCGGCGCGGCGAGCGTGAGCGCTGCAGCCGTCGCGAGCGGGAGCGCCTCGGGCGACTGCGCGGCGAGGCGCTAAGCGCGCTGCCCTTCGGGCCCTTGCGACCGGCATCGCGGGGACCTTTGCCCTGCGACGCAGGCGGCCGGACAGGGCTCCGTACATTGCGGGCCTCACGGGTGTCACGCACATCGCGAAGGTTTCTTCGGGGCTCGCCTCGAATCCGTCGCTCGGATTGAGAGCTACGCCCACGAACTGCTTTTCTTGGGGCCGCTTTTGGGCCCTCGCGGCTTGGTGAAGCTCTGCTACGGCTATCCCGGTTCTCCTGAACTCTTCCTCGGGCTCTGGGTGCAGGGGCATCCCTGCGCTCTCCTGGCACAGGGTCACGTGCAGGAACAGCTACATACTTCTTGCGCGCTCAAGGTTCTTAACCAAAAAAGTCGCTCTAGCTAGTCGAGCTTCGTCTACGTGAAGTGTGTTTGTACATACACACATACATATATGTCATACATGCACACAGATATGCGTTATAAGTGACCTAAACAAGCATAGTGTGTGTGTGTGTACACATATGTGTATAGATATATATGTGTATGTATATATATATATATATATATATTCGTGCTACATCATAACCCTGGCGGCTGCGGCTCAAAACGGACATGGAGCAGCTTAGGCTGTGCAGTTACACATACGCAGAAACAAACATGTATCTATACATATATATATATATATGTATATACATATATATATATATATATATATGCGTAGCGTGTTTATGTATATACTCAAACATGTACATATGCACATACATACACGACAGTGGTTACATATACACATGTGTACATGCGGGTGCCAAGCAAGGTGCATGTCGACCCCGTACATTCTAGAATGACACTTATACTCGATGCACTGCATTCCGTACATCGAAACGGTCACGTCACAGAACTCTTGCGGCACCCTAAACCCCTTAAACCCTAAACCCAACTCTCTACTACAACTGACACATGATGTAACCAATGCCCTTCTACACTACGAGTTTCATGTAGCTCCCAATACCAGATGCACAGCTGCACAATGATCAGGTCCTGCGTCGCAATCACAGTCCCCAAGGGTCCATGTACCCATATAGAGATACATGGGCCCCAATGTCCCCAAATAGGGACTACATTGAGGCCACTGTATATACTGTACTAGTAGTTCAACCCGAGAGGATCGACTCACTGACTAAACCCGACCCTTCAACCTCGACCCCCAACCCGAAACCCTAAACCTTAGGTACGGCCCCCATACAGTAAGAGTCTATAATGGGGCTACGATTAAGGTCTTACTATATGTATATTATGAATATTGTTCAACTATTACTGAGTGGGGGCCGTACCCAACCTAAACCGCTGCAGTGAATCATCAACCCAAAGGGCATCCAACTAACACAAAGCTAAGCCGAATCCTGACAGATTCCTACATGACATTGTATAACCCGTTTAGTGGGCCCTATACAGTAGTAACAGTAACAATCAGCATTAATATGATTGTTACTATGGTGCGCATAGCACAAAACGCTGCAGAAGCAAATGCAGAACCCTCAAAAACGGAACCCTTAGGCCCTAAACCCTGAACACCAAAAAGCCCTAAACCCTAAACTCCTAAACCCTGAGCTCCTAAACCCTAAACTCCTAAACCCTAAGCCCACAAAGCCCTAGATGAATCCCGCCTCGGCCGGGTAACCGATTCCCAGAAGCTCTTTGCTCGCCCACGCGTGAAGACGCCGTCTTCCGACAAATGGACCTTTGAGATTTAGGGTTTTGGATTTGGGTTTAGGGTTTAGGGTTTGGGGTTTAGGGTTTGGGGTTTAGGGGTTAGGGTTTAGAGTTTGAAATTTACCCTAAGGCTCTAAGGACTGATAGTTTCAGGCTTTTGGGCCTAAAGACCATATTATGTAAAGCTTTTGGGCCATTTTGAGCCTTAGGGTTAGGCTTTGAATTTGAGGTTTAGGGTTTCTGACAAGCGGACCTGAAACTGTGAACCTAAGGATTCAGTCTTGGGTTTAGGGTTTAGGGTTTAGGGTTTAGGGTTTAGGGTTTAGGGTTTAGGGGGATCTGAAAGGGTTCTATAAGTCTATAAGGTTGCAGAGTTTGGGAATAGTGCGGGCTTAGAGGTTAGCCTCCGATACCAACCTACGCTGCCACTGTCGTAAATGCCCAAACCCAGCTGTTGGGTGTTGGGTCCCATGGGACTTAGTAGGTATGGTTATAAGTACCTTAAGGGAGGTAAAAAGTAACTACAAGTATAGTTACCTTAATTATAACCTGGTTACTAAGTCCCATGATCCTCTAAGTAGACTAGACCCGAAATGCGCAGACCCAGCTGCAGGGTCCCGGGGGCCACGGCACTGAACCCTGAGTCCTAAAGCCGAAATCCGGGTTTATTTATGTCGCGCGGAGCCTGCAAAGGAAAGGGACTCATGATACCAAGACTCTACCCTGAGCCCAAAGAGTTCAGGGTTCAGGGTGTGGGTTCAGGGCATAGGTATACTCGCTAACCCTATTAAGCCCTATTATAAGCCCTCGCCACCTAAAATCAAAGAGCGAAACCGGCGGGTTCTGGGACTGGTGTCCCCGACCGGCTTGCAGCGCTTGGGAGACGCACCAGACGGCTCCATTGACGTGATTGCACCGTCTGGCTGCGTGTGCAACACTTCTCTTGCAGAGTTGCCCGGAATCCCTAAGCCCCCATAGTCCCTAAGCCCGTATAGTCCCTAAACCGTACATGCCCTCGTCCCCAAGCCCTCAAGTCCTCCACACAAGGGCCAGGGCCTAGGCCCCAGCCACTGGCGTTGGCTTGGCCATTTTTCTCGAACTTCGAAGGATCGGCGCTCCTTCTTAGCCTCTTTAGGGTTTATGGCTTTAGGGGGTTTAGGGGTTAGGGTTTAGGGTATCCCATGCCCGGCGGGTGACTGGCGGCGGATGCCGCCCCGAAATGCATCAAAGCAGCCAAGCATTGCAGAGGATGCGACCCTTAAACCCCGACACCCCCCTGAACCCCTAAACCCTAAACCCCTAAATCCCTACAACCCTTAAACTCTCCTTAACTGAAGGACTGCAGAGAAGAAGGCGTTCTGGCCCGGCCCAAAGCATCTGGTGACTTAGTTCATGCCGTCTATACGGGAGTTTCCGAAAATAGGGGATCCTAATGTAGTGCTCAAAATAGTGGGATCCTTATTAGAAGGCCCCCCAGAATAAGGTACCCCTAATTTTCGGCAACTCGCATATATACTTTGTACTTTGTATATACGATTCAGGATCTTTAATGACTTCATGATTCGAATGCCTGTTGGAATGCGCCAGGGTCAACTAGTACAACATAGTTGCGAGGGCATGCCATGACCGACGAAATTGAAAAGCTGAGAAAACCGCCCTATAGTTGATAAACAAGCAAACTGTTTGATCCATGTAAGACCCTGCATAACCCCGTCAACCACCGTTTAGCCCCGTTTTATACTCCTGTAAAAAAGCCTCATGAGATCTCCCCCAACTTCCC
This sequence comes from Symbiodinium sp. CCMP2592, assembly GCA_905221615.1. Lineage (NCBI taxonomy): Eukaryota > Dinophyceae > Suessiales > Symbiodiniaceae > Symbiodinium > Symbiodinium sp. CCMP2592. The sequence continues at coordinate 600,580 of CAJNDT010002957.1, read as the reverse complement.
ATAAACCCTCGGTCCCACACCCTTTAACCCTGAACCCTGTCTATAGGAACCCTTATCCAAAAAAAACCCACTAGGACCCATGTAAAACCCGTTCAAGCCCGTTTTACATGAAGCCCCATAGAACGCTTAAGCAACAAGCTATCCGAGCCCTGTAAAAGCCCCTATGAGACCCTTCCTGAAAGAAAGAGAGCCCTATAACTCCCAAACCCTGAACCCTACTCCCTATAAACACTAAACCCTTGACCCAAAGCCCCATCAATACTAAACCCTAAGCATATGGGAGTTTCCGAAAGCAGGGGACCCATATTATACGGACCTCAAAACAAGGTATACTCCCAACCCCTAAACCCTAAACCTCAAACCCTATAGATCCCTCACAGGAACCCTTAAAGGAACACTTAAAGGATAAGTTGAAAGATACCTCCTATTTAGGACCCTTTGGGCGAAAGAAAGAGAGGTTGGCCTCGATGAGCAGTAGCTTGGGGAGCTCACTTGCCTCTTGGCGAGGCATTGAAGCTCCGAAGGGCTTAGGTTTTAGGGCCTTTTAAGGTTTAGGTTTTAGGGCCTTTTAGGGTTTGGGTTTTAGGGCCTTTTAGGGTTTCGGGTTTAGGGCCTTGTAGGGTTTAGGGTTTAGGGCCTTTTAGGGTTCTACTGATCAGGGTTGAGGGTTGAAGCCAGAAAGGGTTGGAACATCATTGTCCTCATGCCCTTAAGGTAAAGCATAAGGGATCATAGAACTAATCACTAATCCTGCTGAAGCCATGTTCCAACTCTCTTGCTTCTACTCTAGGGCCTTTAGGCGTTTAGGGTTCGGGGGTTGGGGGTTTTAGAGCTTGTGGCTTGGAGTTTCAGGGTTTCGGGGTTTAGGATTTAGGGTGTCGGGTTCGAAGGTTGAGGGTTCCTTGAAGGGTTCATTTATGAAAGGATTGCTTCAAGGGATCTACCAGGGTTCTGCAAGATTTCTGCAAGGGACTTAGGATGTAGTTTAGTGGGCTTAGGGTTGGGGTTAGCCTACCCTAAACCCTAAACCCTAAACCCAAACCCTAAGCCCTAAACCCGGGGTTAGGGTTGAAGGGCCGACGGTTTGGGGTTGTGCTGGAGGTTCAGGGGCTTCGGGTCTTATACATAGGGCTTCAGCTCTGAGGCCCGAAGAAGTATAGGTTTAGGGTTTAGGGTTTAGGGTTTAGGGTTTAGGCTACAATTTCAGGTGCATTACAACTATGTTCAGTAACCCAGATATATTCACTACCACGAACTACTCAGGATCTAGAACCCTTAACTCTAAGACCCACAACCCTAAAGCCCTACGAAATAGGGCTCTTGATAGGTAGACTGGTGTTGTGTGTATATATCGCAGTATACTTACGCACTATGCCTAAACCCTAAAAACCCTAAATCCTAACCCGACTGCCTTCGTACCGGAGCTGCTGGGGAGGCGCTGCAGTCCTCCCGGCGAGCCTGCGGCAGCAAAAGTTTAGGGTTTAGGGAAGGCTCCAGTTGCCTGGGGTTTAGGGCTTAAGGTTCTGTTTTTTTCTGGGAAGGGGGGGTGTTGGGTTTGGGCTTTGGGCCCAGAGTTGTCATTCGTGTTTGATAGATCGACGGGTTTTTGAGTTGTTTATTTTTACATACATACCTACATAAGTAGATATGTATACATAAACAAATAAGTGTGTATAGTATATATATATATGTATATGTTATGTATGTGTGTATGTAATGTATGTAGCTATGTAATTACATAGTTATATATATATATATGTATACATACATACACACACATACCTTACACATATGATCGGAAACATCCTATTTCAACTGTTGGGCTGGATGTACGGAGATTGTTTATACTGATGCACCTGAGTCTGTAAAGTCGCGTTCTACACGTTCTTGTGTTTTGCCGCGACTATGCAGGGTACTATAGCTACAAGCTATCCAGGCCCTTATGCTACATTCAGCGACTAGAACCTGCAGGGGTTTAGGGTTTCTTGTTTTTGTTAACTGGTCTACCACCTAAATTGGGAACCTAAAGCCCTAAACCAAAAACCCTAAAACCGTACGACAAGTCATTCGGAGTTTCAAGTCCAGGAATAAAAAGAAGCTACAGAAAACAATGAAAATGCAGTTAAGGCCCCAAAAGCCATGGCGCTACAAGGGTTCTTTCAAACACTTCGAATACCCCTTGGAACCTTTGCAAACTTGTCACAAGCTCAACGACACTTCGAATACCCCTTGGAACCTTTGTAAACTTGTCACAAGCTCAACGTTACAATTTCAGCCCGACACAACCCAAAGACACTGTCGCCAAGCCCATATCATGAGTCCGAGAGCACCGACAACCCCTGAAGCCTGCAATTGGTTGAACCTATAAACTCCCTAAACCCATATACTTCTAAGTATACATATAGGTATGGAAATTACAGGTATAAGTATAGGTATAGGTAGGGGCTTGCGTACGCGTAACTATGTACAACATATATGAATGTGTATGTATATACATACACATATATGTGTACATATGCACGGTTATTAGTTGGTATTATCATTCTACTATCTTTAATATATCTATGAACATATATGCATATATATATATATACATCTATATATAAATAATATGTATATATACATATAGATATAGCACCTGGCGGCTCCCAGCGTCCGGGACTCGGCTGGCTGCCCCCCTGCGTGCACTCGGAATCTTCGATCTCCGTCTATGGTCTGGGAAAGCTAGTAGTTGCACTATTATTATCAGCAGTAGTGGTACTAGTAGAAATTGTTGTTGTTGCTATTGTAGTTGCACTTGTAGCTGTAGTTGTCAGGTTGTAGATGTACTAGAAGAAGTAGAAGTAGTAGTAGTAGTAGTAGTAGTAGTAGTAGTAGTAGTAGTAGTAGTAGTAGTAGTAGTAGTAGCAGTAGCAGTAGCAGTAGCAGTAGTAGTAGTAGTAGTAGTAGTAGTAGGAATAGGAGTAGGAATAGGAGTAGAAGAAGTAGTAGCGGAAGTAGTAGTAGTAGTAGTAGTAGTAGGAGGAATAGGAGTAGAAGAAGTAGTAGTGGAAGTAGTAGTAGTAGTAGTAGTAGTAGTAGTAGCAGTAGTAGTAGTAGTAGTGGTAGTAGTAATTGTTGTTGTTGTCGTCGTTATTGTTGTTGTTGATGATACTGTAGTTCTAGTTCTAGTTGTAGTTGCCAAGAAGTAGTAGTAGAAGTAGTAGTCGCAGCAGCAGCAGCAGCAGCAGCAGGAGTAGGAGTAGTAGGAGCAGCAGGAGTAGTAGGAATAGTAGGAGTAGTAGGAGTAGTAGGAGTAGTAGGAGTAGGAGGAGGAGGAGGAGGAGGAGTAGTAGTAGTAGTAGTAGCAACAGGAGTAGTAGTAGTAGTAGTAGTAGTAGTAGTAGTAGTAGTAGTAGTAGTAGTAGTAGTAGTAGTAGTAGTAGTAATGGTAGTGGTAGTGGTAGTGGTAGTGGTAGTGGTAGTGGTAGTGGTAGTGGTAGTGGTAGTGGTAGTGGTAGTGGTAGTAGTAGCACTGGCGATTGTAGCACCAGTAGTCGTCAACACAGTACCAAAACCAGCATAATATAACCCTAAACCCTAAACCCTAAACCCTAATGACCCGTGCTGGCCTGTCGCGAACGGGCACCGGCGGCTTCACAGTCACCGGCGGCTTCGCAGTCGCCGGCGGCTTCACGGTCACCGGTACGGCCTGACGTTGGGTCTAAGGAGTTTGTAAAGCTACAATAGGGTTTCTACACGATTTTGCAAAGGATGGAGAGATCTTTGTCAGATTCTGGGAATTGAAAAAATTTAGTGAGCTTTTGTGGTTTAGGGAAGTAGAGCTGCGGGCTCGAGGTTTGGGATTTGCGGGCGTGCAGTAGCGCGACTAAGCCGCAGCGAACCGCAAACCTGATTATGTGTGTGTGTGTATGTATGTATGTATATATATATATATATATATAATTACAAAGATATATATATAAATATATATATATATATATGCCTGTATGTCTGCATGATGCATGCATGTTTGTATGTATATAGTTCCGTGTACTAAGAGAGCGAGCGAGACAGAGAGAGACAGAGAGAGAGAGAGAGAAAAAGACATGGGCATAATTGTCATTGTCGTGTCTTAGCTTTTCTTTTCCCCCTCAACCCTAAACCCTAAACCCTAAATCCTAAACCCTAAACCCTCCCTTTTCCGCCCAAGGCGTGAGTGCACCAGAGCTAGAGCCTTGGGAGCCTGGAGCCAGGCCGGTGGGCCGTGAGTCTCAGAAAGGTCGAAAGGCATAAGGGGGGAGGGGGGTAGAGGACTCCAGACTTCCTTCAATGGGCCGTATTAAGTCTAGACCTCAGAGAAACCTAGGAATAAAAATGGTGCTCTTTTTTGGTTTAAAGTGGATTATAAGGTAACCGAAACCATAAGGGCCTACTCTGGGCCAGTCTAAGTCTCTGGCTTGAGGACAACCCGTCTCGTGTGCAAACCCCTCCTGAGGACAAAAAGGGCATTTGCACAGATGCATTCACGGTCCTAGTAGTATCAACTAGTATTATTCGTAAAGCGTATGCTCCTATCACGGCCCTAAACCCGAATTTAAACCCTTATCCCTTATCAGTCTGTTGTTAATGTCTTTATTATCCCTAGACCCTAAAGCCCTAAACCCTAAACCTTGAACCGCTAAACCCGTTAATGTTCCTATTGTCACCGGAACGGCCTCAGCCTCGTCATCGTCCGAGATAGGCTTCGGCTCGGCAGGGACTGGCAGGGAGTTTTGGCCCTCTCTTCCGGTGCCTTATTTTGGGGTTCCTTTCATGGTTCCTTTAAGGGTTCTATAAGGGATCTCCATAACGGCTTATAGGGTTTAGAGGTACCTTATTTTGGGGTCTGGGTTTATAGTTGAGGGGTCCTGTGAGGATCTATCTAGTAATTCAGGTGATGTATAAGGGTGTTGTAGGGGTTCTATCAGGGCCTAGGCAAGGGTTGGGGGCTTAGGCTGAAGGGCCTACTATACTGAACTTAGAACTTCTTAGAAATTTTAATACCCAAAAATTAAGGGTTTAGGTTGAGCGTTCAGGGTTGAGGGTCTGAGGGTCCTAATTAGCGCTGCTATGTGGGTCTATACGACGTCAGTGGCGGACGGAATTGAAACGGGTGCCTTCATATGCGATTGGACTTAGCCTTGAGGGGCTTAGGCATTTTTTGTGGTACAGCTGCTATGAGGTTGCATAAGTTATAACTATTGTTGTAATCTGATATGGGGTCTTTAACTAAGTATTATAGGAAAGGGTCTTACGGTTCACGTAATACGATTACGATTTCTGAGTGATTGCAATTGTCGTTCGCGTGCGCAAAATGATAGCACACAGCTTCATACCTCCAAAAGCTATAGCAACTATAGCATTTAGCATACAACGGCATACAAACCCTTCAAGCGGTAGCCTCTAGCCCCATATATCTAGGGTACTGTAGGGGCCTTAGTGATTAGAATGGGGTCTGGGTGTATGTGATACTACAGTTACAATAAGGGCCCCCAGAAAACCCTATTCTAATCATTACGGCCTCTACGTTACAGCCTCCAGAGCTGCAGGCCATCCAAGAGGCTCCGAAAGAGGTTAGGGTTCTAGGGTTTAGGGTTCAGGGTTCCAGGGTTTGGGGTGGGAGTCTTCAGATGCCGTTAGGCCTACAGAATCATAGAGACCCTAAGCAAGCAACTCAGGGCTTCAAGTTACGGCTAAGTTAAGGCTGTCCTTTGAAACTTGTGTTGCACCTGTTCTCACATGGCTCAAGGTTTAGGGTCCAGGTTCAGGGCACAAAAGCCCACACCAAAAACCCAAACGAGGGAATGCCACCACCTCTGCCTGCATCCGGAACTACTAGCTACTAGCTGACCCCTGCATAGCAAGCCCAGGCAAGAAAAACAAACCCATAAACCACACACTAAATCCGAAAGAACCGTGACAGCGGATGTAGAAACCTTCCACGACCCTTTTAGCGACCTTTGTAATAGTTATAGAGCCCTCAACACTGGCCAAAGCCTCGACGCTTCACCGCTTTGCCTTGTATGGCTGAGGATTCCAGCTGAGGCTCAGGAGGGTTTTAGGCACTATACTATCTAGGTTCCCCAGTAGTCCCTGAATAATAAGGGTACCCGTTTTGCTATTACTTGGTTTTAGGAGAGGGAACCGAGGGCAAAAGGATATTTAGGCTCCCATGACCGTCTTAAGGGAAAGGTTTTAGAAACGCTTCGGCTGTATCTTAGTCTACACACCCCTAAACCCGAAAACACTAAAACCCTAAACACTAAATCCCAAAACCCTAAACCCCAACCCTACCCTAAACCCTAAAACCCTGACACAAACCTATAACAAGCTGCTTCTCCAGCACTCCACGACCTGGTTGTCCTGATGGAATTCAGCCCAAGGGCTCTCGGGCCGTAAGGGTCCTTATCCCTAAGGCTAGGGTTTAGGGTTTTGTTTTTAATTACTCGTGTTAAACCCAACCCTCCCATTGAGTCTCTCCGCAGAGCACGAGGTTTAGGGGTTTAGGGTTTAGGAGTTTTAGGAGTCTAGGGTTTAAGGACTCATATTGTAAGGCTGTGTGGGTTTAGGGTTTAGGGTTTAGGGGTACGTTGTGAGGCTTTTGGACCATTTCGAGGCTTAGGGCATGAAGTTTGAGTTTACAGCTGGAGCGTGGATGCTGTCGAACTAGGCTCACAGATCGATGGTTTCGTGGCACCAGGGTTTAGGCTTGACCTCAAAAGCTGGAATCATCCAAGCGTCTGTGACTGCTCATAGTTCAAGTAACCCCTACAACAAAAGGGGTCCGTTTCCTGTTGTTGATAGAACCTGCAGAACCCCTAACCCTAAAACCGTGAACCCTACACTTTAAACTTAAGCCCTAAAACCCAAAATTCTATGAACTTGCCCTGGAACCCAGCTCCTACATCCTTCAAGAACCCTGGTCCAAATTACACCGAAGATGAAATAATGAAATCGATGGGACTTCTGAGGCTGCAAGCGGCACCCGCTGCCTCTTGCGGTGAGGCTGCGGTGGCGTATACATCGCCGGAGCCGAGCGAAAGCAGCTGATTTGCAGAGTAGATGTAGTCGAAGCGGAAGTATGACTGCCTCCGTCCACTGCGATCTCCCCAATCGCGAAACCCCCACGTACATTGGTGATCATGCGCCGGTTGCCACCTCCATCCCAAGACGGAGGCGGGGAACCGCATTAAGATTTCTCTTTTCAGGCGCGAGCTTAGTGGTGTTGTTGTGGGTGGTGGTCGTGGTGCTGTTAATGCTGGAGCCACTCTGAACCGTAGAATCCTTAGAGGGGCTCCTTGGGAACCCGGAACCGCTCGACCCCTAAACTCCCTAAACCCCAAATCCCTAAACCCCTAAACTAAACCCCTCAAGCCCCAAACCATCGAAGGAACCCATAAAGGAACTCCTACAAAGGGATCCGCGACCCTAAAAAACCTTGAACACCAAAAGCCCTAAACCCTAAACCACCAAAGCCCGAAACCAGTCCTAAACATTCAAAACATAAACACAAAAACAACAACACCCCAAACACACCTAGAACGTTAAAGCAACCCGTACAGGAACCCTGAAGTTAAAGGGATCCAAAAAACGTAACAAAACCCAAAAACCTCCTAAGCCACTAGACCCCTAAACTTTTGAACACGAAGGCTTACTGTAAACAGCAAAAACCAAAAAGATCCCCAAAACCCCAAAACCCCCCAAACCCTACACCCCAGACTTAACCCTAAACGCTAAGCCCTCATCTGCTAAACCTATAGTACCCTCGTAGATCCCTGATAGGAATCCTCACCGTTCCTTTAGCCAACTCCCCAAAACGAAAAAAAGAAAACAGTACTCCTAATTGATTAGAACCCTAAAAGAACCCCTGATAGGAATCCTTAAAGGGACCCTTAGAGAGATCCAAAACCCTAAACATCCAACAAAACAACCCTAACAACCTAAACCCTAAACCTTTAAACCCTAAACCACCCAAAACAAAAATACCCTAAGCCCCCAAAACGCAGTGCATAAACCCCGAAAACCCTATAAACTCTAGGCCCCCGAAACCCAGTGCCGGGGCCGCAAACGAACTTTGCGCACGGCGATGCCGTCGGCGGCTCTTGGGGGTCCCCTGAAGCTACTTGGAGGATCATGGGACTTAGTAGGAATGGTTCCTTAAAGGGCTCCTTAAAGGGATCTCTAGGGTTCCTTAAAGGGATCTATAGGGTTTAGGGTTTAGGGTCTACTTGGAGGATCATGGGACTTGGTTAGTATGGTCCCTTAAAGGGGTCCTTATAGGGCTCCTTAAAGGGATCCTCAACGGGATCTATAAGGGTTCTATGAAGGAGGATCATAGGACTTAGCAAGTAGGGTTTTAAGTACCCTACGTGGGGTTATAAGTAATTACAAGTATAGTTACCTTAATTATAACGCTAGTTACTAAGTCCCATGATCCTCCAAGTAAACGTAGTTTCAGATGTTCTCATCCATTATGTAAGGGCTTTGGGCTTACGGCTTAGGGTATAGTCTAATCTAGTCGAGTCTAGTCTTGTGAAGTATGTGTTTTTGCTGACACATTTGTCAAAGCGGCTAAGGATTCGGATAAGAGTTTGGGGTTTAGCGGCGAGGGTTTAGAGCTGTTGGAACATGGTTTTGGGAGTTTGGTTAGGGTTAGAGTCTTCGGGTTTACGGTTTCTTGGTTTGGGCTTAGGAGCTAGGGCTGAGCGATTTTGAGGCAAGGGTTGACTCTTTAGGGTTTAACGATTTGAAGTTAGGGTTTACGGTCTGGGGGCTCCTGTTGACAAGGATCCATGGCGGTTCTACAGGGTCTTCATAGGATTTACGGTTGCGAAGGATTCCGGATAGGTGGGTGAAACTAGTCATTCGCAAGGCAGGTGCAAAGAGCCAGTGGCAAGAAACACAGTACAAGGATGCAAAACTTGCAAATGACTTACTTACATCCCAAATCCTTCGAAATCCAAGAGCCTCATATAACTACTATTACTATAGACGGTTGTACCCAGCATCACTACTATCCTTCTTTTTTAGGATACCCAGTAACCTAAGAATAAAAAGGCCTCTCTTTTTGGTATTGGGTAACTTTATAAGGAACCTAGGACTACCAAAAGGGAATAAGGGTACTACTGGGCATCCTAGTTTTAGTATTCTTAAACGGCCAAGAGCCCTCTCTGAGTCGGCGACTTCTCTTCGTCTGCCGGGGCCTTGCAGTTTGGGCTTCGAGGTTTCCGAGTATAGGGTCTTAGCTAGGGTTTAGGGTTTAGGGGTTTAGGGTTTAGGGTTTAGGGCTTAGGGTTTAGGGTTTAGGGTTTAGCTAGGGTTTAGGGCGGCTTAGGGTTTAGGTGGAGGGTTTTTCTTCTGCATGGCCTTTCTCCACTCAGCAAGTTTGCCTCCAGCAGAAAGCCCTCATCAACCAGGTTAGGGGCTTAAGATTCTGCAAAACCTGCTAAACCCTGAAACCTAAACCCTAGGGATTGTAACCCGAAGCCCTAAAACCTTAAAACCCTAAACCCTGAAACCCTAAACCTCGAAACCCTGAACCCTAAACCTTGAAACCCTAGACCCGATACCATACGGAACCCTCACAGGAACCTTATCAAAGACGGGTCTGTGGCCGAACACCCCAGTCTGAACTCATTCGGAAAGGCTCCTGTGAGGGTTCCGCAACGTCTAGGGTTTAGGGCTTATAGGGTTTAGGATTTAGGGTTTAGGGTTCAGGGTTCCGGTTGTAGGATTTCGGGCATGTTGCGACTTCGGGTCTACTCACCCTTGCGACTGATGTTACGACTCGTAGTCCCTCAGCCCTAAATCCAAATACCTAAACGTTTGGATCCGACCGAACAGCTTGAAATCTAAGCTCATCTAAGCACTATAAGACCCTCGCAAAAAAAAACACAGTTTTTTATAGAACCATTCGATAGATCCCGGAAGGGAAGCCCTACAGATCCATTAGAGGAATCCCTGTGGATCCGATACAGAGGCCCCGATAAATTAATCCCTCCTGAAAGGAACCCCCTATTTAGATCCCTTAAAGGCAGCCCTGAAGATGCCTTTAAAGAACCCCTCTGAAGCCTTTAGGGTGTAGAGTTTAGGGTTTAAGGCTCAGAGTTTCGAGTTTAGGGTTTCGGGTTTAGAGTTTAGGGTTTAGAGTTTGGGGTTTAGGGTTTAGAGGGTTTAGAGTTTAAGATTTAAGGTTTAGGATTTATAAGGTTTAGGGTTAACCCGAAGACCCTAGGAAACACAGGCCTTCGGGCGTAGCTTCGACTCCTTCGCCGGAGGCGGGCCTGGCTGTGTTTTGGCTACGTGGAGAACCATGGCACTTAGTAAGAATGGTTCCTTAAAGGGGCTCCCCAGGGTTCCTGAAAGGGATCTACAGGGTTTAGGGTTTAGGGTCTACCTGGAGGACATGGGACTTAGATAGTCTGGTCCCTTAGGGGTCCTTATAGGGCTCCTTACAGGGATCTATAAGGTTTCTATAAAGGAGGACCATGGGACTTAGTAAGTAGGGTTATAAGTACCCTAAATGGGAATATAAGTCGGTGTAGGTACAATTACCTGAATTGGTTATAACCCTAGTTACTACGTCCCATGATCCTCCAGAAGGGTTTAGAATGAGCCTTGGGGCGTAGGGCTCCAAGTTGGGACTGTGGGCCGTTAAGGATTTAGGGGCTGTAGGGTTTAGAGTCTAAGGCTTGGGGGTTTACGGTTTAAGTTATTGAAATCTCGAGACTCCGCTATCAATACGGAGTGAGCCTTTCTCAATGCTTGGACTTCTGGGATTCTTCACCCAGGGCCCCTGGACAAGACCCCATGGGCATTTGTCAGTTGTGGCAAATCAATCATTCTTCATTCTTCCTATGCTGGCTGTGATTTTGCACGATGGCTACGCGGAAGGAAGGAGTGAGGGCGATTAACATGGCCATAATCCCCACACCCTAAGCAATGAACCCTAAGCATCATGAAACCCTAAACCCTAAACCCTAAACCCTAAATCCTAAACCCTAAACCCTATACCTTAAACCCTAAACCCTAAACCTTAAAGCCTAAACATCATGGGAGCCGTTGCCATGCTATGTTCATTTTGTGCATGCAGGCAGCTCTGCATCCGACAACCCCTTAAAGGGATCTATAGGGGCTCCTTATACTGTCATCTATCGGGTTCCTTATAATGGGATCTTTAGGGTTCCTTATAATGGGATCTATCGGGTTCCTTATAATGGGATCTATAGGAGTTCAGGGTTTGGGGTCTAAACCCTGAATCCTAAACCACAAACACTCAGCCCTAAACCCATGAGCCTCAAAGCCTGCACCTCCCCTCGGTTTAGGGTTTAGGGTTTAGGGTTTAGGGCTTAGGGTTTAGGGTTTAGGGTTTAGGGTTACCCTCAACCCAAAAACCTCAATATACGAGCCTTAGTACGGTAGTTACCTGTAGTATGTTCTTGGAGGGGGGGGGCGGTCGGTCTCATTGTAACTATAATATACCCCCCAAAAGCCGCACTCTAATTCTCAAGGCCCCTAATTAACCTAAACCCTAAACCCTGAACCCTACTTGGAGGATCAAGGGACTTAGTAAGTGTGGTTATAAGTACCCTAAGTTGGGCTCTAAGCAATTATAAGTATAGTTACCTTATTTACAAACCTAGTTACTAAGTCCAATGATCCTCTTAGCAGACCCTAAACCCTAAACCCTATGGATCCCATTATAAGGAGCGCTATAGATCCCTTTAAGGAGCCCTATAGATCCCTTTAAAGACTCAGCGCCTGTGGCTGACTTTGCGGCCGCCGGCGCCGCCGGGGCCGCGGCCTTGGAGCTCGTCCGGAGGGAGCCTCCGCCGCCTGCGACCTCACGGACTTCGCAGAAGCTTCCAGAATAAGAATAGGTCAGGACAACAGTAACAATAGTAGCAATAACCATAAGAATAGTAGTGATATGAAGAAGGCTGATGCAATCATAACAAACATCATCCTACTGGCAATAACAGTAACAATAATAACAACAAGACTAAGAATAATAAGAATAATAAGAGCAATCATTATCCTAAGAAGATAAAGATGAATAGCGATAGCAAAACGAAGGGTAGTTAATACAAGTGCTAATCAAGGCATGAACACTACTGCTACTGACAAGGGTTAGTAACAATAATAGTAGTAATGCTGCAGCGTTCCTATTGCATAGCATAGTATGTGATTAAGTATGTCATTCCTACAAGAAGGCTGAGATCAGAAAACACAGAAAAAACAAAGCTGTATGGCGTACTGGCATGCTGCATGCGAATATCGACCACGTCCAGCTGTTTACGGGTTCGGGTTTAGGGAATTTAAACCCCTAAGTTTCAGGCTCGGACTCGGTAACTTCGATCGTGTTGTCGGTTTAGTACCGAAGCACGTGCTACAGTGCAGACATGCAGCGATAAACCAGACGGCCAGCAGAGATCTGCCGAAGAACAAGCCCTAAGACCCTCAACCCCATAACCACAAGACCCTATGCTCAAACATGTCCCAAGCGGGCCAGAAGCCTACGGGTCGTTGGGAGACTTCGTGAGTGGTGCAAGGGGAGATCTGATCGCAACAGACGCGTGGTGACTGTCTGTCTCTCCCTGTCTGTTTAACTGTGTAGATGTCTGATTATCTACCGAACTATCGATCCATCTGTCCATGTAGCTAGCCAGTTATCTCTCTATCTCTCTGCCGACCTGTCTCTCTCTATCTGTCTGTCTACCTATCGAAGCTATCTATGTGTGTAGTTAGTCAGCAAGCTATCTATCTATTTGCCCATCTATTATGTAGCTATGTTTGTCTACATGCCTGTCTGTCTATCGATCTATTTACATATCTACCTATCTACCTACCTAGGGGTTTAGGTAGGAGGGCACCACGGCCAGGATTGGATGTAGATAGGGAGACCGATAGATGGATAGACAGATAGACAGATTGTTTAGTAGTCGTAGTAGCAGTAGCAGTGGCACTGTAGCAGTAGCAGTGGCACTGTAGCAGTAGCAGTGGCAGTAGCAGTAGCAGTATAGTAGTAGTAGTAGTAGTAGTAGTAGTAGTAGTAGTAGTAGTAGTAGTAGTAGTAGTAGTAGTAGTAGTAGTAGTAGCAGTAGTAGTAGTAGTAGCAGTAGTAGTAGTAGTAGCAGCAGGAGCAGGAGCAGGAGCAGGAGTAGGAGTAGTAGTAGGAGTAGGCGTAGGCGTAGGCGTAGGCGTAGGCGTAGGCGTAGGCGTAGGAGTAGCAGTAGCAGTAGCAGTAGCAGTAGTAGTAGTAGTCGTCGTCGTCGTTGTAGTAGCACTAGTTGTTGTTCTGGCAATAGTGGTAGCATGCCCGCCTTCAACCTCAAGATCCGCTTCAGCGCGAGCCGGGTCTTGCAGTCAAAGTCCTTCCTTGTGCTTTTCAGGGTTTTGGGCTTTTAGGCTAAGGATTCTAGGGCTCAAGGTTTATGCTTCTTGGGTAATTAGGGAATTTAGGATTTGTTTTTCTCCGCACAGAGATGCTGCCCAATGAGTGAGATGACGGCAATGAGGACTCCCTGCCGGTATATGCGCCCCTTAGACACCAGGAAGCCAGGTACATTGTAGAGGCGCAGATGTGCCACGGCGGCATCTGGACCGCGAGACGCACGGTTTCTGGACCCAAAGTCGCCCACTTGCAACCCCATCGAGTTCGTGAAAGTGGCGGTGTCAACGAGGTGTAATAGGAACTGGATGACACTTTTGTCGCATTAACCAATCCCCTGTGGAGCTCCCCTGCTGGGCTGCACACAAAGTACCCCGACTTGAACATGCACCTCAGACGTCACCTTAGGAAAGGTCTGGTTGGCCTCCCGTTCCTTGTGGTGGTTGCTGGCGGTGGGTTTAGGATTCTTGTTTTCGCCTGCATAACTTTAACAGGCTTTCGAATATATGTTTTTCCGTTTCCCCCCCAACACACGACCCTTACAAAATCACATGTAGGGGGCTTGGGGTATACGGGTTTTAAGGCCGAAGGACGCATGCAGGACTTGCGGACTCGTGTAGGGCTTTTCAGGGAGGGTTGTGGGGTTCAGGGTTTCGGGTAAACTTTCGAGGCTCCGGGCTAGACCCCCCAACTACTTAAAAGGGATCTATAAGGGTTCCTTAAAAGGGATCTATAGGGTTCCCTATAATGGGATCTATAGGGGTTTAGGGTTTAGGGTCTACTTAGAGGATCATGGGACTTAGTAACTAGGTTATAATTGGGGTTATAAGTCCCCTAAGTGGGGTTATCCTAATTATAACCTACTTATGACCTTACTTAATACGTCCCATGAGCCTTTAAGTAGGATCTTGCCCGCCAGCCAGCCACGAATAAAACCCAACAGCCCAAACCTTAGCCCCGAAACCCTCAACCCCAAACCTTAGCCCCGAAACCCTCAACCCCAAACCTTAGCCCCGAAACCCTGAACCCTAAACCCCCAACCCCAAACCCTAAACCCTGAACCCTGAAACCCTAAACCCCAAACCCAAACCCTGAACCCTAAAACCCAAACCCTATGCCGCCCTAACCCCTAAACATCTGCTCCCAAGGCTTCTCAACCTGATCTGGAACCCGGAAATGCCCGGCTCTTGGCTACCCAAAGGCCCCAAAGTAGTTTTCTTTTTGGGGTTCATATTTTGAAATCTATGAGGTAATCCCAAAAAGGCACTACTATGGGGCCTATTGGTAAAGGGTGTAGGGTTTAGCTTTAATTTGCTTCTTTTGTTCTTTCCAGCTGCAGGTACAGCGAGAATTCCTGGGACCTCTGTTCGGAAAGATAAGCCCTAAGGGGTTTAGGGTTGAGAGACACGTGAAATGTTGCAACAGCTTGGCACCCGAGCAAAGCTTTGCGAAGTGCCTGTGCATGCAAGCCTGACAGCGGCTTGAGCAGAGCATGGGCACCCGCCGTGTCCGAGTGAGTTGCAAGGACTGGAAAAATTAGAGTTTTCCGAAAATATGACCCTAAAAAAATCACCGAAAAAGAAGCATCCTTATTATTATAAGGCCCCCCAAAAAGGGGACCCCTAATTCTCGTAAACTCCGACAAATCTCTGCTTTGACACCGACATCGGCAGAATGGAGACTCGTTCACGCTGTCACAACTCTAAGAGCGCAGCTGCACACGCCCTCGTCGAGACGATCCTGTCTGCGAACAAGGGTCGAGCTTCCACCATTTCGTGGGACGCATGGCTCTCCGGCAGGACTCTGCAGCGTGCACCGGCGGAACTTTTTCGCAGCACGCAAAATGAAGGTAACGAAGGTAAACGGTAATTAATCTAAGCATGAAGACGTGAAGACTGCGCCTCTTTGTCGCATGCTGGGCCCAGTCACAGCGTTGGCCAAGTGCCAAGCCACATGGGCAGGGGAAAACAAGGTGCTTGGACTTAGTAAGTAGTCAAAAAGTCGAGTGATAAGCGCCCCAAGTGGGATCCGACTTGGGGTCATGGTACGAACCACTCTATAAAATGACTACTTACCAAGTCCCCGGACCCTCGAGGTGCAGCGAGTTGCGTTCCCCGAATGGGGTTCACAACCTGAGGCCCTGAGGCTTGCAGGGTCCAGGGTATAGGTAAGGTTTACGGTTGCGGGCTGTAGGATTCACGGTTTTCAGAACTGAGATGGCTCGAGGTTTTAGAGGGTCTCATGTGTAGGATCTGGCTCTAGTTTGTTGAGTGGCCCCTTCATAATTCGAAATAAGAGTACCCTTGTTCTTAACTATTCGGTTTTGGTAGGGGGGACCCCAAAACAAACCGGACAAAAGGCTACCACTCACGAACCTAGGGCTTCAGCTGTTGGCAACGCAGGTCCAGGGTCTTAAGACTTGGGTTTAGGGTCTGGGGGCTTCGGGTTTAGGGTTAGGTCTGGGGCGCAGTTTAGGCCTTAGGGCTTCAAACGGCTTAGGGATAGGCTCTTGAGATTTCACTGTCTTTACATGCATACATACATGTACTTACATGCATCGGTGTTGACATTTTTGTGTATATCAAGGTGTCAAGATGTGTGAACTCGGGCAAGTAATTACGGGCTTCACGGTTATTGCATTTGGGCACCTATCGCTGTCTCTAAATCCTCAAACCTAACCCCTTAGTATACTAAGTTGTATAACACTAGAATCAAACTATCTCATATCATACTTTATGATAACTAATAGACTATATTTGAGTATTGACTATATAGTCTAATACAATATTATGTTATATCATATTGTATTAAAGTACCGGGGCCTTCTAAACCCTGCTCAGGAAATCACTGGTGCACTTCTGCTGGTGCGCAGGGCACCGGAAGCTCTGGAGGGGCTGATGTTCCCGATGTTGCACTCGGGCGCAAAAGTACCTTCAGACTCATAAGTACTTATCTTTATCTATATGTGTACTCTATAAACATGATGTGTGTGTATATATGTATATATCTATCATCTGTATTATACATATATTAAATACATATACAGATATATAATATGTATGTACACACATCTGTATATTAATAGATATAAATATAAATATAAATATAAATATGAATATATATATATATATATATATATATATATATATATATATATATATGTTTACCATAGAATATCTACGCATGTATGTATGTATGTATATATATATATATATACATACATATATATATATATATATATATATGTATATATATATATATGTATATACGTATAGATATAGTGTAGACCGTAAAGACACTCTGGGGTTTCGATATTAGGAGGCGCTTTCTTAATTTGGTACAGAAAGGTACCTGGAACCTTTCGGGTTTCAGTTTGGTTGAGGCCGTCTAGGTTGCGGCGTTCAGGGATTAGCATTCAAGGTTGAGGAGATGTTTGGAGGTTTCGGGATAATTAGCGTTTACGGTACTACATCCGGTGTTTTCTTGTGGGGGGGGGGGGCTGTGCTCCACGGCTTCGAGTTTAGGTGTAGGCCTTATGGCTACAGGGATTTCGGCTTTTGTGGGTTCGGGGTGGTGGATGCCTTACGGTTTAGGGTTTAGGGTTTAGGGTCTTGAAAGGTTCATTGTCCTAAATCTTCCTTAGAGGATCATGGGACTTAGCAGCTTGGGTTATGAATAGGGTAACTATACTTGCAACTACTTATATCCCCACTCAGGGTACTTATAATCATACTTACTAAGTCCCATTATCCTCCAAGTAAACCCGCAACAGGATGTGGAGTTTAGGCTCAATACTGCCGAAACCATAAAGACACCCTAGTTTGTACATGATGTTACACAGATTTGTAAGTCTCAACGACAGATGAAGGTCTATGCAGCTACCCAATCGTATAGGATCCTAAAGGCTTGTATCCCTAAGCCCTAAAAACCCCGATACGGAAATCTTCAGGCATTTGCTTAGAATCTCATTACAATCAGGCGGAACGTGGTTCTTAAATACCTTGGTCCCCAAAAGGTGTCATAACATTGCAGGGGGCTGAAATCCAAACCAATGGAACATACATGGGTGGTTGTCAAAATTATGGTCCATTATTGGATCCTTCATCTAATACGGCACTTAATATATAGGGTACCCCAAAAAGGGACCTTAATTTTGACAACCACCCACGTAACTCCATGAAAGCTCAAACAAACCGCGATAAACACACTCCGGCTCCTTCAGTCTATGGAGTCACTGAAGCCGAACCCTAAACTTACTTAGAGGATCATGGGACTTAGTAACTAGGGTTACGATTAAGGTAACTGTACTTATAGCTACTTATATCCCCACTTAAGGTACTTATAATAATCATACTTACTAAGTCCCATGATCCTCCAAGTAATGTCTGTGTACCCTCGCCCAAAACAGGTTAACTTTTTTTGAAGTAGAGTAGAATGAAATAAGCCCTAATAGGTTAAAGACTGCCTACTCAGCCCCTAAGTAAACCCGGGCCCAGGGCGTGGGGGAAAACACAACTTCTGACAAGCCATATTCGAGACCTCCAGAACCCACCATCTCACAAACCACTTTAAATTCCTATGGTCCAGTGGAGCCAAAATACTCATAGTGCCCTCATAGAAACCCTAAGACTACTCTCAAAGACCCCAAGACCCACCCCCTAAACCCTAAACCTCTAAACTCTAAAGCCCTAGCCTTATGGTAACCCTTAGAGGACCCCGGAAAGACACGTTAAGGAACCCTTAAAGGGTACTATAGCATTCTATAACAAGGTCCCCCGTAAAGGGCACTATGGGGCTCTATAGTAGGATCCCCCTTAAAGGAACCGTTGTAGGAAGGGGCTTAGATTAAGAGGTTTGGGGGATTAGGCTTTGAGGAGTAGACGTTTTGGGCTTTAGGGTGAGTTTGGGCAGATGGGGTTTCTTGGACATACTTGTCGAGTATCCTGGGGGAATAAAGGTTGACCTCTTGGGGGAGTCTACTGGGGCTATATAGGGAGTTTCCGAAAACTAGGGGTACCTTATTTGGGGTTTATAAAAGGGATCCTGGATCCTACTATGAAGGGTACTATACTGGGGTCCCCATTTTCGGAAAGTCTCACAAAGGGAGGGGAGTACCCCAAACAGGTTAACGGTTACCCACTCTACTGCTACTTAAAGGCTCATGGGACTTAGTAAGTAAGGTTATAAGTAGGTTATAATTAAGATAACCCCACTTAGGGGACTTATAATCCCAATTATAACCCACTTATTAAGTCCCATCATCCTCCAAGTAGGCATAGGAGCCCCGACTGTCCGAACCAAGCGGCGGAAGAAGTTTACCAACCTGGGTGTTTCTAGGGGAGGGTTCTTTCGACTTTTCGACTTTTTTGGGACGGCTTCGGGAGTTCTAACGAAGGATTCCTTGACGGGCTCTGTAAAGGGTTGTATAAGCATTCTAGCCGGATTTAGGTTTAGGAAGCTTAGGGTTGAATATGCTGACACAGGGTTTGGAGGTTCATGCGGACAAATATCGGAGGCGAGTACAGCTATGAATGTCTTGTGCATCACAGAAATGTCTGGCTTCGCTTTCAGCTATCCATCTTAGCTGAGCTTTGTAATGATTAGTTTTCCGCAGCACCGGCATGCTTCTGCAGAAGGCAAAAGAATACCCCCCCCCCCCACATGAGGGCTAAGCAGAGTCTATAAACCTTTGTCAAACATTACCGGGTCCTCCAGGTTTTAGGGCCTCAGGGTTTAAGGCGTAGAGTTTGAGGTTTGAGGGTTTAGAGCTGTGTTTGGTGTTGAGGCTTTAAGGCTTTTGGGATTTAAGGCTGGGGCCTAGGAACAACATACAAGACACATCTTCAATGACAGGCGATTCAAGGCTAACGGAAGCCGATGCCATATGCAATCCACTATCATCACTATCCCTGAGCCTAAATCCCCAAACTCTGAACCTTAAACCCTCGCGCCTAAACCCAGACTGATGCACAGTAGCCAAGAACGACGCGAGCAGGAGCTAGAAAGCTTCAGTTCCAGCGAAGTAAGCAAACGGATGTAGGATCTTGTTTTAAACTTGGGCTTACTTTAAAATAAAGGTCTAAACCTACCAGAGAGAGATGCTCAACTTCAAAACAAAACCATCAATGCCATGCCAGAATCTGGGCGCCGCTGCGCTCCCCAGAGGCTGCACTGTGGCTTTGGCCCAGCAGGCGCAGGGCCCACCAAGGCCGGGCAGGAGCAGTCCTGTCCCAAGTCGTGGCGCTGGAGGATCTGCTGAAGCTTCTTCGCTGTGAGACAGCCGAAAGCTTGCATAAGAAATAGCACTGCACGCAGACCAGAGAGTTCAACGTCCTGCGTACTTTGTTGCAGTGCATGAACACGGCTTTGAGCTACGCTGCCGCCCGCTTTCTGGGCCAGCCTGCCACCGTCCTTCCTTCACGCAACCAGAAGGCCTCTGTGAGTGGGGCCGGAGTATATTGTCCTCGAACGTGCCAAAGCACTGTGAATAGACAACAACACCTTGAATGAGCTCAGCTCTCCTGCTGCCCTGAGGAGACGAGACATGAATCGACCGCAACCCTGCTCGCTCTAAAGCCTAAGTAAACCCTTAAACCCTTAACCCCTGAACCCTGGGCCCCAAAACCCCTTACGCTGAACCCCAAAACCCGCTGAATCCCCAGAGACCCCTTAACTAAGGAATATTCCTGAAAATCATTATATAAGGATCCTACTATAACTTAAGGTATATTCCTTAATTAAGGGGTATTAGAATCGCCTAAACCCTAAACCCTATAGATCCCTTTAAGGATCCCTTTAAAGGAACCCTAAGGTATATTCCTTAATTAAGGGGCATTGGAGTCTCTGGGTCCCTGAACGCGAAACCCTGAGCCCCGAAGAATCGAACCCGAAGCCTCGGCGTTGCAAACCTTGTAGGGGAAAAGGAGGGACCCTTAATTTAGGGCTCTTAGGGGTTCCTTTAAAGGGATCTTTAGGGTTCCTTTAAGGGGTTTTTAGGGGTTTAGGGTTTAGGGTAAAGGAGGGACCCTTAATGGGGACCCCTACCCTATAATGGGCTATATAGTGGGCATATAATGGCTATACTATGGGTATATACCTGGGGGTCCTTGTTAGGGTTTTGGGTACGGGCCCCAACTCAGTAATAGTTGAATAATAATATTCATAATATGGATATATTAGGACCTTAATAGTAGCCCTGTTATAGACTCTTACTGTATGGGGGCAGTACCCAATATAATATAAGTTCCTAAATCATAGGGACCCTTAGAGGAGTGGGGGAGGGGGGGTAGGGGGCCGTAATGCCCAAAAAACATGGATCCAATAAGGCCCATTTAAGGAAGTAAAGTCCCCTACCCCCGCCCCTTACTCAACTAAGGGTCCCTATGACTAAAGCAATGAACGCGGGTCATTTGTTGCTTAGGGTTTAAGGGTCCCTACAGCAGGCTACAATGGGATTTCTCCAAAGGGTTTTGGGTTCAAGGTTTGGGGTTGGTTCTAACTGCGACCCTGAATCCAAAACTTATCCGCACCCTAAACCCTAAACCATGAGCCCAAAACCTTGTTCCGAACACCCCCGTAAACCCCAAACCCTAAACCCTAAAGTCTAAACCCTAGACCCTAGACCCTGAAACCCCAAACCCTAAACTCTAAACTCTAAACCCTCGACCCTAAACCCTAAAAAGCAAACCCCCAATCTGCCCTGCGGCGGGTCTTCGTGGACGAGAGCCGCGGTGGAGTCTTCCGCTTCCTCTGCCAAGCCCTGAGTCAGGTTGTAAGGGCTTAATTTGGGTGGTTGTCAAAAATTATGGTCCCTTTTGGGGTCCTTATTATAATACGGGTACCCCAAAAAGGTGCCATAATTTTGACAACTACCCATATAGGGCCTTTCTTTGACGGGGTCTTTCATGGCTTTACTATGAGGGATCTATAGGATGGCTTCGGGTTTCGGGTTTAGGGTTCTGAGGGCTTAGGGATTTTAGAAGATTTAGAGTTTGGGGTTTCGGGTTTAGGGTTCGAAGGGTTTGGGGTGTTGGGTTTACGGTTCTGAGAGCTTGGGGCATAGCGTGGTTTGATATGGGCTTGTTATATAAAGGCTTCGCGAAGGCCCGATACGGGTTCGGTCTATCGGCTTTGTGAGGGGCTAAGTACAAGTTAATGGAAAAATCTTTAGGTTATTAGATGGAGAGGTCGGAGTAGGTACTAACAGTATCCCTGTATAGTCTTCACACAACTCAAGTATCGTGTACCCCCAAAAAAATCATTCTAGTTGTATTAGGGCCACATAGTGACACAGTAGGGTGTAGGATCTAGGGTGAGGTTTCTCATGCGCGTTGAACGAGTTTTGTTGGTTAGATGGTTTCGAGCTCTAAGGGTTCTTTGCGTTTCTCTGTTTAAGGATTTACGGGCTGAGGGAGGCCTTGTGGGTTGGGGGTGTGGGCTCGATGCGGGTTTGGGGAGACTCACTGGTTTCTTTGCGCTTTAATGTCTTCATTTGAGTCTACCCACTTAAGCCTCCGGCTTCCTATGGCCTGCTTCCGAGTAGAGCGCTCATTAATTTATGTAGGGGTTAATGTGCAGGAGTGTATTCGGCGTCGGTGCTAATACCGTTTTAGAGGTTCCCCCTATGCTTGCTGTTTTTATGCTTCAAGAAGCCACGAGAATCGCAATCCGAAAATGGGTGCTGGTTGGAGAGACGTCCAGTTTTGTTCTGTTTAGAGTTTGGAGCTGGACCCTCCGAACACCTTGCTGGCACATAAGCTACAACATACAATGTAGGAACCTGATTCAAAAAACCTTGGGCCCTTATTAAGGTTCCTTATATGAATCCTACTATTTTGGGTTTATATAGGGCCCAGGGTCTCTTAATCAGGTTCCTACATTAGACCCTGAAAAAGACCTTGCAGACCAACCTCATAAGACACTAGTATTGAGCCCTTGTAGAACCACTATAGTTTGACCCGAATTGGCCTCTTCCTTGGGTCTCCGCGTGCGGAAGAGGAAGAGGGTGTGCAGGTAGTTGAGACCGGGTATGCAAGCCATCGCCAAGCATGCCAGCCCGATCGCGATCCCAATGGCCTGAGGATGCTTGGAGGTTTGGGGTTTAGAGTCAGCGAGCGACGATGTCATACATGGCGAGAAGTTCGGTTTTGGTTACATTCTTACTCAGATGATTGCATGTCGGCTTTACCTGCTCTCCGAGAACTTGATCCCCCTCTTGTCAGTTCTTCCGGTAAAACCTGCGGTGTCAAGCATGGTGCCAGATACCCTACCTGGATACCTCAGGTATATTTTAGAAGGGGCCCCCACCCTGTAATAGTGGTATAATAGGAATATAATAGGGCCCATATAAAATCTTATAGCCACTGTCACAGGGTGGGGGCACCTTCTAAGGTATATTCCCACAGCAGAACCATCGGAACAAGACGGCCAAAAATGAACGATAGAGCCAGAGGACCGAAGCCAGTAAGCCTCATCCTCCCGCCTTAATGTAGGAATCTGATGAAGAAACATTGGGCCTTGATTAGGGCTCCTTATATGTATCCTACTATTCTGGGAGTATAGGCCCAGGAATTCTTAATCAGATTCCTACATAACATCTTAAACTCTTGAACCTTAAACCGGAAATCCTGAATCCTAGACCGCAGGAAATTGTAAATTGTAAAGGCTTGAAGGGGTAGAAGAGACATTCCTTCGGGTTCCGTCATATTTCAATACAAAAATCACCATAATTTCAATTTCCTCGGCACATGGACCCGAGGCCACGAGCCAGGAGTTCTTCGGGGGCTTTATGGTTTAAACAGCATTTTCGGCTCACTTAAGGGGCTTCAGTTCAAGGTTATGTGCGGGTTGGGCTCAGGCTGTGTTGTAAGTGTGCTTCTACGATGGGCCATCAAGGTTTAGCCGACAAAAGCAGCTCGTTTGTCAAAACAAAGACACGAGATAGGTGGATGTAAGGTTTACTGGATTTCGGGCTTCACTGGCTTAGGGGTCGGGTCAAGATGAACCGGTTTGCTTGGGCCAACGGCTCGTTGGGTTGAAGGCTTTCTATTTACTATCTGGTTCGTAGTAGGGAAGGGGCGAATGGATCCCTATAGTAGTCCCGATACAATCCCCAGTAACAGTCCAGGTAACCCATTCCCCCATTCCCTACTAATAGGTAAAAGGGTTTGCTGCCCATAGCTAACCGACTTGTAAACTTGCCCTATCATGTCCCCTGATCCTCCCAGCACACCCAACTTAAAGCCCAACAAGATCCACACAGAACACAAGTAAAACCCTGCAGCGCACTGGAAAACCTTAAAACGAATCTCATGAAAAGCTCCCATCGCTGAGAATCGCACCGCGTCCCGAAGGAACCGCCAAGAGAAGGCCCATATTCTGCACGCATCATGCAGAGGTGCGAGGACAACCTGGGTGCGCTTCTTCAAATCATGCTTTACGGGATTTAGGGTTTCGCTGTTTAGGGCTCATGGGTTGAACAGCTGCAGGATGTTTAGGGTTTGGGCTTATAAAAATGCGATGAGGTGTCAGGTCTGGTAAGGGTGGATAAGCCCGTTTACTCCTGTTCCTGTGCGGTTTATCAACCCTGAACCCTAAACCCTAAAGCCCCATTGGGTTCGGGTTTAGGGTTTAGGGGTTTAGGATCAGGGGCTCAAGGATTTAAGGTGCAAGATTAGAAGTTTCGGGGTTCAGGTGGGTTTCGGTGGAAGCCTTGGGCTTCGCCTTCTTGGATTTTCTTTTAGGGTTGGCTTTTAGGGTTTAGGGGTTTAGGGCTTAAGGTTCCTTCTTGGGTTTCTTTTAAGGTTTAGGGCTTCGAGGGTTTAGGGTTTTTTCGGGTTTAGGGCTTAAGGTTCCTTCTTGGGTTTCTCTTCATGTTAGGGCCTTTAGGGCTTCGGGTTTAGGGGTTTAGGGCTTAAGGTTCCTTCTTGGGTTTCTTTTAAGGTTTAGGGCTTCGAGGGTTTAGGGTTTTTTCGGGTTTAGGGCTTAAGGTTCCTTCTTGGGTTTCTCTTCATGTTAGGGCCTTTAGGGCTTCGGGTTTAGGGGTTTAGGGCTTAAGGTTCCTTCTTGGGTTTCTTTTAAGGTTTAGGGCTTCGAGGGTTTAGGGTTTTTTCGGGTTTAGGGCTTAAGGTTCCTTCTTGGGTTTCTCTTCATGTTAGGGCCTTTAGGGCTTCGGGTTTAGGGGTTTAGGGCTTAAGGTTCCTCCTTGGGTTTCTTTCAAGCTTAGGGCTTTTCGGGCTGTGGGGTTTAGGGTTTAGGGCTTAAGGTTCCTGCTTGGATTGCTTGGGTTTAGAGTTTAGGGCTTTATGATGGCGAGTCTGTTTGGCATTCAGGTTGTGTCCAGGGTTAGTAGGTTCCAGCCAAGCAAGTATAGTTACAGCTACTTACCCAGAGGGTTCATACATACTACTATTATGCAACTAGGTCCCCAAACCCATTATGAGGATGGTCTTTTTAATTAGGCCCCCAAAGCCATTATGAGGATGTTCTGTTGGGGCCTAATTCCATACATTAATGGTAGCCTTCCTGGTTAGTACCCCAGTGAGCATACTCGAACCTCGTGTAACAACAACTTACTACTTGGAGGATCATTAAGTGGGGTCATCAGTATTTATATGTACAGTTACCTTAATCATAACACTAGTTATTAAGTCCCATGATCCTCCAAGTACTGTCCATGAAGCTCCCAAAAGAGGTCTCCTGAAGCTCCATCGATCGGCAAGTAGTTCCCCTATATGGGTGGTTGTCAAAATTATGGTACCTTTCTGGAACCCCTAAATATTAGGTGCGGTATTGTAATAAGGACCCAAAAAGGGACCCACCCATATGAACCTCAAACCCAACCATGAATCCTAAGCCTCAAAATCTGGACTTGCACTACGTGTCGATTTCAGCGGTCCCAAATTTCAATCGTATAGTTACGGCTCTATATCGAACAATAAGTGAAAGTGAAACTTATCCCAAATCGATACCTAGCATAACCCTAAACCCTAAACACCTGAACCATTAGCCTCTTTTCTCTGAGTCGCTCTTCCAGGGCGCAGCGCAGCAATGCCGTCGGCCGCTTCCAACATCCATCGAAGGCAAACATACCTTTCGGGATTCTTGTTGTTGTAGGAGTTAGGGTTTAGGGTTTTGAAGGGTTTAGGGGCTTAGAGTCCAGGATTAGGGGCCCAGAGTTCAGGGTTCAGAGAGCGCGATTCTCGTTGCAAGGTCTACAGGGGCTTCATTGCTGCCAAGGCCTCGAGGGGCCTTGCTTCTCGATGAACTTAAGGTTTCTGGGCCTCAGCGAGGCTTGTAGCGCTTGATGGGATATGTGGAAGCGTGCATGAGTCAGGAAGGTAAACCCTACATCCTAAGCCCTAAACCCTAAAAAAAAGGAGAGCAGGGAGGGATGGAGCGCTCCGGGCGAATAAACATCGTGGCGAACTCTGGGCACGCTGGGCAAGAGCAACACCAGCACGAAGCGTGCTGACACTCCAACATCCGAAAAGTGCCCCCGGTGTTCGTTGGTCCGCCTCTAACGGCTCTAATGCAATGCCATCACAGAACCAAACGCGCGCACACACACACACACAGATCGTGCAGGATGGGGCGGGTATGAGAAACTAAAACCCCTATAAGATCAGCTCACAAGTCTCAACCCTGAACCTTATAAGCCCCAACCCTAAGATCCAATAGCACCTGTAGACAGTCCCCATATCCGTAACATAAACCTTTCAGAACTTCACCGAACTTTTTTGAATAGCCAATAAAACCCTAAGCCCCGAAGCCAACAGAGCAAAGCCTTTTTGGGTTCAGGCCAGATGCTTGTAGAACAGCAGGCTCCAACTCACCTGAAAGCCGGTTTAGGGCTTAGAGTTGAGGGTTTGGGTTTATAAGGGTTTCGGAGTTTAGGGTTTAGGGTTCGGGTTGGGGTGACTGTTGTAAGGGTTTGGAATCTACAGTGTGCATGACACCAAGAAACCCTATGGCATTCCGTCCCGAAAAATCTCCAAAGATTCTTCACAACACCTCTGCAACAAAAACCTCAGTACGAGGGACCCAAAAACACTACAACCCCCTTAACTCAAAGCTCCTAAACCCCTAATCCTAACCCTAGACCCTAATTAAGCCTTAAACCCTCAACCCCAAAAGCCCAAACCCTAAATAAACCCCTAAACCCTATATAAACCTTAAACCCTAAACCCCTATGAGACCAAGCCTGGTTGATCAGGAAGGCCATTTCAAGCACCGTCACCACTGCTGCCAGGGGAGCCTCTCTTGCGCATTGTGGGATTTAGGGTTTAGGATTTAGGGTTTAGGATTTAAGTTTCAGGGTTTAGGGGTTCGAGTTTAGGGGTTTAGGGTTTAAGGCTGTTGTTTTTGTTGCTGCCGTTGTTGTTGCTGCTTTTGTGGGAATGGGGGGGGGAATTAGGACTTAAACATACGGGTTGGATAAGGTGGGTCTGCAGGGTGCATGTAGAGCAGGGATGTAGGTGTGTCATGGTCTCGGAGTTTTTCAGCTCATGAAAGTTTCTTCGAGGATGTAACCGCTAAAAGCACCAATCTCTTTGGCGTTGTGGACTGCATGTGGAAGTGGAGATGCAGTCCCGCTCTCCTAAACCTTATGGCTGAGTCGAGTATGAAACCCGAATACAGCCCAGAGACAACCCTGCCTAAACCTACTAGAACAACCTACTAGAACCTGCTCGTTTGTAGCCCGGACATTAAAGACACATGAGAGATCCTAGCCGAAAGTAGGCTCTTGTGCCTTAAACTCCCTAGACCACACAAACCCTAGCACGCCTAAACATCCTACTATACTGAACTTGGACCCTAGCAAAAAAATTCTAGATTTAGTTGTTTCTTAGGGATTTATATGAACCAAAGATTAGTAGTAATCATTTGTAAGTACCCTGAAGAAACTCTCCAGTGTTGGCCCAGGAGCCATCAAGACATACGGAACGCGCGATGCTGCTGACGAGCAGAAGACCATGGACAGCAAAAGGCAGATGACACCTGATCTTTAGGGTTTCGGGGTTAGGGTTAGGGCTTTGTAGTTGATTAAAACATACATGCAATGTATTGCTTCAGCGGGGCTTTATCTAAGTGTGGGTTTCAACACAAGTGCCTCAATAACTTGCATCGGCTTTGGTAAGTTGGGGGTATGTTATCTATGGACTAAAGCTTTAAGGGGATGCTCGTGCCATTTTTCAATTCTCGGTGCTCTGAAAACTCAAGGAGGTGGGGTGTATCTGTGGACTCTGAGGGGATGGATACTATGGGATACTAATACAGCTGCTCCTAACTCTATATGCAAGCCATTTCGTGTGCGGCGGTTGGGGTCTTGGGATTCTTGAATTGTCTAGCTTCTGGGTTTGAAAGGATTTTTCGGCTGCGAATACATGTGTTTATTTGTTTTTACTGCTAGGGTTACTTTGGTCTCTGTGCTAGAAGCTATAACAGCTTTGCTGGAGCCTTGCTTGGCTTTGCGAGGGTTTTGCAGTCTTGCGAGGGTTTTTATAGGATTCTGCAAAAGGGGGGGTGAACCCCACAGAGTTAAAAGCTGGGACGAGGATGATTTGTGCAATGCTTGTAGAGTTGAGGAGAAGTGGCTTCACCCTAAACCCTAAACCCTAAACCCCTAAACCCTAAACCCTAAACCCTACATTAGACTCTAAACCCTAAGCCGCTACTGCGAAGCATCCCTGACTGCAACTCCTACTGGTTTATGACCGAGGGTACTTCGGAACAGGCGTTGGCTTAAAGCGCTTAAGGGCCTACCCAAAGGATCAGGGAACCAGGAAGCTGGAGACAAAAATCCTTGCTATCTTAAAACTTTTGGGAGCCAAAAAACTCTCCATCAAGACTCTAACGCCCAAAGCTCTGTAGAGTTTAGGGTTTAGGTGTGCTTAGGGTTTCAATGCCGCCAGGACACCGTGGAAGAAGGGAGGGCAGTAGAGAAGGATGGACAACCACCGAAGCTGATGGATGGTCGCTGCTGGAGGAAAGACCTGTCTGCAGCTAATGACATTTGGCTTTAGGAGTGTTTAGTATACACACACATAATAACAATGATAATGATAATAACAGTCATAATCATGGTTCACAAGATAGTCACAGGGTTTAAAGGTATTGCAGAGTCTCGAGAGTTGGCGGATTAGAGCTTAGGTCTGAAATAGGGTTCGGGGCTGTCTTCGGTTGATCTTTGCTGCCTTCTACGGAAGTTCAACTTGGAGAGCGCCTTATATTGACCCTAAACCCTAAGGGTCCAAAAGACCCAATAAGGTAGTTGGATTTAGGATAGTAGGTTAATATTTGGGAGAGTGTATGATTATTAACTATTAGGTGCTTGGACCCTTGGGGAACCCTAGGAACTTCTTGTTTAAGTGGCTAAGGATCCCATAACTTCGAGGGTCCTATGTACCGATACCTGAGGTACTGCCCCCATACAGTAAGAGTCTATAATAGGGCTATTACTAAGGTAAGGTCCTAATATTTCTGTATTATGAATATTATTCAACTATTACTGAGTGGGGGCCGTACCCAACCGATACCTTACTTTCCGACACTGTCTTGCGTATATAACATTCGGGGCCTGGGCGGCCTCAGGGAAGATGCAGCTTTGGGTCCAGGGTTCAGAGGTTCAGAGTAAAAGAGGCCACGCTACAGCGCGTCTGCTGGATGCTGATCCTGCCTCAGAAAACCCTGAAGCCAAGGCCCAAACCCCAACTAAGATCCCTGAGTCCTAATTCCTAACTAAAACCACATGAGCAACGCTGATTAACGCTCTTTCGATACCGCTTGCAAGCCCCTAAAATCAACCTTCAAGGCCCGACTTACAGTGACCCTTACAGACCCAAAACCGACTCATTACTACTATTATGGTTATTGTTACTACTATTACTACTATTATTGCTCATATCAAGTTGTTCTGATGCCTATGATTTTTGATATTATTGTCGCCATTAAATTGGTACTATTACTACGATTACTACGATTGTTACTCTAGACCCTAGAGTGTGAACCGGCTGGGGGGCCCCGCGGAAAGAATCAGGGCCGCTGTGCACAGCACTGCCATGAAACGACAGTTGCCGATGATGCAGGACATCAACGACTTGTTCCGCCGAACCTGGTGGACTTAAGAACTACTGTAAACCTTAAACCCTAAGCCTCAAACCCTAATCCCCAAACCCTAGGACTAAATCTCTAATCCTGAAACCCTAAACCTTCAACCCTAGTCCCAACCCTAACCCCAAACCTTACACCCTCAGGTCCGAGTCCCCAACACCCTAGAAGACTTAAGCTCTATAATCCCTAAACCCGGAAGGTGCGGAGTTTAACGAAATTTAGGCATTGGAGGTTCCTGGGGTGCTTCGCTACACATATGCTGAGCGTTGAGGAGTTAAGGTTTAGAGCTTAGAGATTAGGGCAGTTTAGGATAGAGTTCAGAGTTTAGGGCAGTTTAGGGTCTTAGGTTCAGGGTTTAGGACAGTTTAAGCAAAAGGGCAGCTTATGGCTTAGGGCTTAAGGTTTAGGGCAGTTTGAGGTTTACGTTTTAGGATTTAGGGCAGTTTTGTTAAAGTGCAATGGGACTTTCTCCGCAGCACGGATAGGTCTCGGCCAAACGACCTACACTGCGGCACTCACATAAGACACCCTCGACATATCTAAGGTTAAGGGTTTAAGGTTTATAGGGTTTAAGCCAGTTTAGGGTTCCCAGACCTTCCAAAATCCCTTATTAAAGGAATATACCTTAAATCATATTAGGGATCCTACTATAAATTAAGGTATATTCCTTAATTAAGGGGTTTTGGAAGGTCTGGGTTCTTACTCTGGGGGCAAAGGTAGTTGTGACCGTAGCATTTTGAAGCCTCCCTGAGGCTGTACGTACGGAGAAGAACATGAATTCCCGAACCCCGCACGCCTAAACTGCTAAACCCGTCCAAAACACACTAGACCCCGAAACATAACAAACCAACCCCCCCCCCCCCGCTGCTGCTAAACTACTCTGAAAGCTAAACCTTAATCCCCCAAACCCGAAGCCCTTATATAACCTGTAAACCCCAAGCCCTAAACCTTCCCTAGGTTCCCCAGTAGACCCTGAATAACAAGGGTACCCTTCTTCCTGCTATTTGGGGAACCCACAGAGGAAAAGGCCAGAAGGGTATGGGTACCTAGTAGACCCTGAACATATCCCTGAACCCCATATAGATCATAGATCCCTTGTAGAAACTTTTTAGGAGCCCTTTAAAGAACCCTTTCAGGTTCTACTTTAAATGCGGAGCGGAGTACCTCTTGCAAGCTGATCTGCCAAGCACACCACGAAGCCTCACACAGAGGGTAGAAGCCAAAGGTTTATCGTAGGGCTTTGTATAGAAATGCGAAGAAGAATAAACAGTAATCTCACTCAATTATGGGGTTTAGGGCCGGGTTTCAGGGTTAACATGGCGGAGGTCTTAATATTTGGATTAGGGCTTTGGGGTATACTCGACTATGGCTAGATCGGGACTATAAGGTATAGAGGGAAGTATTGCCGACTGTAGGTTTTCAGGACTTCAGGAGTTAAGAGTTCAGGGTCGAAGACTAGGGTGTTCGGCTGGGGTTCGGGTACCACAGCTACAGCTATGCCGCAAGTGCCTACATCATGACAGGCCCGGGGACTAGTTTTGTATGGAGACAACAATACGAAACGGATCTATAAATGCGAATACTATAGGGGCCTCAATAATTACCTATTACGCTATTTTGGTGGTTCCTGTTTCTACTTATTGTAAAATGGGCTCCAAAACCCAATTCCCAGATGAACTTCTGCCTGGCTTTTCTCACTGCCCCCTCCCTTCCAGACCCCCAAACCGAATCCTAAGCCCTACAGCCTAAACCCTCAACCCTAAACCCTAGAAACCTAAAACCCGGAAACCGTAATCCTACCTACTACCTACTACCTACTGCAATCTGCACACGCTGAACCCCAATCCCTACACTCACAAGCCCCTAGACGCTAAACCCCACACCGGAATCCCTAACTAGGATACCCAGTAACCTAAGAATAAAAAGGCCTCACTTTTTGGTATTGGGTAACTTTATAAGGAACCTAGGACTACAAAAAGGGAATAAGGGTACTACTGGAGATCCTAGCTAAACTCACAAGTCTGCCTCTTCTTTGGGCTCAGAGTTCGTCATCCAAAGCATCCATTCGGAGATGTCCCGCAGCGCTTGGCTTTTGGACTCGAACTGCCTGGCATGCTTGCCGAAAACGTGGGAGAGAGGGTGGGAGAGAGGGG